>CP097509.1:39211382-39636382 GCA_023547065.1 Musa troglodytarum
CTCAGGAATATACACCTGAGGCCATTAGTGGCATTGTTGCTTGGACTCAACCAAGGAGAGGAAGAGACACTCTCCAAATTTGTCACTTGATTCACTAATAAAATCCAAAGCGTACGAGAAGCTCATCCATCACTTATGATTCAAACTTTCATGATAGAGCTCAGGCCTTCTTGCCTTTTTTAGTCATGGAGGAAAGGTTACTAGCAACTGTATTCAAGGTCCTCTAGAGGGTCAACTAATATGTAGCTATCAAGGCAATGATCTCGAGTAAGTATGAAAAAAATACCCAAAAGGCCAAGACATGAGTGACTATTATCAGTCCTGACCCCGAGGTCACCACGGTGAAAAAAAAATGACTAACCTAAAGGCCCAAGTCAACTCCCTTGTATATGACTAAAACAAAAGTCTTTTTATATATAAAGCAAAAAAAGCTCTTAAAAGACTATCAACCAATGCAAATATCATTGGAGAGGCACAACAAATCTACGTATTATCACATCCATCACAATTATGGCTATGGTAGAGGGAGAATTTGAAGATCCATCATAGTGAGAGAACTTGAAATTAGCAATAACGGAGGGAGGTCCTGAAATCCACCATGGCTAAGGGAAGATTTAGAGCCCACTACATCAGGAAGACCCAAGATCTACTATGAGAGAGAAGGAACATGATATCCATCATGGTGGAAAGAATATTTGAAGCCCACCATGGCAGAAAGACCCGAGATCTATTGTGATGAAGAAGGGATATAAAATTTGCTACAGCGAAAAGACGATTTGAAGCTCACTACAACAAGGAGACCTGAGATCCACTATGACGGAGAAGAGACATGAAATCTGCTATGATGGAAAGAAGATTTGAAGCTCGCTACGATGGGAATGCTAGTTATAGGTGTCGGGAAATCCTTCAAGGGAGCGACATCTCATGCACAGCGGAAGAACAAAAACAAAACATCCTAGATTTTCCATAGAAAGCTTCCATCGTCGTGCAAAGATCGGTGCATCAAAAATAAATTCACGAAAACTATATGCGTTAAAGAAAATACCTAGGGAGATCATATATCCCTGAATCCCTACAGATCTATAGGAGAAGATGAAGGAGGTTAAGCGTCCTCCTCTCTAGCGGTATCCACATAACAAAAACTGCGATGACGCACCTCTCTCTCTAGGAAGAGGAGAACAGGAGGTGGCTACCAAAAGAAAACCCTCAGCCTATAGAGCTTTGGTTCCCTCCTATTTGTTAGGGATCGAGCGGCACTAAGAGGGGGGAGGGGGAGGGGGGGGGGTGAATTAGTGCAGCGGTAAAGAACGATAGATTTTTCAGCGATTAACACAAGTTCAAAAACTTCGTACGAATGAATGCAGCATTTCGTTCGAACCCAGAAAGATTGTGTTTTAACTTTAAAGCATACGTAAGAAGATGAAGATGAAGTTGAGTAAATAAGGCAGCATACGAAAATGGTTTGCATCAAAGTAAGTTGCGAGAAAGTAAATGCAAACAGATTTATAGTGGTTCGGTCATCCGACCTACATCCACTTCCGAAGCCTTTTCTGAAGAGCCTCCCAACTTTCACTAGCAAATCCTTTTATAGGGGAAGGACCAAATACCCCTCTTACAACCCTTTTATAAGAGGTTCACACTCTTACAAGTTTTCACAAAGAGAAGGAAATGAGGTGAACACTTAAGCAAATGAAGAACAAGACTTTCCCAAGACTTATTTTCAAAATCTAACTCTCAAAGGGCCTCCCTTTCAGCTGAGAAAGGAGGGGTATTTATAGATCCAAAATGGTTTCAAATTTGGGCTCCAAATTTGAAATCAAATTGAAGTTCCCGGTGCTGGGGCGGTGCTACCGCCTGTCAAAGGTGGTGCTACCGCTTGTCAATCTGGCTGACTGACACAGCAGGGGCGGTACTACCGCCCCAGCCAAGCAGTGCTACCGCCTGGCCTGCACTGCCCAGCACATATCAACTTCTAGTTTGGGCCGAAAACTCGGCCTAAATCGGTCCCAAACAAGGCCCAATGGGCCCATACTTGGGTTAAAGGATTAACACCTAATCCTAATCCAAATTAATGTGCTAAATACGAAATTAAAGACATTCCTAAGCTATTACAAAGTTCGTAAGTCAAGTCTTCTTCCGGCGAGCTTCCGGCGAACTTCCGACAGTCTTCCGACGATCCCTCGGAAACCATACTGCGGACTCCTGGTAAGCTCTCGGACTCCACGATGATTTTGGTGAGTTCCCCCGAGCTTCTTTGGCAAGCTCCGATCTTTCTTGGCAAGCTCCGTGAACTTCTGACGAACTTTCAAAAACCCTTCGGGAAGCTCCCTACTCGTTCTCGGCCGGTTCCGGCAGTACTCCCAATGAATCTTCAGACTTCCATCAGACACTCGAACTCCCAATGATCCATCGCACTTGACTTCGGCCCTTTGTTTCGCTTTACGCCTTCATCCTTATCGTAGTTACTCCTGCACAAACAAACACCAAACACCCTACTTCGATCTAGACAGTTACTACAACACGAATTGACATTCAGTTACCCGGCACGTCATTGGTCAGCGCTTCATCCGATCCTTCGGCACATCGCCCTCTCTTACGGCTTGTTGCCCAATCGACGGTTGACCTCCGCAATCCCGATATCCATGGTGTAACTCCACACTTATTGGCCTGATGCCTGACGTCTGAAGCCTCCTGCCAATAGTCGACCGAACCTCCGGCTCGACATCCAATATCCTGACGTGATCACCTCTGGCGCAACGTCAATTCCTCCAGCATCAACTGTCTAATCCTGATCGATAGTATACCTGCGTAACTCAACACGCAGTTAAACAACAAAACACACTCAATTAGTTTCATCATCAAAATCCGAGATTCAACACTATTTATAGAGGCCCCTTGAAAACCCTAATGGATCTTTTACCCTATTGGGTATTGGATCTCCATCCAATTGCCCAAGCCTCTTGGATTAGTGGGTCTCTACCCAATAATCTCTTATTAGCAATTATTGGATCTCATCTCAGGATCCAATAATTCAGGGGCTTAATGGATATCCAATAAGATAGGGGGTTCAGCGGATATCTCATATTTGAACCTCTACTTGTCGCAACACCTACCATATGTGTATGATCCTCTAGGCCCAATATCGAGCTGGCCGTGAGACATACTTGTCAGAACTCCTTCTTACTTAGTGAATTATTATCTCTATAATAATTCACCCAACTCATCGATTGCGGACGTACCAGGCCACTACGCCGCAGCCCCTAGACGATACAGGGGAATCCAATCCTTTGGACCTATTTGTCCTCAATTACCATGTATCTATAGTCCCTCATCCATCTAATATCCCAGAGACCCTATACCAGGCATGGTGCTGTCAGGCCCATACGGTCTCTCCTCGAGTCTTGCTATTGTTGGATTCTCCCGAAGAACTCTTTCTCTCTTAATCCGAATAACCTTAGCCAAGGATTTGTTCGAGCAAGAACACATGAGATATTCCTCTTATGATACCGAGAGCGGATGATCCTCTATTGACACTTAATAGCCTTCGTAAGGTTGGCTACCACTCCCAATAACCGGTTATACTAGATCTGAAACTTTCCAAACCTATAAGTCCCGTATCAAAGAGTGGAGTACTCATACAGGACATCCTTGGTGTCTCAAGTCTAAGGATTAGATACACTACTAGGACTACGGAATCGCTGTCTGATGTGAGATATCAATAACCATCCAGCATTCCGTAGGCGGATCAATCAGTGAACTCATTCCCCAATGAGCACCTGCACTGTACCCTTAGTATCCCCACACGAGTAGCTATGAGACCAGCTACCTCCATCATATGGACGGGTATACAGCACACCAGTCTATCCGGTTATCTCGATGTCATTCTCGAGTAACCTATGACCAAGATAATTCAGGGTCTGTGTTTAAAGGTGAATCAGTCTCATTATCATGATCTCATCACGATCCGATTCCCATTACACAGATCTAAGGATATCACAATATATGCAATACGCAAGATAAAGTAATAAAATGCCTAATAATAAGCAAAGAGAAAAAATGCATATCAAGTCACAAGTGCCATCACTCATATGATTAGCTTGCAGGGCACATATGACTAGCAATCTCCCACTTGACCTAAAACCAATCACTTACATGTATGATCCCTATTAGACCTCTATGACGCTCAAAGATAATTTGAGACAATAGCTTGGTTAGTGGATCTGCAATGTTATCTTCGGATGGAACTCTTTCCACTACTACATCTCTTCGGGCCACGATCTCTCTAATAAGTTGGAACCTCCTCAGAACACTTCTAATGAGACCCGGGTTCTCTTATTTGAGTAATCGCCCCGTAGTTGTCGCAATATAAGAGAATCAGCTCTTTGCTGCTCGACATGACTCCCAAATCTGTGATGAACTTCTTCATCTAGACTCCCTCCTTTGTTGCCTCTGTCGCAGTAATGTATTCCGCTTCTGTGGTCAAGTCAATAGTAGTGTCTTGCTTGGAACTCTTCCATCATATTGCTCCTCTATTCAGGGTGAACACATACCCTGAATTAGACTTGCTATCATCGACATCGGACTGAAAGCTCAAGTCCGTGTAGCCCTCAACCCTGAGGCTACTACCTCCATATATCAGTAAAAGATCCTTAGTCCTTCTCAAGTACTTAAGGATACTTTTTACTGCTTTCCAATGCTCCAAGCCTGGATCTACCTGATATTTGCTCGTGACACTCAAAGCATGTGCTATATCAGGCCTGGTACATAGCATAGCATACATGATAGATCCTATCGCTGATGCATATAGTATCATATCCATGTGTGCTCTTTCTTTAGGAGTCTTTGGGGACATACTCCTAGAAAGTAATATTCCATGTCTCATTGGTATGAGACCTCTCTTGGAATTTTCCATGCCAAACCTTTTGACAATGGTATCTATGTACTTAGACTGGGACAAGCCAAGCATCCTCTTGGATCTATCTCTATAGATTCGTTTCCCCAATATGCAGGATGCTTCCCCTAAGTCCTTCATAGAGAAGTGCCTAGATAACCAAGTCTTTACTGTGGAGAGCATTGCTACATCATTCCCAATGATTAGGACGTCATCCACATATAATACCTAAAAGGTGATAGTGCTCCCACTTACTTTCCTGTACACACAAGGCTCATCTTCATTATTAACGAAGTCATAAGATCTGATCACCTCATCAAATCTTATGTTCCAACTTCGGGAAGCTTGCTTCAATCCATAAATGGACCTAAGCAAATTGCACACCTTATCTGGGTTATCCTTGAACACGAATCCCTCAAGCTGTATCATATACACCTCATCCTCGAGGTTACCATTGAGGAATGCGGTTTTGAAGTCCATCTCCCAGATCTCATAATCATAGTATGCTGCTATAGCCAATAGAATTCGACTTGCTTTATAGGTCTCTACCTTTCCATCTACTCCAATCTTCTTTTTGAAGATCCACTTATAGCCAATGGGTACAATACCCTCGGGTGTATTAACTAGGTTCCAAACCTTGTTGGAGTATATGAAATCTATTTATGAATTTATGGCTGCTTGTCATTTCCCAGCGTCTATGCTCATAATAGCCTCCTCGTAGGTTTGAGGATCAATATCCTCAACATCCTCTCTTATGATATGTCCCACATATCTCTCAGGAGGATGGGATACTCTATCGGATCTATGTAAAGTTGAAACTTGTGTGTTAGGTATCTGAACAGATTCTGGAATGGTGCTTGAGCTAGGTTCTCCAACCTCGCTTAACTCTATCATGCTCCCACTGTCTCCACCAAGAATGTTTTTCTTCTTAAGAAACACTGCCCTCTTAGCTACAAAAACCTTTTGGTCCTCAGGGTGATAGAAATAATACCCATAAGTTTCCTTGGGGTATCCTACAAACTTGCACCGTTCCGTTCTAAATTCTAACTTGTCAAGGTTGTGTCTCTTAACGTGGGCAGGGCAGCCCCAAATCTTAACAATCTTAAGATTAGGCATCTTCCCATTCCATATCTCATATGGAGTAGACATCACTGACTTGGTTGGAATTCTATTCAGAAGGTAAGCTGCAGTCTCTAGGGCATATCCCCAGAATGAGATGGGTAGGTCGGCGAAACACATCATGGAACGCACCATGTCTAACAGTGTGCGATTCCTCCTTTCTGATACACCATTAAACTGTGGTGTATAGGGAGGTGTTCATTGGGATAAGATCTCATAGTCTTTGAGGAACTGGGTGAACTTTGTACTCAAGTACTCACCTCCTCGATCTGATCGAAGGGTTTTAATACTCTTTCCTGTTTGGTTCTCCACTTCATTTTTATATTTCCTGAATTTCTCAAAAGCTTCAGACTTGTACTTCATCAAGTACACATGTCCGTATCATTAGTGAAAGTAATGAAGTAGGAGTAACCACCTATGGCATGAGTCGACATGGGACCGCATACATCGCTATGTATGAGTTCTAGTAACTCAATGGCTCTCTCTCCAGATCCACTAAATGGAGAGTTAGTCATCTTTCCCCGAAGGCAAGGTTCACATATTGCATATGACTCATAGTCACATGGATCTAGATATCCATCTTTTAGCAACTTTTGAATCCTTCCCTCGTGGATGTGACCTAGCCTACAATGCCAAAGATATGCATTGTTCACCTCTTCTCGTTTCCTCTTAGACTCACTTACACTCATGATATGTGGAGCTGTATCTAGCATAAATAAACCATTATGCAATGTTCCTCTCGTGATGATCTGATCATCTAATATTATTGAATAACCATTGTTCTCAAAAACTAATTTATATCTAACAACAGTCAAACATGAAATTGAAATAATGTTTTTGAAATAGAAGGAATATAATAGCATGCATCTAATGCAATAATAGCTCCACCAGGCAGATGTAAAGTGACATTGCCAATAGCCACTACAGCAACCTTTGCTCCATTGCCCATCTTAAAGTCTATCTCACCTCTGTTCAATCTCCTAGGTCCTACTAGAATATGCAATGAATTGTAGATATGATAAGCACTCCCGGTATCCAATACCCATGTGTTATCATAAGATTCTGACAAATGGAGACTGATCATGAATGTACCTGAAGCTTCTCCAAGCTTCTGTTTCGCCCTTTCTGCAAGGTACTCTTTGTAGTTTCTCTTCTAGTGCCCGTCTATGCTGCAGTGGGCAGTGGAAGCACTGGCCTTTGTCCTTTGTTGAGTCTTTCTTAGCAACATTTGTTTTACCCATTTTGCCCTTGCCCTTGCCCTTCTTAAGGGTCTTCTCAGCCTTCCTTTTCTTTCTGGTCTCACTAGTGTAGAGAACCGGCTTCTCTTTCTTGATGATGCTCTCTGCTTCTCTCAACATATTGAGGAGCTCTTGGAGGGTTACCTCAAGTTTGTTCATATTAAAATTCATTATGAACTGAGAAAAGGAATCTGGTAGGGACTTAAGCACAAGATCCACACATAGGTTATCCTTTAGGACCATTCCTAGACCTGTGAGTTTCTCGATCCACACAATCATCTTAAGGACATGGTTCTGAACCGGTGTCCCCTCAGTCATCTTGGCACGGAAAAGACTCTTTGATATCTCATATCGCTGAGTTCTTCCCTGTTCCTCAAACAGTTTACGGAGATGCAGGAGTATGGAATTAGCATCCATATTTTCATGCTGTCTCTGTAACTCAATAGTTATAGAGGCCAATATATAATACTGAGCAAGAGTGGAATCATCTAAGTACTTCAATTAACGAGCGATCTCATCCTCGCTTGCCCCTTCGTCGGGCGTAGGGATCACTGTATCAAAGACATACACGATTTTCTCCGTCATGAGAACGATTCTCAGATTGCGAAGCCAATCCGTATAATTTGGACTAGTGAGGCGGTTGGCATCAAGCATGCCACGTAAAGGATTTGAAAGCGACATTTTTTGAAATTAAAGATGTAGCAGAAATAAATAACATGCAGTCTTTACAAAAATTAAACAGTTAAGATAAGGACTTCTATCTTAATGTACTCCCACTAATTTTTCACGAGACACACAACACCCTCTGGTATATGAATCGGAGACTCCCGACGGATCTCTAGTGGGGATCAGGATCCAATCGGCGTCTTAACGTAACCTCGAGAGACTCGACCAATCACGTTAAGCCCGTAAAGGTAGGCAACTCTTGCCAATCACAACTCCTTGTGATTCCTGTCCTGTTTGGCCTCCGAACCACCATGGCCTCGAGGGACTTGACTAACCATGATGTTTGGTTAAGTCATCACCATCGTTACAAGATGAGTCTAATTCGGTGATATACTCTCGAGGGACTCGACCATGCAAACCATATCCTCAGATTACCGGTGACATCTCTATGTCATAGATAAGATAGTGAGACGCAATATAGGTGAGTCTCAAGGGACTCAACCAACTCAACCTACGTCGGGAATCGGTTCCTACCTATAACAATGGAAGGCCATGTGGGTTAATATAATTATCTCATGTTTACTGACTTAATATTATTAATGGAGAGGATTTTTGATTTGGTCTCCTAACATAATGTGTCACACACATACGTATTTAATATATATATCTACATCGCATACAAATATATATATATATAGTAAGTATATATCTAATCACACATCACATGAGCAATCACACCAGATGATCATAGACCACATCCTAATATGATTAAGCCCGAGCCAGTGGGCCCAATCACTCACATCAAGATCTATGTGTACTTCGACGCATCTCTATGCTCTGTGATCGTCCATCTCGCTTCGTCGGATCCGTCGGTATCTCAACGCATCTCCATGCGTCAGATCGTCCGTCTCGGCCTCGTGAGTCATGCTACCGCTGTGCCTCCTCATGTAATTACAACATAATTACAGACACGCAGGCCCGACAATAAATGAGAAAAGAATAGAGGCTCACAGGCCCCTATATAATAATCACATGTACACACATCACATCACAGGTCCATGATCATCTGTCCACATCTTACATCACATGTATATGTTATTTTATAGGATTACTAGATAAAGAATATAATAGTTAATTAAAAATTTAATTAACATATTTATTTTTTTGAAATCAGGGACATAAAGGAAAATTTTGAATTCCCAAGGGATTTTGGTAATTTGATCAAAACGGTATTTTTGGTAATTCTATCAAAAGGGACAGAATATGAAATTTCTGAAATTTCGAGGGGTAAAATTATCTTTTATCCTAAAACCCTAATCACTCGCTGTGGCGCGCGCGCGTCGCCACCCGCGGTGGCGCCGCGTGCGTGGAGCCGCGTTGCCAGTGGCGCGCCGCCGGCGTCGGTGGGCGCTCTTCTGCGGTGCTGGCCCGTGGGCATGGGCGCTTAGCGTCGGCGCC
The DNA here is from genome assembly GCA_023547065.1 of Musa troglodytarum. NCBI lineage: Eukaryota > Viridiplantae > Streptophyta > Magnoliopsida > Zingiberales > Musaceae > Musa > Musa troglodytarum. The sequence continues at coordinate 39,220,755 of CP097509.1, forward strand.
TCTACCCGCGGGCGCAACGCCCATCGGCCGGCGGCTACTACCTGTACAGGCAGCAAGGCTGCAAGAAGCCTTGCGGCTGCTGCACGAGTGCAGCAAGGGTAGCAACAGTTGCTGCCCTTCCTGGCCCTTTTGCGCCAACAATTTTGGCGTCAAAAGCAGATCCAAAACACAACATACGTAGTTTAAAATCTGATCTTCGCACGAACAACCTGGCTCTGAAACCACTGTAAGAAAATCCATAAGGGGAGCGACATCTCATGTGCAGCGGAAGAACAAAAAATAAAAAACCCCCAGATATCTTGTAGAAAGTTTTCATCATCGTGTGAAGATGGGCGTGTCAAAACAAATCTGCGAAAAGTGCATGTGTTAAAGAAAATACTTAAGGAGATCGTATATCCCTAAATCCCTGTAGATCTATAGGAGAAGATGAAGGAGGTCAAGCGTCATCCTCTCTAGCGGTATCCACATGACAGGAACTGTGATGATGTACCTCTCTCTTTGGGGAGAGGAGAACAGGAGGTGGCTACCAAAAGAAAACCCTCAGCCTATAGAGTTTTGGTTCCCTCCTATTTATAGAGGCCCCCTGAAAACCCTAATGGATCTTTTGCCCTATTGGATATTGGATCTCCATCCAATTACCCAAGCCCCTTGGATTAGTGGGTCTCTACCCAATAATCTCTTATTAGCAATTATTGGATCTCATCTCAGGATCCAATAATTCAAAGGCTTATTGGATATCTAATAAGTTAGGGGATTAAGCAGATATCTCATATCTGAACCTCTACTCGTCGCAACACCTATCATATATGTGTGACCCTCTAGGCTCAATATCGAGCTGGTCGTGAGTCATATTTGTTAAAACTTCTTCTGACTTAGTGAATTATTATCTCTATAATAATTCACCCAACTCATCGACTGACAAACGATACAAGAGAATCTAATCCTTTGGACATATCTGTCCTCAGTTACCATGTATCTATAGTCCCTTATCCATCTAATATCCCAGAGACCCTATACCGGGCATGGAGCTGTCAGGCCCATACGATCTCTCCTCGAGTCTTGCTCTTATCGGATTCTCTCGGAAAACTCTTTCTCTCTAAATCCGAATAACCTTGGCCAAGGATTTGTTGGAGCAAGAACACATGGGATATTCCTCTCATAATACCGAGAGTGGATGATCCTCTATTGACACTCAATAGCTCTCGTAAGGTTGGCTACCACTCCCAATAACCAGCTGTACTAGATCTGGAACTTTCCAAACCTATAAGTCTTGTATCAAAGAGTGGAGTTCTCATACAAGACATCCTTGGTATCTCAAGTCTACGGACCAAATACACTACTAGGACTACGGAATCGCTGTCTGACGTAAGGTATCAATAACCATCTAGCATTCCGTAGGCGGATCAATCAGTGAACTCATTCCCCAATGAGCACTTGTACTGTACCCTTAGTGTCCCCACACGAGTAGCTATGAGATCAGCTACCTCCATCATATAGACTGGTATACAGCACACTAGTTTATCCGGTTATCTTGATGTCCTTCTCGAGTAACCTATTATCAGGATAATTCAGAGTTTATGTTTGAAGGTGAATCAGTCTCATTATCGTGATCTCATCACGATTCGATTCCCATTGTACAGATCTAAAGACATCACAATATATGAATACTCAAGATAAAGTGATAAAATGCCTAATAATAAGTAAAGAAAAAAAGTGTATATCAAGTCACAAGTGTCATCACTCATGTGATTGGCTTTCAGGGCACATATGACTAGCAATAAGTGCCTTGCAAGCCAATCACAGGAGTGATAGCACGTATGACATGCACTCTTTTTGCTTATTATTATTTAATTTTTTATCACTTTATCTTGTGTGTTACATATATTATGATGTACATGAATCTATACAATGAGAATTGAATCATGATAAGATCATGATAATAAGACCGATTCACCTTTAAACACAAACACTAAATAATCCTGATTATAAGTTACTCAAGAGGGATATTGAGATAACCAGACAGATTGTGTGCTATATACTTATCTATATGATTGAGGTGGCTGGTCTCATAGTTGCTTATATAGGGACACTAAGGATACAGTGCAAGTGCTTATTGGAGAATGAGTTCACTAATTGATCCACTCACGGAATGCTGGATGGTTATTAAAACCTCATTGTTAGATAACGATTTCATTGTCCCAGTAGTATACCTAGTCCTTATACTTGAGATATCAAGGATGTCCTGTATGAGTACTCCACTCTTTGATACCGGACTTGTAGGTCTAAAAGTTCTAGATCTAGCATAGCCAATCATTGAGCGTGATAACTAACCTTACCAGTGCTATTGAGTGTCGATAGAGGATCATTCACTCTTAGTATCATGAGAGGAATATCTTATGTGTTCTTACAGAGACAAATCTCTGGCTAGGGTCATTCGGATCGAGAGAAAAAGAGTTCTCCAAGAAAATCCGATTAGAGCAAGACTCAAGTAGAAATCGTATGGGCCTAATAGCACTATGCCCGGAATATGGTCTCTAGAATATTCAATGGATAAGGGACTATAGGTACACGGTAACTGAGGATAGATATGTCCAAAGGATTAGATTATCCTATATTGTTTAGGGTTTGTTGAGTAGTGGCCTAGTATGAGTACAGTCGATGAGTCGAGTGAATTATTATGGAGATAATAATTCACTGAGTCAGAAGGAGTTTTGATAGGTATGATTTACAGTCAGCTCAATATTGGGTCTAGAGAGTCACACACATTTTTTTAGATGCTGCGACGAGTAAAGGTTTAGATATGAGATATCCGTGGGAGCCCCTATTTTACTGAATATCCGATAAGTCCCTAAATTATTGGATCCTATAGATGAGATCCAATAAGAGCAAATAAGAGATTATTATATAGAGATTCACTAATCTAAGAGGCTTGAGCAATTCGATGAAGATCCTATTGGGAAATCCACAAGGGGAGCGACATCACATGCGCAGCAGAAGAACAGAAAACAAAACCCTAGATTTTCCATAGAAAGTTTCCATCGTCGTGCGAAGATCGGTGCGTCAAAAACAAATCCGTAAAATTGTCCATGTAAAAGAAGATACCTAGGGAGATCGTATATCCTTGAATTCCTGCAGATATGTGGGAGAGGATGAAGGAGGTCAAGTGTCCTCTTCTCTAGCAGTATCCACATGGCAGGGATTACAACGATACACCTCTCTCTCTCGGGAGACGAGAATAGGAGGTGACTACCAAAAGAAACCCTCAGCCTATAGAGCTTTGGTTCCCTCCTATTTATAGAGGCCCCCTGAAAACCCTAATGGATCTTTTGCCCTATTGGGTATTGGATCTCCATCCAATTACCCAAGCCTCTTGGATTAGTGGGTCTCTACCCAATAATCTCTTATTAGCAATTATTGGATCTCATCTCAGGATCCAATAATTCAGAGGCTTAATGGATATCTAATAAGATAGGGGGTTCAGCGGATATCTCATATCCGAACCTCTACTCGTCGCAACACCTACCATATGTGTGTGACCCTCTAGGCCCAATATCGAGCTTGAGTCATACTTGTCAGAACTCCTTCTAACTTAGTGAATTATTATCTCTAAAATAATTCACCCAACTCATCGACTGCGGACGTACCAAGCCACTACCACGCAGCCCCTAGACGATACAGGAGAATCCAATCCTTTGGACCTATCTGTCCTCAGTTACCATGTATCTATAGTCCCTTATCCATCTAATATCTCAGAGACCCTATACCGGGTATGGTGCTGTCAGGCCCATACGGTCTCTCCTCGAGTCTTGCTCTTGTCGGATTCTCCCGGAGAACTCTTTCTCTCTCAATCCGAATAACTTTGGCCAAGGATTTGTTCGAGCAAGAACACATAGGATATTCCTCTCATAATACCGAGAGCGGATGATCCTCTATTGACACTCAATAGCTCTCGTAAGGTTGGCTACCACTCCCAATAACCGGAACTTTCCAAACTTATAAGTCTTGTATCAAAGAGTGGAGTTCTCATACAAGACATCCTTGGTGTCTCAAGTCTACGGACCAAATACATTACTAGGACTACGGAATCACTGTCTGACGTAAGGTATTAATAACCATCCAGCATTCCGTAGGCGGATCAATCAGTGAACTCATTCCCCAATGAGCACCTGTACTGTACCTTTAGTGTCCCCACACGAGTAGCTATGAGACCAGCTACCTCCATCATATAGATTGGTATACAGCACACTAGTCTATCCGGTTATCTCGATGTCCTTCTCGAGTAACCTATTATCAGGATAATTCAGAGTCTGTGTTTGAAGGTGAATCAGTCTCATTATCGTGATCTCATCACGATTCGATTCCCATTGCACAGATATAAAGACATCACAATATATGAATACGCAAGATAAAGTGATAAAACGCCTAATAATAAGTAAAGAAAAAAAGTGCATATCAAGTCACAAGTGTCATCACTCATGTGATTGGCTTGCAGGGCACATATGACTAGCAATAGGTGCCTTGCAAGCCAATCACAGGAGTGATAGCACGTATGACATGCACTCTTTTTGCTTATTATTATTTAATTTTTTATCACTTTATCTTGTGTGTTACATATATTATGATGTACATGAACCTATACAATGAGAATCGAATCATGATAAGATCATGATAATAAGACCGATTCACCTTTAAACATAAACACTAAATAATCCTGATTATAAGTTACTCAAGAGGGATATTAAGATAACCAGACAGATTGTGTGCTATATACTTATCTATATGATGAAGGTGGCTGGTCTCATAGTTGCTTATATGGGGACACTAAGGATACAGTGCAAGTGCTTATTGGAGAATGAGTTCACTAATTGATCCGCTCACGGAATGCTAGATGGTTATTAAAACCTTATTGTTAGATAACGATTTCAATGTCCCAGTAGTATACCTAGTCCTTATACTTGAGATATCAAGGATGTCCTGTTTAAGTACTCCACTCTTTGATACCGGACTTGTAGGTCTAAAAGTTCTAGATCTAGCATAGCCAATAATTGAGAGTGATAACTAACTTTACCAGTGCTATTGAGTGTCGATAGAGGATCATTCACTCTTAGTATCATGAGAGGAATATCTTATGTGTTCTTACTGAGACAATTCTCTGGCTAGGGTCATTCGGATTGAGAGAAAAAGAGTTCTCCAGGAAAATCCGATTAGAGCAAGACTCAAGTAGAAATCGTATGGGCCTAATAGCACTATGCCCAGAATATGGTCTCTAGAATATTCAATGGATAAGGGACTATAGGTACACGATAACTAAGGATAGATATGTCCCAAGGATTAGATTATCTTATATTGTTTAGGGTTTATTGAGTAGTGGCCTAGTATGAGTACAGTCGATGAGTCGAGTGAATTATTATGGAGATAATAATTCACTGAGTCAGAAGGAGTTTTGATAGGTATGATTTACAATCAGCTCAATATTGGTTCTAGAGAGTCACATACATTTTTTTAGATGCTGCGACGAGTAAAGGTTCAGATATGAGATATCCGTCGGAGCCCCTATTTTACTGAATATCCAATAAGTCCCTAAATTATTGGATCCTATAGATGAGATCCAATAAGAGATTATTATATAGAGATTTACTAATCTAAGAGGCTTGAGTAATTTGATGGAGATCCTGTTGGGAAATCCACAAGGGGAGCGACATCACATGCGCAGCGGAAGAACAGAAAACAAAACCCTAGATTTTTCGTAGAAAGTTTCCATCGTCGTGCGAAGATCGGTGCGTCAAAAACAAATCCACAAAACTGTCCATGTAAAAGAAGATACCTAGGGAGATCGTATATCCTTGAATTCCTGCAGATATGTGGGAGAGGATGAAGGAGATCAAGCGTCCTCCTCTCTAGCAGTATCCACATGGTAGGGATTGCAACGATACACCTCTCTCTCTCTCTCGGGAGAGGAGAATAGGAGGTGACTACCAAAAGAAACCCTCAGCCTATAGAGCTTTGGTTCCCTCCTATTTATAGAGGCCCCCTGAAAACCCTAATGGATCTTTTGCCCTATTGGGTATTGGATCTCCATCCAATTACCCAAGCCTCTTAGATTAGTGGGTCTCTACCCAATAATCTCTTATTAGCAATTATTAGATCTCATCTCAGGATCTAATAATTCAGGGGCTTAATGGATATCCAATAAGATAGGGGGTTCAGCGGATATCTCATATCCGAACCTCTACTCGTCGCAACACCTACCATATGTGTGTGACCCTCTAGGCCCAATATCGAGCTTGAGTCATACTTGTCAAAACTCCTTCTGACTTAGTGAATTATTATCTCTAAAATAATTCACCCAACTCATCGATTGCGGACGTACCAGGCCACTACCACGTGGCCCCTAGACGATACAAGATAATCCAATCCTTTGGACCTATCTGTCCTCAGTTACCATATATCTATAGTCCCTCATCAATCTAATATCCCAGAGACCCTATACCGGGCATGGTGTTGTCAAGCCCATACGGTCTCTCCTCGAGTCTTGCTCTTGTCGGATTCTCCCGGAGAACTCTTTCTCTCTCAATCCGAATAACCTTGGCCAAGGATTTATTCGAGCGAGAACACATGGGATATTCCTCTCATGATACAAGAGTGGATAATCCTCTATTGATACTCAATAGCCCTCGTAAGATTGACTACCACTCCCAATGACCGATTGTACTAGATCTGAAACTTTCCAAACCTATAAGTCTGGTATCAAAGAGTGGAGTACTCATACAGGTCATCATTGGTGTCTCAAGTCTAAGGATCAGATACACTACTGGGACTATGGAATCACTGTTTGACATCAGGCATCAATAATCATCCAGCATTTCGTAGGCAGATCAATTAGTGAACTCATTCTCCAATGAGCACCTGCACTGTACCCTTAGTGTTCCAACACGAGTAGCTATGAGACCAGCTACCTCTATCATATGAACGGGTATATAGCACACCAGTCTATCCGATTATCTCGATGTCCTTCTCGAGTAACTTATGACTAGGATAATTTAGGGTCTGTGTTTAAAGGTGAATTGATCTCATTATCGTGATCTCATTACGATCCGATTCCTATTACACAGATCCAAGGACATCACAATATATGTAACACGCAAGATAAAGTGATATAATGCCAATAATAAGCAAAGAGATAAAGTGCATATCAAGTCACAAGTGCCATCACTCATGTGATTAGCTTGTAGGGCACATATGACTAGCAATCTCCCACTTGACCTAAAGCCAATCACCAACATGTTTGATCCCCATCAGACCTCTATGACGCTCAAAGATAATATGAATCAATGGCTTTGTCAGTGGATCTGCAATGTTATCTTCGGATGGAACTCTTTCCACTAATACATCTCTTCGGGCCACGATCTCTCTAATAAGTTGGAACCTTCTCAAAACACTTCTGATGAGACCCAGGTTCCCTTATTTGAGTAATCACCCCGTAGTTGTCGCAATATAAGAGAATCAGCTCTTTGCTGCTCGACATGACTCCCAAATCTGTGATGAACTTCTTCATCTAGACTCCCTCCTTTGCTGCCTCTGTCGTAGTAATGTATTCTGCCTCTTTGGTCGAGTCAGTAGTAGTGTCTTGCTTGGAACTCTTCCATCAGACTGCTTCTCCATTCAGGGTGAACACATACCCTGAATTAGACTTGCTATCATCGACATCGGACTGAAAGCTCGAGTCCGTGTAGCCCTCAACCCTGAGGCTACTACCTCCATATACCAATAAAAGATCCTTAGTCCTTCTCAAGTACTTAAGGATACTTTTTACTGCTTTCCAATGCTCCAAGCTTGGATCCGCCTGATATTTGCTCATGACACTTAAAGCATGTGCTATATCAGGTCTGGTACATAGCATAGCATATATGATAGATCCTATCGCTAATGCATATGGTATTATATCCATGTGTGCCCTTTTTTTAGGAGTTTTTGGGGACATACTCCTAAAAAGTGATATTCCATATGTCATTAGTATGAGACCTCTCTTGGAATTTTCCATGCCAAACCTTTTGACAATGGTGTCTATGTACCTAGATTAGGACAAGCCAAGCATCCTCTTGGATCTATCTCTATAGATCTGTATCCCCAATATACAGGATGTTTCTCCTAAGTCCTTCATGGAGAAGTGCCTAGATAACCAAGTCTTTACTGTGGAGAGTATTCCTACATCATTCCCAATGATCAGGATGTCATCCACATATAATACCAAAAAGGTGATAGTGCTCCCACTTACTTTCCTATACACACAAGGCTCATCTTCATTCTTAACGAAGTCATAAGATCTGATCGCATCATCAAATCTTATGTTCCAACTTCGGGAAGCTTGCTTCAATCCATAAATGGACTTTAGCAACCTACACACCTTATCCGGGTTATTCCTGGACATGAATCCCTTAGGCTGTATCATATACACTTTTTCCTCGAGGTAGCCATTGAGGAATACGGTTTTGACATCCATCTGCCAGATTTCATTATCATAGTGTGCTGCAATAGCCAATAGAATTCGAATGGATTTTAGCATGGCTACAGGTGAGAAAGTTTCATCATAGTCAACACCTTGCCTTTGACGATACCCCTTGGCCACTAGCCTTGCTTTATAGGTCTCTACCTTTCCATCTACTCCAATCTTCTTTTTGAAGATCCACTTGCAGCCAATGGGTATATTACCCTTGGGTGAATTAACTAGGTTCCAAACCTTATTGGAGTACATGGAATCCATTTGTGAATTTATGGCTTCTTACCATTTCCCAGAGTCTATGCTTATAATAGCCTCCTCGTAGGTCTGAGGATCAATATCCTTAACATTTTCTCTTCTGATATGTCCCATATATCTCTCAGGAGGATGGGGTACTCTATCGGACCTACGTAAAGTTGAAACTTGTGTGTTAGGTATCTGAACAGATTCTGGAATGGTGCTTGAACTAGGTTCTCCAACCTCACTCAAATCTATGATGCTCCCACTGTCTCCACCAAAAATATATTCCTTCTCAAGAAACACTGCTCTCTTGGCTACAAAGACCTTTCGGTCCTTAGGGTGATAGAAATAATACCCATAAGTTTCTTTGGGGTATCCCACGAACTTGCACCGTTCCGTCCTAGATTCCAACTTGTCAGGGTTGTGTCTCTTAACGTGGGCAGGGCAGCCCCAAATCTTAACAATCTTAGTTGGAATTCTATTCAGAAGATAATCTGCGATCTCTAGAGCATATCCCTAGAATGAGATGGGTATGTCGACGAAACACATCATGGAACACACCATGTCTAACAGTGTGTGATTCCTCCTTTCTGATACACCATTAAGCTATGGTGTATAAAGAGGTGTCCATTAGGATAAAATCTCATTGTCTATGAGGAACTTAGTGAACTCTGTACTCAAGTACTCACCTCCTCAATCTGATCAAAGGGTTTTAATACTTTTTCCTATCTGGTTCTCCTTTTCTTGTTTCCTCGTAGACTCACTTACACTCATGATATGTGGAGCTGTATCTAGCATAAATAAACCATTATACAATGTTCCTCTCGTGATGATCTCATCATCTAATATTATTGAACAACTATTATTCTTAAAAACTAATTTATATTCATTAACTATCAAACATGAAATGGAAATAATGTTTTTGATAATAGAAGGAACATAATAGCATGCATCTAATACAACAATTGCTCCACCAGATAGATGTAAAGTGACCTTACCAATAGCCACTGCAGTAACCTTTGCTCCATTGCCCATCTTAAGGTCCATCTCACCTTTGTTCAATCTCCTAGGTCCTGTCAGAACCTGCAACGAATTGCAGATATGATAAACACTCCTGGTATCCAATACTCATGTATTATCATAAGATTTTGACAAATGGAGACTGATCATGAATGTACCTGAAGCTTCTGCAAGCTTTTGTTTCACCCTCTCTGTAAGGTACTCTTTGTAGTTCCTCTTTTAGTACCCATCTTTGTCGCAGTGGAAGCATTGGCCTTTATCCTTTGTTGGGTCTTTCTTGACAACCTTTGCCTTACCCATTTTACCCTTGTTCTTGCCCTTCTTAAGGGTCTTCTCAGCCTTCCTTTTCTTTTTGGTCTCACCAGTATAGAGAACTGGCTTCTCTTTGATAGTGCTTTCTGCTTTTCTCAACATATTGAGGAGCTTTGGGAGGGTCACCTCAAGTTTATTTATATTAAAATTTATTATAAACTGAGAAAAAGAATCTGGTAGGGACTGAAGCACAAGATCCACACACAAGTTATCCTCTAGGACCATTCCTAGACCTGTGAGTTTCTCGATCTACTCAATCATCTTAAGAACATGGTTTTGAACCGATGTCCCCTCAGTCATCCTACCACAGAAAAGACTCTTTGATATCTCATATCACTGAGTTCTTTCTTGCTCCTCAAACAATTTGCGAAGATGCAGGAGTATGGAATTAACATCCATATTTTCATGCTGTCGCTATAACTCAGTAATCATAGAGGCCAATATATAATACTGAGCAAGAGAGGAATCATCTAAGTACTTCACATAACGAGCGATCTCATTCTCGCTTGCCCCTTCGTCGGGCATAGGGATCACTGTATCAAGGACATACGTGATTTTCTCCGTCGTGAGAACGATTCTCAGATTGCGAAGCCAATCCGTATAATTTGGACTAGTGAGGCGGTTGGCATCAAGTATGCCACGTAAAGGATTTGAAAGCGATATTTTTCTGAAATAAAAGATGTAGCAGAAATAAATAACATGCAGACTTTGTAGAAATTTAAACAATTAAGATAAGGACTTCTATCTTAATGTATTCTAATTAATTTTTTGCAAGACATACAACACCCTCCGGTATGAGAATCGGAGACCCCCGACGGATCTCTAGTGGGGATCAGGATCCAATCAGCGTCTTAACGTAACCTTGAGGGACTCGACCAATCACGTTAAGCTCGTAAAGGTAGGCAACTCTTGCTAATCACAACTCCTTATGATTCCCGTCCTATTCAGCCTCCGAACCACCATGGCCTCGAGGGACTCGACCAACCATGATGTTCGGTTAAGTCATCACCATCGTTACCAGATGAGTTTGATTCGGTGATATACTCTTGAGGGACTCGACCAAGCATACCATGTCCTCAGGTCACCAATGACATCTCTATGTCATAGATAAGATAGCGAAATGCAATATAGGTGAGTCTCGAGGGACTCGACCAACTCAACCTACACCGGGAATCGGTTCCTACCTATAACGATGGAAGGCCACGTGGGTCAATCTAATTGCCTCACGTTTACTGACTTAATATTATTAATAGAGGGGATTTTGGTTTGGTCTCCTAATATAATGTGTCACACACATACATATACATATTTAATATATATATATCTACATCGCATGTAAATATATATATATATAGTAGGTGTATAACTAATCACACATCACATGAGCAATCACACCAGATGATCATGGACCACATCCTAATGTGATCAGGCCCAAGCCAGTGGGCCTAATCACTCACATCTAGATCTATGTGTGCTTCGGCGCATCTCCATGCCCTGTGATCGCCCTTCTCGCTTTGTCGGTTCTATCGGCATCTCAACACATCTTTATACGTCGGATCGTCCGTCTCAGCCTCGTGAGTCACGCTACCGCTACGCCTCCTCATATAATTACAACATAATTACAGGCACGCAGGCCCGACAATAAATAAGAAAAGAATAGAGGCTCGCAGGCCCCAATAATAATAATCATATGTACACACATCATATCATAGGTCCATGATCATCTGTCCACATCATACATCACATGTATATGTTATTTTATAGGACTACTAGATAAAGAAAATAATAGTTAATTAAATTATTTAATTAACATATTTATTTTTCTAAAATCAGGGATATAAAGGAAATTTTTGAATTCTAGGGGCATTCTGGTTATTCGGCCATAAGGGATAAAATTAGATTTTCCAAAATTCCTAGGGGTATTTTAGTCATTCTATCAAAAGGGACAGAAACCGAAATTTCTAAAATTTCGAGGGGCAAAATTATCTTTTGCCCAAAAACCCTAGTACCCTTCCCTTTTGCAGAGTTGCGGCCGCCCGCGCAGCGCGGCTGCGATGTTCGCTAAGCGCGCCTTGCGATGCGCCCACATCTGCGGCGAGATCGCCCATAAGCGGCGTCCCTTGCGGATTGGTCGCGGGCGCGCCCCTTGCGGTGCGATGCGGCGCCCTGCCCATCGGGTGCTTGCGCGCGATCGCGGTCTTTCGCGGCGGCGTCGATTCTTGCGGGCAGGCGTCGGCGAGCGGCTGTAGGTGCTGCTGTTGGCGGTCGGCCGGCGCCTACACGCAGCGAGCCACCGGCGCTGCGCTGCACCACGAGCCACCATTGGCTCTTTGCTGTCAGCAACAAGGCTACAAGCAGCCTTGCGGTTGTAACACGAGCGAGCAGCAACTGTTGCTGCCCTTTCTCGCCCTTCGCGCCAATGATTTTGGCGTCAAAAGCAGATCTAAAACACAACACACGCAGTTTTAGATCTGATCTTCGCACGAACAACCTGGCTCTAATACCACTGTTGGGAAATCCATAAGGGGAGCGACATCACATGCGCCGTGGAAGAACAAAAAACAAAACCCCAGATTTCCCGTAGAAAGTTTCCGTCGTCGTGCGAAGATCAGTGCATTAAAAACAAATCTACAAAACTGCACGTGTAAAAGAAGATACCTAGGGAGATCATATATTCCTGAATTCCTGCAGATCTGTGGGAGAAGATGAAGGAGGTCAAGCGTCCTCCTCTCTAGCGGTATCCACATGACAGGGATTGCAATGATGCACCTCTCTCTCTCTCTCTCGGGAGAGGAGAACATGAGGTGGCTACCAAAAGAAACCCTCAGCCTATAGAGCTTTGGTTCCCTCCTATTTATAGAGGCCCCCTAAAAACCCTAATAGATCTTTTGCCCTATTGGGTATTTGATCTCCATCCAATTACCCAAGCCTCTTGGATTAGTGGGTCTCTACCCAATAATCTCTTATTAGCAATTATTGGATCTCATATCAGGATCCAATAATTCAGGGGCTTAATGGATATCCAATAAGATAGGGGGTTCAACGGATATCTCATATTCGAACCTCTACTCGTCGCAACACCTACCATATGTGTGTGACCCTCTAGGCCCAATATTGAGCTGGCCGTGAGTCATACTTGTCAGATCTCCTTCTGACTTAGTGAATTATTATCTCTATAATAATTCACCCAACTCATCGACTGCGAACATACCCGGCCACTACGCCGCGGCCCCCAAACGATATAGGGAATCCAATCCTTTGGACCTATCTGTCCTCAGTTACCATGTATCTATAGTCCCTCATCCATTTAATATCCCGGAGACCCTATACCGGGTATGGTGCTGTCATGCCCATACAGTCTCTCCTCGAGTCTTGCTCTTTTCGGATTCTCTCAGAGAACTCTTTCTCTCTCAATCCGAATAACCTTAGCTAAGGATTTGTTCGAGCAAGAACACATGGGATGTTCCTCTCATGATACCGAGAGCGGATGATCCTCTATTGACACTCAACAGCCCTCGTAAGGTTGGCTACCACTCCCAATGAGTAGTTGTACTAGATTTGAAACTTTCCAAACCTATAAGTTCGGTATCAAAGAGTGGAGTACTCATACAGGACATCCTTGATGTCTCAAGTCTAAGGACCAAATACACTACTGGGACTACGGAAACGCTGTCTGACGTGGGGTATCAATAACTATCCAGCATTCTGTAGGCGGATCAATCAGTGAACTCATTCTCCAATGAGCACTTGCACTGTACCCTTAGTGTCCCCATACGAGTAGCTATGAGACCAGCTACCTCCATCATAAGAACGAGTATACAACACACCAGTCTATCCGATTATCTCAATGTCCTTCTCGAGTAATCTATGACCAGGATAATTTAGGGTCTGTGTTTAAAGATGAATCGGTATCATTATCGTGATCTCATTATGATCCGATTCCCATTGCACAGATCCAAGGACATCATAATATATGCAACACGCAAGATAAAGTGATATAATACCAATAATAAGCAAAGAGATAAAGTGCATATCAAGTCACAAGCGCCATCACTCATGTGATTGGCTTGCAGGGCACATATGACTAGCAGATTCAGTACCCAATAGGGTAGGACCCATTATGGTTAAGTTGATAGGGGGCCTCTATAAATAGGAGGGAACCAAAGGCTCATAGGCTAGAGCTTTCTTGGTTGTCATATCCTATTCTCCTCTTCATTTGAGGAGTATTTTTAAAGCCCTTGTTGTGTGGATCACTGGTAGAGAGGACGCTTGACCTCCTTCATCCTCTCCTATAGATCTGTAAGAATTCAGGGATATACGATCTCCCTAGGCAATATCTTTCTTATGTGTAATTTTTAGTTTTGTGGATTTTTATGCACCATTTTTCACACGACAACGAAGCCTTTTGTGGAAATATAAGATTTTTATTTTTTTTGTTCTTCCACTACACATGTGATGTCGTCCTTAGATTTTTCAATAGGAAAAATTCAAAATCCACTACAATGGAGAAGGGACATGAAATCTATTATGACAAAAAGAAGATTTGAAGCATACCACAGTAGGAAGACTCGAGATCCACTATGATGAAGAAGGGATATAAAATCCACCATAACAAAAAAAAAGATTTGAAACCCACAACAAAAGGAAGACCCAAGATTCACTGTGACAGAGAAAGAACATGAAATATGCCATGATGAAAAGAAGATTTGAAGCCTGCCATATAGGAAGACTTGAGATCCTTTACAACGAAGGTATAAGGCCAAATGTGCATGAGATGTGTAAGCTAGAAAAACTCGATCTGCATTAAGATAAATCTAATATAATAGAGGTGTAAGGACCAATACACCCAATATACATGAGTCAAGAAAATCAGACATGAACTAAGATAAATGCGCTACGACGGAGGTGCAAGACCAAATGCACCTTAGATGCATGAGTCAGGAAAACTAAATCAACACCAAAATAAATCCGCTATAATAGAAATGCAAGGTCAAACACACCTGAGACACATGAGTCGAAAAAACCCAATCGGCACCGAAATAAATCCACTACGATAGAAGCATAATGCCAAATGCACCTAAGATGTATGAGTTAGGAAACCAAACCAGTATTGAAATAAATTCACTATGATGGAGGTGCAAGATCGAATGCACCCAAAAGGTATGAATCGAAAAACCTGACCAGTCTGTTGTAGTAAAGGCATAGGCCAAATGTGTGTAAGATGTGTGAGTCGAGAAACTTGATCATCGCGAAGGAAAAATTGCTACAATGAAAGTATGAGCCTAGTGATCCCAAGACACCTAAATTGGGAAAACTCGACCCACAAAATGAGAACCTCAAACATTCCCATGATGAAAAAAAAATCAAACTGCATGCTTCAAATCCCTCTTGCAAGAGTCCCAAAGCATGCCTTCAAGAGGGATAAATGATAGAAAATTTATCAATAGTTGATAAGCAGTCGTCATATGTCATCCAAGTCATCCACCTATGTATATAAAGATTTAAAATATAAAAACACAAGCATCTTTCTCATCCATTATAGCAAGGAAGGTAACCACAAAATTCCTTCTTTTCCTTTATAATAAGGAAGACAATTCTAAATTTTTTTTTATAACAAAGAAAGTAATCATAAACTCTCTTCCCTTCCTTTATGACAAGGAAAGATTTCATAAACTTCATTTTCCTCCTTCAAGGTATAAAAACACGTCCTAAATAAAGAAATGAAGGAGGGCTCACTTTTTTTAATTACTCAAACTCACATTTAGGGACATCGAATTACTAACTTGAGCATTGAAGGGACTGAGTCAAAAAACCTCTCCCGACCTCAATCTTAATGCAGGTGATGCCTCGAGAGCTCGACACCTTAGATCCACCTTAGAACCATCTCGAATCTATTTCGAATCTACCTCGAAGCTATCTCGGATCCACCTAGATGCCATCTCGGATCATGATATTTCAATCTCAAAGGTACCTTAGATATTTCTACATACATAGTGCTAGTTATATAGGTGCCCTACAAGCCAATCACATGAGTGATGACACTTATAACATACTACGTCAATCTCTTTACTTATGTTTATTGGTATTTTCTCATATTATCTGGATGTATATTGTGATATCCTTGGATCTGTGGAATGAGAATCAGATCATGATGAGATCACAATAATAAAACTAATTCACCTTTAAACATAGTCCCTAAATAATCCCGGTCATAGGTTACTCAAGAGGGACATCGAGATAACCGGATAGACTGGTGTATTGTATACCCGTTCATATGATGGAGGTGGCTAGTCTCATAGTACTCGTGTGGAGACACTAAGAATATAGTACAGGTGCTCATTGGAGAATGAGTTTACTGAAAGAATCTGCTTACGGAATGTTGGATGTTTATTGATATCTCACGTCAGACAGCGATTCCATAGTCCCAATAGTGTATCTGGTTCTTAGACTTGAGATACCAAAGATGTCCTATATGAGTACTCCACTCTTTGATACTGGACTTATAAGTTTGGAAGTTTCAGATCTAGTACAACCGGTTATTGAGAGTGGTAGCCAACCTTACGAGGGCTATTGAGTGTCAATAGAGGATCATTTGCTCTTGGTATCTTGGGAGGAATATCTCATGTATTCTTGCTCAAACAAATCCTTGGCCAAGGTTATTCGGATTAAGAGAGAAAGAGTTCTCCGGGAGAATCCGATTAGAGCGAGACTCGAGGAGAGATCGTATGGGCCTAACAACACCATGCTCGGTATAGGGTCTCTGGGATATTAGATAGATGAGGGACTATGGATACATGGTAACTAAGGACAGATAGGTCTAAATGATTGGATTCTCTTGTATCATCTGAGGACTACGGCATAGTGGCCTAGTACGTCTACAGTCGATGAGTCGGGTGAATTTTTATAGAGATAATGATTTACTAAGCCAGAAGGAGTTTTGATAAGTATGCTCATGGCCAGCTCGATATTGGGCCTAGAGGATCACACACATTTGGTAGGTATCGCGACGAGTAGAGATTCGGATATGAGATATCCACAGGAGCCCCTAACTTATTGGATATCCATTAAGCCCCTAATTATTAGATCCTAAGATGATATTCAATAAGAGCTAATAAGAGATCATTGGGTAGAGACCCACAAATCCAAGAGGCTTGGGTAATTGAATGGAGATCCAATACCCAATAGAGTAAGATCTATTAGGGTTAAGTTGATATGGGACCTTTGTAAATAGGAGGGAACTAAAGGCCCATAAGCTACGGTTTTTCTTAGTAGTCACCTTGTATTCTTCTCTCCCTAAGAGAGGAGCATTGTTGCAACCCCTACTATATGGATTATCGCTAGAGAGGAGGACATTTGAACTCCTTCATCCAGTCCTACAGATATGTAGGGATTCAAAGATATACGATCTCCCTAGGTACTTTCTTTTTACACATATAGTTTTATGATTTGTGGATTTATTTTTGATGCATCGATCTTCGCACGATGATGGAACCTTTCGTGAAAATCTAGAAGTTTTGCTTTTATGTTCTTCCGCTGCCCATGAAATGTCGCCCATGGATTTTTCAACAATGGTATCAGAGCCAAATTGTTCATGCGAAGATCAGATTTTAAACTACATGTATTGTGATTTAGAGAGGCTTTTAACGTCAAAATTGTTGACACAACAACAAGAAATGGGTAGCAACTGTTGCTGCCCTCACAAAATGGTCAAAGGCTACTTGCAGCCTTAGCTGCCGCTGGCGGTCTGCATGCAGTCGGCTGATGGTCTGTGGGCCGCAGGCAGGCAACGGCTGCAAGCTGCCTACTAAGGCGGCCTATCTGCACGTAGGCACTACGCCTGCTTGCAAAGGGCAGTGTGCCCCCGAGCGAGCCACCCACAATTGCACCGGGAGGAGCACCCGCTCGCGGGCAGGGGCAACGCTCTCTTGTAGTGTCGGCGATGCCCACAATGGCTACTAATGACCGCCGCCACAGGCACATTGCCCCAACGGCATCGCCCAGCTAGTGGGCGAGCTAACCGTAGGGACGTGCGCCCGCAAGGACAATGCCTACATGGGCGGCGGTCGTCGGCGGACAAATCGCCAGCAGGCGCTGTGCCTACGGGTAGGGGTGGCGCGCACGCCCGCAATTGCCGCCGCTAGCAGGGTGGCAGTGGTCGCAGCACAAGCAAAGTTGGGGATTAGGGTTTTTGACCAAAAGATAGGTTTGCCCCTTGAAATTTTAGAAATTCTAGTTTCTATCCCTTATGGCCGAATGACCATAATACCCTTCAAAATTCAGAAAATTCCTTGTATAACCCTGATTTCAGAAAAATATTAGTTAATTAAAAGTTTTAATGAACTATTATTATTTATCTAGTAGTCTTATATAATAACATATATATGTAATGTATGATGTAGACAAATGATTATAGATTGTGTGATGTGATGTGTGTACATGTGATTATTATTATCTGGGCCTGCGAGCCTCTATTTTTCTCGTTTATTATCAGGTCTGCATGCCTGTAATTATATTGTAATTACACGAGGAGGCGCAATGGGAGCGGGACCCACGAGGTCGAGACGAACAATCCGACATATTGTCACGTGGCCATTATTACCCTCTCCCCGCAAAATCGGTCCAACAAAATGCGCAACAAAACCACACACGAGGAGGACGTTAGCGACCCGGACAACACTGGCACGGGATTGCGAGAGGGGATCCTCCCCTGATGGGAGCAGGGGCATCACACCCAACACAATGGGCTCCAAGCCACTAGACTCAAGGTGGGCCTTAATATCACCCCACTAAACCGGTTCATTGGGGTGTGCAACGCCAACGCTTATAAGGTTCAAGACCTCCTCTTTCCTTACCAATGTGGGACTAAATGCACGGCTGCCTACCCCCTCTAGGGCGCACCCCCACCTGGGGTGCTCGACGTGATACCCCCTCTGGGGTGATCACCATGACATCCTTGAGAATTCACCCTGCCTACCCCCTTTGGGCGCTTGGCATGACATTCTCCCCCACCCAATCTCGTGACGTCCTCGTCATGGACTGGCCACCCAGCTTACCCGCTCTGGGGCGCTCGACATGGACACCCCCTCTGGAGTGATTGGTGAAGACCAAGGGTTGCTCTGATACCACTTCTCACATGGCTATTACCCTCTCCCCGCAAAACTGGTCCAGCAGAGTGCGCAACGGAACCACACACATGAGGAGGACATTAGCGACCCGAACAACACTGGCACGGGATTACGAGAAAAGATCCCCCCTGATGGGAGCAGGGGCACCGCCCCCAACACAATGGGCTCCAAGCCACTAGACTCAAGGTGGGCCTTAATGTCACCCCACTAAATCGGTTCATTGGGATATGCAGCACCAATGCTTATAAGGCTCAAGACCTCCCCTTTCCTTACCAATGTGGGACTAAATGCACCTTGCCTACCCCCTCTTGGGGCACACCCCCTTTGGGGTGCACAGTTGCCTACCCCCTCTGGGGCGCACCCCCACTTGGGGTGCTCGATGTAATAACCCCTCTGGGTGATCACCATGACATCCTTGAGAATTTACCCTGCCTACCCCCTTTGGGTGCTTGGCGTGACAGTATGGAGATGCGTTGAGATGCCGATAGAACTGACGAAGCGAGATGGACAATCACAGGGCATGGAGATGCGTCGAAGCAAACATAGATCTTTATACGAGTGATTGGGCCCACTGGTTCGGGCTTGATCATATTAGGATGTGGTCCATGATCATCTGGTGTGATTACTCATGTGATGTGTGATTGGTTATACACATACTAGATATGTATATATATTTACATGCGATGTAGATATATATTAAATATATATATATGTGACATATTATATTAGAAGACCAAATAAAAAATCTTCTCTATTAATAATATTAAGTCGGTAAACATGAGGCAATTAGATTAACCCACGTGGCCTTCCATCGTTATAGGTAGGAACTAATTCTCGGTATAGGTTAAGTTGGTCGAGTTCCTCGAGACTCACCTATATCGCGATTCGCTATATTATCTATGATATAGAGATGTCACTGGTGATCTGAGGACATGATATGCTTGGTCGAGTCCATCAAGGGTATATCATCAATCAGACTCATCATATAACGATGGTGATGACTTAACTGAGGTTGGTCGAATCCTTCGAGACCATGGTGGTTCGGAGGTCAAACAGGATGAGAATCACAAGAAGTTGTGATTGACAAGAGTTGCCTATCTTTACAGGCTTAACGTGATTTGTCGAGTCAGAATATAGTTAAGGATAATTGATCTTCCAAATTCCAATTGTGCTAGTTCAATTACACTACTAGAATCTTGAACAAATTTCTTCAACATAGATATCAGGTTCACAATTATCTCAGAGATCTCAAATGGTCCAACATATCTTAAACTCGAATCATCATGTATTTCAAATCTCTAACACCTGTTCCTTCCAAAGGAAAGTAAAACATGATGATCAACTTAAAATTCTAAGTCAAGTTATAAAGTCATTTTGGTTTGTTGAGTAATGCGACTGGAGATTATGGAATCTCTATTTTCTTTTTTTTCTATTAGGTTACCCCATGTAATTTATTAGTGTCGTCATCTTCAAAACAGTGCAATTAGTATTGTATGGTATGCATATAAACATATTTCCATTGCATGGTATTACATAGTATGCAGCTACTCCGAGCCTTATGTCGACTCATATGGGCATAAACTCTTATACCACAAGGTCAAGATGATAAGTTTGGGGTTATATAAACACCAAAGCATACACCACAAGAGTTCAATTTTTCGTATCATAGTTTTGTTCAGGGAGATCAAGCTCTCCTCCAACCTCCGGGCCCACCGTAAAATAACGTATGAAGATCCGAGTAAACGTCATTAATTTCCTTGTAATCCGTCACCTTTTATGTTATTACAATGTCCATCCGTCGGGAGAAATCGCATGAATTTACATCGTCAAGGGGCGAGGAGACTGCCATGTTGTTGAAGATTCCCTTTGGCCACACAGGTTCCCTATCGTTCTACAAAAAGTCCCATCCTGAAAACAAAAACAAAAACAAAAACAACAAAAAAAACGGAAGAGTGTAAACGAATCTTTCTCGGTGATTATTTCTGTTCTAGATTTCAATTGGACTTCACTACGTGAGTTTAGTACTCGTTCTCATCAAGAAAGGAAAAGAGGAGCGAGTGTTCCCTACCAGTTTAGTGTGTAGATCGTGTCGGGGGTCAGCATAGGACTGATCTGGATGAACCCCTTGTCGACCAGGTTACTACCGGTCGTCTGATAACCATCCGACTGCTAGCAGAAGATCAAAAGAGAATGCATGTTAGTGCATGAAAGCGAAAGAAAGAAAGAAAATTCACGATACTGACAGTCCGATATGTGAACAAATGAGTCCCGTTTATGATTAACCTGGAGATCCAGAATATATATGTGTAGAGGTGTGACGTGGGTAATAAATGGAATGTGACGTAAGCCCATACCGCCTGCATCCGGATGACGCCTCCTGTCCTGCACACAGCTGACTGTGACCAGGGTTGATCGATAGATATGACACCGCCTGCCCCTCGTAGGCCGCACGGTCGCCGAGACATATCACCATCCCGCAGGGGTCAGGTCCTCGGCACGCTATCAGACGCAATCAGAGGCACGACATCACAAGGACATCAAAGAACAAGCAACCTGGTTCATATAAACCCCTGCAAACGAACGTAATGGGGGACTTCTCTTCTTCTCAATAAGCAAACACCCTCAAAGACTATCATTACTGACTTGATCGTCGGAAGGGTCGGGCAGAGTTCTTCCCGACCTGACCTTTGTGCAGGAACAAAGGCGAGGCGCGACCACCAGAGGAGCCCTCGCCGTCACCTCAGACTCCAAGGACGCGACCCGGAGATCTCCTCCACATTTGGCCCAAACCCAGCCGCGACGGCCCTGAGGCCACGGCATAAAGTTGTTTACACTAACAGATTGGCGCTAGAAGGAGGATCGATATCGAGAGGTCCACCGGGCAACCCAGGCGAGCCCATGCTCGCGGAGTCACACTTGGCGGGAGCTCCGGCAGGAGGCTCCCCCCATAATGATCCCCGAGCGGAGGACCCCGTTGTCACCACGGAACATTATTGGCGGCTGTTCAATGACCCGGGCCTGCTCCCACCCGGTGTCGCCGCCACCAACCCGTCGCTCGTATCGGCTGAGGCCTTCCAGGACCTCACCCGCCAAGTTTAGACTTTGGCAGGGATGATGCAGACATTCATCCCGCCTGTGCCCTTATCTACGCCGCCACCCGAGGTGGACCCGCCATTCCGGTCAGACCCACCTGCGCCGGTCCACCTGACTTCCTCGGCACTCCCGACCCTACCTCGGACACGACAAGTTCCGTTCGAGGGGCAGGCGGTGGATGACCCAAGCAACCATCCCGATCCCGAGGTATTATCCTCGAACTTGGCCGACTCCCTCCGAGCCCAACTGCGCCTCGTCAACCAGCGGTTCGACGAGGTACAGAGGGAGGTGCGCAGGTCCAAGGAAGAGCCAGGGGAAGGCGTGTACGGGGGATCGCCGTTCACCCCCGAGATACAGGATCAACCGATTCCCTCGAACTTCCGTCTCCCCTCCCTTGATGCATATGACGGCGCCGCCGACCTGGCGGAGCACGTGGCCACCTTCCGCGCCCAAATGGCGCTCTACGGCACGTCGGACGCCTTGATGTGCCGGGCATTCCCCACAACGCTGAGGGGGCCGGCCCGAACCTGGTACAGTGGTCTTAAGGCCGGGGCATTCTCATCCTTTGACCAGCTTGCAAAAGATTTCAAGCTTAACTTTCTAGCGTATGCAAGGCCAAAGCCATCCGTTGCGCTGCTCCTAGGACTCAACCAAAAAGATGAGAAGCCTCTTTCCCTCTTTGTGAATCGTTTCGCCACGGAGATTCGGAAGTTGCCGGATACTCACCGAGTTACAACCCTCCAGGTTTTTCTGGTCCCTTGTGGAGCGACCCTCGGTCACGGTTCCCGAGATGCTCTAGTGAGCAAACCAATTCATTGGGTGGAAACTTGGATGGCCGGGAAGCACGAGGAGCGCAAGAGACCTCGACCCGAGGCCCCACGGAAGCGGCCGGCTCCCACGCTGAGGAACAGGGCGGGCCGACTCGGCCCGCAGATCCCGAGGTCCCCCCACACCACGTTGGGTCATTCACAGACCGAAATAGTTCTCCAGATAAGGGAGAAGGGGTTGCTTAAACCCCCCACCCCGATGAGGGGTCCCCTTGGACTGCGAGATCAGTCCAGATATTATCGTTTCCACCGACAGCATGGACACGACACCGAGGAGTGCTATGACCTGCGCCGACAAATCAAGGAGCTCATCCGCAGGGGGCACCTGGGCCGCTATCTCCGCCGGGCCGAGAACTTGTCGTCGTGCCCTGAGGGCCCCATCGAGCGGTAGATTGATGTTATAATCGGTGATCCCACTGCCGGGGGAGACAGCATGGCCGGGCGGAAGGCGTATGCCCAAGCGGCTCCTAACGAGAGCTCCAGACAAGGGTCCGCTCCCGAGGTCACATTTCCGGCCGAGAAGCCAGGGCAATCTGAGCACGACGATGCGTTGGTAATAACCGCGAGGATTGCCAATGCCCAAGTTAGAAGGATCATGATCGACACGGGAAGTTCAACCAACATGCTCTACTTCGATGCTTTCGAGAAGCTCAGCCTGAATAGAGACGCCCTGGAGCCAATGCGCTCCGCCCTCACTGGATTCACTGGTGATGCAATTTCACCGTTGGGGTCAGTTACCTTGCCCCTAACTCTGGGAGACCCGCTGAGGACGAAGACGGTAATGACGGCATTCTTGGTCGTCGACTTGCCCACTGCATACAATGTGATACTTGGGCGACCGACCCTCAACAAGTTTAGAGCGGTCGTATCCACCTACCACCGGACAGTAAAGTTTCTGACCCAAGCTGGGGTCGGCGAAGCTAGGGGAAGTCCCCTTGAGTCCATGCGGTGTTACCTGACATTGATTTTATTGCACAAGCGGCCGAGGGCCAACCTGCCCATGGAAGACCCTAGGGACGTGAAGAAGCCGGCCCAGCATCCCGAGCCAACGGAGCCAACCATTAGCATGCCTTTACGTGAAAATCGACCAGACCAAATAGTCTAGGTCAGGTCGGAGCTCCCTAAGCAGGAGCAGAGGCAGCTCGTCAACTTCCTACAAGAAAACGCTGACGTTTTTGCCTGGTCCCCAGCGAATATGCCAGGAGTCGACCCCGAGGTCACCCAACACTATCTAAACATCTCGCCCGGGGTGCGCCCAGTAAAGCAGAAGCCCCGGCCGTTCGTCCCCGAGAGGTAGTTAGCTGTCTGAAAGGAGGTGGAGCACCTCCTGGTAGCAGGCTTCATGGAAGAAGTCAAGTATCCGCGATGGCTCTCTAATGTAGTCCTCGTAAAAAAGCCCAATGGGAACTGGAGGATGTGCATTGACTACACCGATCTTAATCGCGCATGCCCGAAGGATTGCTATCCCCTCCCGAGGATCGATCAGCTGGTCGATGCCACCTCGGGTCATGCTCGTCTGTCATTCATGGACGCCTTCTCCGGCTACAACCAAATCAGGATGGCGCCTGAGGATTAGAAGCACACGGCCTTCCTCACCAATCAGGGAATATTCTTCTACAAGGTTATGCCCTTCGGGCTAAAGAACACCGAAGCCACGTATCAGAGAACCATGAATAAGATGTTCGCCCAGCAGATTGGGCGAAACATGGAGGTTTATGTTGATGACATGATCGTGAAGAGTCGTGTGGCCACAACTCATTTGGACGATCTGGCAGAGGCGTTCTTCACGCTTCGAAAATATGGCCTGTGCCTCAACCCCTCAAAGTGCGCATTCGGCGTTAGCTTGGGTAAATTCCTTGGGTTTATCATACATGAAAGGGGAATCGACGCCAACCCGGAGAAGGTCCAGGTGATCATCGACATGTAAGCGCCATCGACGGTCAAGGAGCTGCAAAGGCTGAATGGGAGGCTAGCCGCTCTATCTCGGTTCCTCTCCCGGTCAGGCGATCGGTGCCTCCCCTTTTTCCGCGCCCTGAAGAATCTGAAATGTTTCAAATGGACTACGGACTGCAAGGAGGCCTTCAGCTGCGTAAAATAGCATCTGTCTGACCTCCCTCACCTCACTTCTGTCTCCCCTAGGGAGAAGCTCAGCGTTTACCTGGCCGCCTCCCCACATGCGGTTAGCTCCGTTCTGATCAAGGGGACCCCGAAGGAGCAGATGCCAGTCTATTATATCAACCACGTCTTGAACGATCCCGAGGAGCGATACTCGCCGATCGAGAGGCTGGCATTAGCCCTCGTATTGACGGCTCGGAAGCTGCGCCCTTATTTTCAGGCTCACTCGATCGAGGTAATCACAGACCAACCACTTTGACAGATTTTGGCTAAGTTTGACTTGGCAGGTCGCCTTCTTAAATGGTCGGTGGAGCTCGACGAGTTCGACATCTAGTATGTGCCAAGGATCGCCATCAAAGCCCAAGTGGTGGCCGACTTTATCTCGGAGATGGTCCGACCTGAAGGCGACAACCCCGAGCCGGCTGACGCAGGATGGCTCCTGCGCGTAGACGAGGCATCATGCTCAAAGGGTGCGGGGGCCGTGTTGGTGTTGCAGGCTCCCGACGGTCGCCTATTCAAACGTTCCCTCCGCTTTGGCTTCAAGGCCACGAACAACGAGGCAGAGTATGAAGCTCTCCTAGCTGGACTCAGGCTGGCCACCGAGATGCAGGTGGGTGCCCTGCATGTCCACACCGACTCAGCTCATGGCCGAACATCTCAACGGCGGGTACGAGGCCCGCGATCCCACCATGTCGAGGTACCTAGCGGAGGTAAAAAGCTTGATCACCAACTTCTCCAGCTTTTCATTATCTAGGATATCGAGGGGCCAGAACGAGTGGGTGGATGCGCTCGCCAAGCTGGCTTTGAGGTCAGGCCCTGAGGATGAGCCCGACGTCGAGGAACTCCCCTTCCGCACAATCACAGTGGCCGCGGTAACGACGACCGATGCACCGATAACGTGGGTGCAGGAGATATTGCAATTTATGCGGCACGAGATATTGCCCGACAATCAAGTTGCAGCTCGGCGTCTACGCCGCACCCAAGCATGGTACTGCGAGGTCAACGGCTGGCTCTATAAGAGGTCGTTCTCGCACCCCCTCTTACGGTGCTTGGATCCCAACGAGGCACAGTCGGTGCTTGCCGAGATCCATGAGGGGATCTATGGAGAGCACATAGGCAGCCGCACCTTGGCATTAAAGATACCCCGCTAGGGCTACTACTGGCCCACCATGTGCCAAGATGCCCAGACCTACGTTCAGTGATGCGACGCATGCCAAAGGCACACTTGGATGCCTCGGCAGCCTACAGTCCCGCTCACACCTGTGGACTACGCGTGGCCTTTCGCGTAGTGGGGCATGGACCTCCTCGGGCCATTCCCCCCAGCCTCTGGGTAGAGGAGATACATTATCATTGGGGTAGATTACTTCACCAAGTGGGTCGAAGCCGAGCCACTGGCGATGATTACAGAGCGCCAGATGGAGAAGTTCGTATGGAGAAATATTGTGACTCGGTTCAGCCTGCCTAAGGCCATCATCACCGACAATGGGACTCAGTTCACTAGTGCCCAGTTTAAGGAGTTCTGCGCAAGCTATAAGATTTAGCTAAGGTTCAGCTCGATGGCCCACCCTCAAACAAATGACCTTGTAGAGGTGACCAACCGATCGATCTTGGACGGGCTCAGGAGGAGGACCCTCGCGGCTCGCTCCGCGTGGGTAGATGAACTCCCGAGCATCCTATGGTCTCTACGCACCACCCCTAAAACTGCAACCGGGGAATCCCCCTACAGCCTCGCGTTCGGTACCGAGGTTGTTTTGCCTCCCAAGGTGGTCATCCCAACCCCTTGGACAGAGAGATATGAAGAGGGTGCCCCGGCCGAAGGGCTTCGAGCAGGACTGGATCTGCTCGAGGAGTGACGAGCCGACACACACCTGAAGGCCCTTTCCTACAAGAGGGCCATCGCCAGGATTTACAACCGTAGGGTACGCCCCCGACCCATTAAGCTCGGTGACCTGGTGTTGCGCAGGGCTGAGGTAAGCAACCTGACCCGTGCGCGTGGCAAACTCGCTCCCAACTAGGAAGGACCTTATCGGGTCACGGGAGTCGTCCGAGCAGGGACTTATCGGCTCGTGACCATGGATGGCCGCACCTTGCCAAGGACATGGAACGTGCAGAACCTTAAAAAGTTTTTCGTTTAGAAAAACAAAGGAAAGCAACATGAGAAACTTTTTGACAAAAGGATTTTTCATTAAACTGGAGTAAAGTTACAGGACTAGACGACCCGGACCTATAGACCGACCCCTTAGAAAAAGTTCATGGCAGCTGACCCTTTGGGGGTTCCGGGCTGTCGTCAAAAGGGACCTACTCGGGCATCCCCACTCCCGAGTCCTCAGGGAAGGAGGCAAAGGGGTCCTCTACCACCTCAAGGGTAGGGTGGCATACCCAGAACCGGGCCAAGGTAATCTAGTACCCATATTTATAGGTAACCTGCCTCGATCGGGTCAGCCCGAGCTGAAAGCCCTCGGACTTCTTGTAGTCCTCGAGCAGCTGCCTATCCCTCTCCGGCCTCTGACGAGCCTCCTCGGCCAGGGCCTCAGAAGTAGACTTCGCCTTAGCATCTGCCGCCTCCAGCTGCTTGGTCAGCTTGAGCGCCTCGGCCTTCAGCAGGCGAAGCTCGACCCGGTCAACCCGGAGGAGTCCTTGGAGGTCGTCGTTCTGCTCTTTGGCCGCTTCAAGAACGGCCTTGAGGTGAGTCGCCTTTGCGTCCAAGTCAGACGCACACTATTCTGCGGCAGCTATAGCCTCGGGACCCACTACCGCGCGGGCCTCCTCGAGTTGCCGGCGTAGCTCGAGGTTGCGGTCGCCCAACCCATTGACAATCCGACCGGCGTCCCGCACCCGGTCCATCAGCGCCACAACGTAGTGGTGGCTCTGCAAACAAGAAGTGTTAGAACGGGCGCACTCCGGTGCTAGTGAGAAGCCTAAGGCGCAACACTTACCCACACCACCGACTTGGCGGACTTGCTGAGAAGAGTCTCGGAGGGCAAGGTGTGTAGCTCCCCGGCCATCCCGGGGTGAAGCCCTCCTCAGAGGAATGTTGCTGCGGCGTCGCCGTCAGCCCACACCCTATCCCCGACGGTTAGGTTCTCCCAACGGGCTAGCAGGGGGTCGTGCACCGCCCCCACTGGCCAGTCTCCCACCACCTGAGCCTGAAAAGGCTCGTCCTTGGTGCCAACCGGAAGCTGACACAACTCCCAGACTAAGGGAAGCCGAGGCTCCTTTCCTGCGCCCTCTCGGCTAGGTGTGCCCTCGCCTTGCTTGGGGCCCGCCTCGGCCCGCTCCGCGTCGGCCTCCTCCAGTTGTGCTGCTACCATAGCGGGCCACTTGGAGGCAAGAACCTTGGCCCTCTTCCACGGACGATCCGCCTCGACCTCCACCGGTGCCTCTTTGGTACCAGTCTTCGGTTCGGTCGCCGCGCGCGTAGAGGGGGTTGACGAGATCCGTCCACCATGAACCGATCTGAGGTTCACCATCCCTACAAACAAACATCGGTCAGTACTCGTGAAAGCTCGGAAAGCCCTAGATTACGCATCACAAGCATACCCAGAGGCATCGAGCTAAGGCCCGCCTCAATCAGCCATGACTCAGTTATGTCTTGGTTGGCTGTGGAAGAAGGAAGGATCTCCCTCAGCCGATGGAGGTCCCTGAGCTCGTCATCGCTTAGGCCAGGAGTAGTGTTGTCAATGGTGTGAGTCGACCACTGGAGCCCGAAGCTCCAGTCCCTCACACAACTCACAAAGAGAAACCGCCCCTTCCACCCCTTGTTACTGGAAGGGGCGCCACCTACCCTAAAGTCCGGTTGGGCGGAAAGATAATACCCCCCCCCCCCTGGTCGTTTGGAGAGGCGGAAGCAAGATAAGAACAGATTCAGAGTTGGAGTGATGCCGGCGTAGTGGCATTCCCCCAAGAACGCCACCAAACCCCGCCAGCAGTTGGGTGCCATTTGCAATGGCGAAAACGTAATCTCGCTTCCAGGGCATCCACAGATAGCGCGAAGCCCCTGGGAATAGCATCATATGCCCGCTGTCCTGCCTCCGGGGCCACAAGGACGTAGTCCCCCGGGATACCAAAGCGACTCCGAAGGTCATAGTGCTGTGATCCACTCACGGTGGAGTCAAGGTTGCGAGGAGATCGCATGGCCTCAAGGGCTCGTGCCGCCTTCTCGCTAGAGGGCAAGCCGCGACCCTACGGTGAAGGATTTTGACCAGCAGAAGAAGAAGAGGGAGCAGAAGAAGAAGAGGAAGCGGGAGAAGGAGTGGAAACAGGCGGAGAAGAAGGAGAGGCCATATGTACTGACCTTCGGAAGGAAAATGGAAGGGCTAACGCAAACGGGAGCGGTTGTAGAAATCGAAGGAGATGACCGGGCAGCGAGATCAAGAAAATCTAGAAGGATCAGCTTGGGAGATAAGGGGCGTGCGGTGAGGCAACCGCATATTACTTATAGACAAACTCCCGCCGAAAACCCCGCCCCTTCGCCTGCACAGAGTGGGTGACAGCCCACTAACGAGATAGCCCCCAGGGCACGTCACTTCAGGAAGACCAGGGGACGCATTGCCATAAATGAGCCCCAACATGGCAGCCCGTGGGAAGGCGCGGCAAACAGAAGCGCGCAGCCACCTCGATCTGGACTCCCAAGAACCCTTTACAGGCGTCGTTTCTGGAAAGGTCAAATGACGCAAGAGACCGGCCCTGAAGCCTTGTGCATGCCAGCGATCAAGGGATCTCCCGCCCCCCCCCCCCCCCAAGTGGGCGCGACATACAGGATCATAATCATCCAGGTACTGCCTCACTCGACCATCTGCATGGTTCATTGTTGGTTCATTACCGCACCATCTGCATGGTTCACTACTGGCTTATCTCCGCACTAAGCGGTTGCTTGGCGAAAAGAAAGCCCGAGCCTCGCCTCGGCCAGAAAGCCCGAGCCTCACCTCGGCCAGCAAGCCCGAGCCTCGCCTCGACCAGAAAGCCCGAGCCTCGCAAGTCCGAGCCTCACCTCAGCCAGCAAGTCCGAGCCTCGCCTCGGCCAGAAAGCCCAAGCCTCGCCTTGGCCAGAGCGCCCTTACGCGGTACGCCCGCCTGAGCCTGTACCTCGGTCGCAGACTGCCCGCTGCGTACACCTCTGCGCGGTACGCGCGCCTGCGCGCGCCCCGAGATCAGTACTAGCCGCAGCCGCTGCTGCGTACACCTCGGGCGATGCGCTGCTTGCGTGGTACGCCCACCTGAGCCTATACCTCGATCGTAGACTGCTCGCTGCGTACACCTCTGCGCGGTACGCCCGCCTTAACGTGGTACGACCGCTTGAGCCTGTACCTCGGTCGCAGCCTGCCCTTCGTGCACCTCAGCGTGGTACGCCCGCCTCTATGCAATACGCCCGCTTGGGTCTGTATCTCGACCGGAGCCTCACAGCGTCCCCTTTAAGACCTAGCCCCCAGAGTCAAACGCTCCAGCCACGCCTCCCCTTGATGACAAATCGACGGGCGTCCACCGCGAGCCCACGAGTAGCACTCCCCACACAGATCAAAAGCTCACCTGCCAACCCTCACGGCCCGAAGCCAACCTCGGACCCCTGAACGAGCACCGAGGCAGAGCTTCCTTCGAGGGGGGAGAGAATGATGTGGGTAATAAATGGGATGTGGCGTAAGCCCATATCGCCTGCATCCGGATGACGCCTCCTGTCTACACCACGGTGTGTGACGGGGTTGGCCAAGCGAGATATGACGCACTTTGCCCCTCGCGGCCGTGCGGTCGCCGAGACCGTCACCATCCGCGAAGTCGGGTTCTCGGACGCGCTTCTCAGATGCAATCAGAGGCACGACATCACAAGAACATCAAAGAACAAGCAACCTGGTTCATATAAACCCATGCAAACGAACGTAATGGGGGACTTCTCTTCTTCTTAACAAGTAAACACCCTCAAAGACTATCTTTACTGACTTGATCGTCGGAGGGGTCGGGCGGAGTTCTTCCTGACCCGACCTTTGTGCAGGAACAAAGGCGAGGCGCGACCACCAGAGGAGCCCTCGCCGTCGCCTCAGACTCCAAGGACGCGACCCGAAGATCTCCTCCACATTCGGCCCGAACCCAGCCATGACGGCCCCATGGCCATGGCATAAAGTTGTTTACACTAACAAGGTGGGTGATACATATCGGTCAAGAACAAACATTGCACGCCATCTGCAACATCACAAAAATAAAAAGCCACCCAAAAAAAAACAAATCTGTCCGTTCAGCGCATTCAGACTGGGCTCCTCAGAATTCGATCTTGGTGGTCTTGAAAATTTTTCTTGAGACATTTTAGAGGTTCTTCTAGTATCAATATGTTAATTATCTGAGTTGGAATGATGATTCAGATGCAACTAAGGCCCATTCCAATTTCGTCTCAGTTCTAGATGGTGATCTCCTAAAGCGCTGACACTTTTAAGAACTTGGTCACGACGTTTTCAATAAATACATCTTCGATAATCAAATTAGTTCACAGGTTCGAATTAGTTGAATAGTGTTGAAAGGAAATCATGTTGAAATACGCACTTGGGCGTCCCTTTTATAAGTGACCAGGGAGTAGTTACATCTAAGATCATTGGCGACAAGAGGAGAATGTCTAGTATTTCAAGGAGAATGTGTAGTATTTCATTGTTCCAAGGTTCAAGCTATTCTTCCATAACAATCATGCGGTTCGGGCAATCGAACATTCGGCCACGTATGACTTGTGATAACCATATCTCATTAAATTCGTCCTCTATATGCAACCCACGTCTAATCGATAAAATTCTTCGCTAGTCAGCTTGTCGACAACGTGGCAACCTTGTGTTTGCCATATCATTTCTCACTCATCATATAGTAAATAATAGATTTTTATTAATATGAAAATAGTTATCTTCTCTGCACACAACATAAAGATAAATCCCTAGTGTCTTCCATGAAATATTCATACGTGTTAATATGTATAAGATAAATTAAGAATTAAAGAATTTGATATATATATATATATATGTGATTTGTTCTATAGAAGTTTAGGCTTAGGTTAAATTGGAATCTGATTAGTTTTAGGTTAGATTAATCATTATTTGATTTCTAATATTATACTAAAAATATGATTATAAATAATAATAATAATAATAATAATAATTTGTATTATTAGATGAATTAAGTATTCTAAACTTAACTAAATATATAATTTTTTACATAATTTAATGACGATAAAGGATCTATGTATTCACTCCAAATAGTTGGGATTCGTAATTTTATTGTTGTTATGGATGATATCTTTATTTGAGAATGAAATATATCCAACTACAAATGATAAGTCCGAAGATGACATTAATGAAATATCTTTTCAAGAAGATTATGAGGGAATTACAATTAAAAAAAATATTTCAAGGAAATCTGTACAAATGTTTATTTAACTTCCAGAAAACAGAAATTTATCTTGCACCAATAGGATCGATTCTCATATGAGCATTTCATACAAGAAATTAGTGAATGAAAACTTAACAGGGAGATCAAACTTTAACGTCTGATCCCAACATAGGTCTTTAATTTTTCGAAGAAATTTATTTAAGGATGTAAACAGTTGAATTTACCCAACACAAACCCAATCCCAAGAGGGAGTGTCATTTGGATGTATCAAGTGGTATGATGATTGTCATACCAAGAAAATGAACAGTTCATAATATATTGTATATGGAATTCACTAGCTTCAAGGTAGCCTATAGCATTACCGTAGCTTGTTGGCACTCCTAAGTTGTATAACCATGAGAGAGAGAGAGAGAGAATATGGAATATTTATCAGCAGCCTACATAAGAAGATTAAAATCAATCAAAGAATAACAGTGCTTGTTCTCTCTCTCTCTCTCTCTCTCTCTCTCTCTCTCTCTCTCTCTCTCTCTCTCTGTTTTCTCTCAGGCAATGGAGCACTCTGGCGGCAGGCCCTGAGGGAACCTCTTGAGATCACTACAGTAGTTGTAGACCATGTAGTTCCTCTGCACCCACTTCATCCTCTCTTGGCCTGTCAAGTCCAGCTCCTGGTTCCACCACCCGCTGTTGCCGGGAGCCGCGTTGGAAGCACACCTGGAGGCGGCAGAAGATGGAACGCAAGCGTCGGCCCTGAAGTCTCTGTACGACGCCGTGAAGGGCGCCTTGGACCAGTCGGTCTTCACCAGCCCGCCTCTGGTCGCCCAGTCGTCGGCATTCCAGAGGCTGGAGTAGATCCTCATGGGCTGGTTCTTGGGGAACGCGATGCCCCTCGACTCCAGGTTCTTGAAGTCTCGGATTGGCGTGCCGTCCACCATGAAACTGAAAGGTTGATGCAGATTCATGGTGAGCATGACTGTAATGGAATGAGAGTAGGCAGCATATCGAGTGGAGTACGCACATGACATGTCTTGGGTTCCAGAGGATGGAATAGGTGTGGAAATCCTTGGTGGGATCGAACCAGAGCTTGAACTGCATCTCCCTGTTCCCCTTTCCCTGGGTGAACACGTTGGTGTGGAGAGTGTACGGATCGCCGCTGAGGTTGCCCAGGAACTCGAAGTCGATCTCGTCGTGCGTCGGCCCTTGCGAGGACAACTGCACACAGCAAGCAACACAACGCATCAGTTCTCCACCTCCACCCCAGGGCTACAGAGTATCCAACGATTCACAATAAGGAAAATGGCGCACATAGTAAGCCGTGACGGTGCCGGCGGAGTTACCGGGCACGAGCTTGATCTGCATGTCGATCTTGCCAAAGAGGTACTCGTTCCTGGACTGGAATCCCGAACCGGAGGTCTTGTCGAGGGTAAGGGTGAGGAGCTGGCCGCCCTCGAGGATCTTCGCGCGGCCGTCACCCCAGGTGATGTCGAAGTCCTGGTAGAAGTTGCCTGCCGTGGCGATGGCCGCCAAGGAGCAAGCTATCAGGAAGAACCGTATGGCCATGATACCAACAGCAGCAGTGGAGCAAAACTAGCTGAACCAATGCCCGAATTAACACAGTGATAGTAGCAGTAGTAGGATGTGGTGAGGAGTGAGGTTGAATGGCGTGTTTATATAGGATGGGAGGTTGCCACAGATCTATGGGTTGGCAAGGGCAGGAGACAGCAACGGTGGGGCTTCGGAACGCGGACTGCTGCCGCTTGTGCGCTGAGTTCAATAAGGTGAGTGGGGAGGAAGGTGGGGAGGGGTATCGCGAGGCCAGCTTGCATTGTAAAGTTGGCGCAACCCGGCCGACAGGGTGAACAAAAGCCAACTGCTTGATCCGTGCAATGCGTGTTTGATTTGCTCACCGCTCAAGACCGGGCCGAGGAGGAGAAGAAAGGAAGATGGAGGCCAACGCGACGGAATTTTCCAGCTGTAGCGTGTGGACCGGCTGTTGGTGCTTAGCTGTTGGTCACCTCCGGCAGTGTCGTGGTACGGAGAGGCCTGTATTGGAATCGGCGAGGGGGGAGGGAAGGGACAAGGAAGGTGACGAGTGCCACATGAATGGCCAAATCCGAGTTCAATCAGGAACGAGTTGAATCGAGTCGGATTAAGCGATGGTGTCGAGCCTCATCCGCTCAACCAAGGCTCGACTCGGTGGGCTGACCTCATTCGACCCGTTTGATTTCTTCCGGCGGAATCGAAACATGGATCCGAGATTGTGGTGAGTTGAAGGAGACAGGGAACGCCAAACTCTAATTTTATATATATATATATATATATATATATATATATATTTAACATGCTAATCTCCATAAGCATAAATTAAGCTTACGAATGGACAACCATAAATCAATAATATAATATCGTATATACACAGAAAATAGTGTAATTTAGATGTGTAACAACGCAATGAAATAAAATTATTCAGTGTGCTCTCATGATTTGGTAGCGGATCCTTTCAAATGACACTTATAACTACGGAGGCGTTCAGTTAACAAGATGCTTCAAACTTGACTTGGTCTTTCCCGCCTCGGAGCAGAACATGGGGAAGGACACCCGACTTCTTCTCTCCCTCCTCTTCTCCAAGCCTCAAAAGCGCCTCCCATCTAATGGGATAAAACTGCACAAGCCCACCTATTTTCCAAGTCTTTCCTCTGGATCTATCCTTAGCATCTGAGGAAGAGGGAGGCATCCATCTAGTTTTTCTGGCAGCATCATGTGTTGATTAATCTTGTTGTCAAGGTAAACTTTACAATCTCTCTCTCTCTCTCTCTCTCTCTCTCTCTCTCTCTCTCTCTCTCTCTCTCTCTCTCTCTCTCTCTCTCTCTCTCTCTCTCTCTCATCCTTTATGTCACTTGATGGTTGTGATGTGGAAGCTCAAAATCTATTTCGATGGTTATACTGCATGGCTCATTTTTGTACGTGACGTTTTGATTCCCATCGTAGTGCGGTCATTCGCCATGGCCGCATCCAAACCAAGCACGTATCTCAAAGGGAAGAGCAGCTTGGTCTCTTCGACACATGGCGCTACCGACGACTCGAGTCGCCGACGGACCTCCAAGTCGTCGGTCCCGAGATCTCCCGAGGGAGAGACGACTCATCCACCGCAGCGCAATCCGTCGATCGGATCGAGCAGCGATGCTGCCAGAAGAGGCAAGAGCCTCCCCCAGCAACCATCCAGTGCCATTTCCAACGTCAGCAGATCCCATTTGCCTACGAGAAAGCCACCGGAGAAGCCCCTGTTGACATCCCACCAGTCTCAGAGATCGCCGGTGACGAGCACCGTCAAAGACAGAGCATCGAAGACTTCCTCCTCCATTCCTCGGGCCACAGTATCCTCGAAGCCGGTGAATTCAGGAGATAAAGCAACAAGGAGTCTCAGAAGCGGAGGGAACCTACCATCTGTAAGAGGGAGGATCCCGGGGAGTGCCGTCCCCAAAAAGAAGGAACCTACTATGGCTGTTCCAAGTACGAACGAAAAACCAGTTATTATAGCTGAGCAAGATCGAAAAGAGGCACAAATCCTTGCCCAAGAGCACGAACCTGAACCAGTTATTATTACAACCGAGAAGGGTGTAGAAGAGGCAGAAATCCACGTCGAAGAGCACAAACATGAACTAGATGTTCTAACTAACCAAGAACAGAGAGAGCCACAGATTCAAGTTGGAAAGCACGAATCCGACTCAGTTGTTGTAGCTGAACTAGATCCAAATGAGACGCGGATCGACATCGAACCTACCTCGACAGGAGATCAGCAGCCCGACGATACCGATGACATCGTTGCGGAAAAAGTTGTGGAAGTCATCGAGAATTATGATTCTGGACAACCTGAGCATAAATTGAATGAAGATGGAAATGATTATGATCAAGATAAGCACAAAGTACATGACAATGGCAACAAGGAACTCTTGCAAAGCTCAGAAGAGAAGCCGGCTGCCGAGATCAATGAAGAGCCACAAGTAGAACCATGTGAGATTGAAACAACAAGAGCTGCCACAGAGGAGAATGAGGCTTCAGTGGCAGAACCAAACTCCTGTGTGTCGGAAGGGAAGAGTACTGCAATGGCCGAACTGAGCACCGCTACGGTCAAGCTGGACAAGAAGGTCATTGATGAGAAAGGAGTGGAGTCGCCAACGGTGATGACGTTCAAGAAGCCTGCGGTGATGCAGGGGAAGAAGAAGGAGACGCAGATGAGCAATAACGTGATAGAGGAGACGAGGAGCAAGCTGTTGGAGAAGAAGAAGAGCAAGGTGAGGGCTCTGGTTGGAGCCTTTGAGACGGTCATGTCATTGCAAGACACCGAAGGTCAACACGGTCAAAACCAGGAGAACAACTCAACATAGAGTCGTAATCCGAAGAAAAGATTCCATCTCTATGAATATATTTTTATTTATTCATTTGTTTTATTGAATGTGCAGTAGGAATGAGGATGAACAAGTTTGTGTATTAATTTCTTAATGGAGTAGACGCATTAGTTTACAAGATGAGATCAATAATAATGTAGGGGCATAATGTGTCACAAGATTAATCAGTAATATATTATTTATGTAATTTTAGTGTCTTGCTAAATAAAATGGTAAATACTTGAAAAAAAAGCCCCTAAGAAATACCTATCTTCACCGTACTCAAAGAACATCTCTCCTTGTATTATATTTTAACCTTACTTTAAAGGGACTCACCGTCATCTTTATTTTTACTTTACTTGCACTTCTGAATATATATATATATATATATATATATATGCCCTCACTCTTGTTTGTCATATCTATTATAGTCAAAGAGGATAAAAAAGAATCGTTAAGAATTGATCATTAGCTAACGACTCCCTTCATCGAGAATCTCCCTTGGTCGACAACCCTTATCGACTGAGGCCACAACCATCAAGAGTAGATAATTATAAGTCTCACTCTCATTATCCTCACCTATAATTCTCTTTGCTAAGGATAACGATAGAAACGATGGACAAAAGATGAAAAATCTTACGTATGAAGATGATTAAGAATTTACATGTGGAAATTGATAGGGATAGACGAGCGATCAAAGACTCTAAGTATAAAAGTGCATATGATTAATGATGAAGATGCATTGATAAAATTATTTTTTATAAATAAAAATACTTGAATATTTAAAAATGAGGATGCTATGCTAAAATTTCTTAAAATTATTTTTTTTTCAAACATATGCCCAATAATAAATTGAAAGAATTCAAGAAAAGATAATAAGAGTTAGGAAAAATGACTTCAATTTCATCCCTAGCATCAGAAGAAATCTGATAATTATGTTCAGATCATCTCAAAATCTTCAATTTGCAAGAACTACAAAAGCACCTCTCTCCATCTCTCTCTCTCTCTCAGGCAATCATATTCCATCAGGATAAAATAGCTGCCCGATCAAAAGGCTGCTTTGTTTGAGGGGGACACCGTGGAGTATAATTGAGGGAAAAGGAGAAGAAGGTGACATGATGTGGACATGTTCATCCCCTACTTTATTTTAGTAAACCATTGAACTCAGCTGATGGTTTCTTGAACCAAAGATTGAGCAAAGCATATAATGGTTTTGACTTTAAATGGTGCTCAATTGATTTCCTTCTTGATAAACAAATGGGTAGTCTTCTTTCTTCAATAACTTATACATCGCACCATAAAAAGGTGTCCAGTTTTTGAATTATTTAAAATAACATACAAACATTTATGTAATGAGATAATCGATCTATTAACTTAATCAATATTTTAACAAGTTAATGATAATATGCTTGGACTATCATAACCCATAATCAAGCTCAAGTATGAAACCTACGATTACAAGATCTAAGGGACGTAATTGAATTAATAATAGTATACAAAGTATAAATCAACTTTAGTTTTCGTTATGTGAGACCGAATTGGGAGTGTTCCACTCCACATCGTGACTAGATTTGGACGTAAAGGCCCGTAGTTGATAGTGAAATAGAACCTCAATATTTAAATTTCTTTGCTCGTGATCATTTAATCAAAGGAATCGATTGAAAAGACCATAATAAAAATATGATCTTTGCTCGTGATCTTTACGTGAGGGTTTGATTGATGGCATTAGATTCCGCAGGTGGTGGGCTTCCTCCTCCTCTCCCTCATCCCCTTGTCCTCTCCGCTCCATCAAAGCGTGCCCCGACCGCCACCATCCTCTTGGACCCGTTCGGCTATGGGCGGTCGACGGTGGTCGGCTCTTGGACCCGTTCCGCTTCGGCTGCTACGAGCTCGGCTGCCCTCTTTGGACTCTAGCTGATGGGGCATTAAGCTCCCGGGTATCATTCGGCATAGCTCCTCTCTCTCTCTCTCTCTTCAATCCATTTCCATTTGGCCACCCTCCTTCGGGTGTGGAGCACGCCTCAGTAAAGGTATGGGGCGAGAAAGAAGGAAAAAGCTTCTGTTTTTGCGTTGATCACATTGGTTTCTATCGCTTCGGCTCCGAAGTACCGGCTTTTGTCTGAAAGATCCGATCTTTGTTCATATGAATATCGGATTTTGGTTCGTTTCAAAGGAAAGGAAGAGGATTTTTGTTGATATCGATCGCTTTGGCTCCATATTGTTCTGAAAGATCCGATATTTGCTTTTGGATGCGTGATTTTGAGGGTTTCAGCTTTCTTTTCTTCTTTTTTTGGCTTTAGATGAGTGTTGTATGCTGCTTTATACGCAGTTAGAATAGCTCAAAGCTTTGCTTGAATTGAAGCTTTTTCTGTTTTGATCAACTTTTGTGGGTTCCTATATTTGACGATTATATGAATATCTTGCACCCGTTGTTGTGTTTCTTCCTTTAATTTGTATCTGACAATGCCACAATTATGGTTATTGATGCTCTTGTTATGTAATGTACTTGTCTGGTTAGATAAATGTGTTTCTTTTACTTACGTTTGCTGCGGAAGCTAAAAGTTTCTTTTGCTTAATTATGTTTCTTTGAAATCTGCGGTTTAGTATGTGTAGCTTATATTGCTTGTATTGACTGCTCTCTTGCTATCATTTCTTTCCAATGGAAAGACTATTGGATACAAGAACAAGATGTTATGCATGTCATGCTGGCATCATAGTATGATCAATTGTTATTATACAAAAAAAAAAGGATAAGTTTAGCTATGTCTTTCCCTCTACTCTCTAATTCTATACACTTACAAACTCATATCATGAGCATGAACTAATTCTCTAGTTGCAAACAGAAGCAGTTCTTTATCTGGTTTTCTGATCGGTTGCTGTGCTTTTCTCACTACAATTGTAGCTTGCTAACCAAGGAGTCCATGTTTTTGCCTACGAAATGTATTTGACACTATTCTTCTTTACCAATTTGATTCTTACTACTCGAATATATTTTCTATTGTAGTTCCATTATCTTCGACTTCAAAATTTGCCCCACATTTTTGTTAGACATGGATGATCGTGTGGGTAAGAGAGCAGTTGGGGAAGACAGTAGATCTGGCATTGTTTTCAGAGATCAAAATTATAATGATCGAAATATTCAGTATCGCAACAGACTAGGGTTGGGTGCCGGGCATGACACTGAGAGAGGTTCTCTAAATGGCACGCAAGGAAAATATAAATATGCAAGGGCTCCCCTCCGTTCTGTGAACTGTAAAGCGGTAGCCGGAAGGTCTTCCAGATCAGCTTCCACTTCTAGTGGCTGTGGTAGGTCTTTCCAGGAACAACAGAATCAAACATTACTAAGGGAATCAACTACTCCTGAAAGTAGCAGCAAGCGGGATGAGATTGAAGATTTGATCAACACTGACGGACAGGTTTCTGTAGAAAATTTAAATTCTGATGCAGAAAGGGGGATGGAAGGTAAAGAAGGCATTCCCACTACCATGGAGTGTTTTGAACCTTTAGATTCTCAAAATATTTCTAGAGATACAACTGAGTCAACCACCAGTGTATCAATTTCAAAACCACACAAACAAATTAATGGACAATTTGGCTCAGGATATAAATATGCTTCTTCAAGCTCTTTTGTTTGGCACCCAGGTATTACACATAGGAACTCCATTCATGTTGGTAAACCCACTTCTCAAAGGTTGGGCTCTGGGGCAGAGAGATATGGTCTTAAAAGTTTAAGTTGCAAATCAATATCGGATGTTTTTCCTTCAGATTGTCCATCCTCTGATTTCACACATCATAGAAGTGTTTATGCAGTAAGAAAGAGACCATCTGATGGAGAAAGCTCTGCCGCCAGAAGCAAGGATACAACTGCATCATCCCGTGGAGGTTATGCCGTTTCCATGCATTCTGGTGCCTGCTCAATTTCATCTAGTAGAAATCAAGTAATGCATCAGCCAGTTTCAAGAAAGACCGGAAATCGACCAACCCTCAGGGATGATTCAGTTTCAGTTAGAATTCAGAGGGATCCTATTGGAGAAAGTCAAATGAGGCTATCTGTGCAAGGCAATGACAAGAGCCTTCGGTTGCATGAGCCTATTGTGATTCCCCAACAACAGCGGGCCCAATTTTCTATGCCAGAAGTACTAGCTGAAAGTTCTTCAAGATCATCACATGCCTTCAATAATTCATATAGACAACCAAGTTCAAGCATCCGGACTTCTCGAAGGAGAGTAGTAGATCATCCTCCAAATAATGCCATGCAAATGTTCTTTGGCTTATTGGAAGATAGAGATGGCTATCGTCACCTCAACATGGAGGGAGTTGCAGAGGTTTTCTATGAACCTTTTTAGCCTATGGTTACAAATTCCCTTTTTGCATGCTCGCTATAAACAATTTACTTCAACATAGAAACAAGGCTATAGTTCCTTTAGGTTTTATCATTTCAATATAATGATAATTGCTGTGTATTAACATTTGGATGAGCACTCATACCCAAAACCTGTTCTAATGTTATGCAGGTGCTCTTGGCACTGGAGCAGATTGAACAAAATGAAGCATTGACATCTGAGGTTGTTGTTCTGTGTTCTTAGGATCCTATATTTTTCTTGTCACCATCTGAATGAGGTTGTCTCTGTGCCTACAGCAATTGTTGATGTTGGAGACAAGTTTGCTCTTTGGTGAGCTTAGCTTCCATGATCAGCATAGAGACCTGAGAATGGACATTGATAATATGTCCTATGAGGTATTACCTTTTTGGGCAATTTTTTCATGGATTGGTTACTGATTTTATTTTTCTTATTATGATGTGGTGCTTAGAAGTTAGGCCTAGGGATTAGGCAGTTAGTGGACATTAGCTTGTTGATATGCCATGTTTAAGTAGTAATTTTTCATTTTATCTTTTTGCTTTATATGAAAGAAAACTAGATATTGATTTCCTTTGTGCTAATGATAATGACCATTATGAATTCTGTATATGTAAAACCAAGAACTGGAAAACATTTCAATATTGTGACTTTGAATTGATTGATCTCTATTCTATGGAATATTAAGTTTCTCTTTTTTGTGAATAATTGTAAGTTCATTCAGTCACTATGACATGATAAGTTCTGCTTTTCTTTGCATTTAAATACACACATCTATTAGCTCAGAAATCGAATCTTTGATGGTCAGGAACTGTTAGCTCTTGAGGAGAAAATTGGTACTGTAAGCACAGCCCTTTCAGAGGAGCAATTGTGTGAATCTCTCAAGAGAAGCATATACGGAACCACCCATCTGACCGTTGGAATTTCCGTCTGTGGTGCTGAGGAAATGAAATGCAGCATATGTCAGGTATGTTTTTGTATGCCCAGTGTGCCAATGCAGGATGGGAGGGTTCTCGTACACAATCTTTACTGTATACTCGAACCCTGGTTAATCGAATTGCAAAGGAGCAATCTTTCGGTGACATCAATGTTCACCTTCTTGTATCTAGTAGCATATTTTTTAACACATCAAAGATGTACTTGTTTAGTGGTTATGCCCTTCATGCAGCTGAAATTGATAGGTATCGAGGAATTAATAAAATCTATAGATGAGAAATTAACATATTAGGAATTAATGTAACATGTTAATCTGTCATTGATAGATTAGATTACGTAGAGGCTTTTTATGATTTTGTTGGCACCAATCTGTTTCAAAAGCATGAATGACACAATCAAGTAATCCACAGAAATTTCCTCATTCATATCACTGTAATATTCATTCAAAGAAATTAGAATATCACATGTACTAAAGCTTGTATTCTAGTTGAGGATGATGTGCTACTCCCGTTTCAGGAAGAATATGTGGGCGAAGACGAAGTAGGCCGGTTGCCGTGCGAGCATCTCTACCATGCCACATGCGTTGAGCAGTGGCTTCGGCAGAAGAACTGGTGCCCCATCTGCAAGTCATCTGCGCTGCCATCGCACAAAACTGGCTGAAATCTCTTGATGTTTATGGTATCTGTGCATACAAACCTTTTTCGTTGTAATAAAAACCTCGCATTCCAATTATGTCTTTTCCATTCCACAAATTTGTATTACATTTTTGCCAGAATTCTATGGGCCAATGCATATGAGAGGGACAACAGAACTGCAGGTTGACCTACAGATCATATTAAGCTGTATATTTTGCTGCTTCAAATATCTCTGGAGGTATCTTTTGCATTCACATCAAAAGTATTTCAACTTGTTATTGGTATTTCTTTGACCCATCATGGTTTGTAAAGCCATGCTATCACGACCCGACTGATGGGCTAACTAGTCTATCAATTTCATTTTGACCTATTAACCATTGACCAAAATGCTGATGGGCTAACTAGTCTATCAATTTCATTTTGACCTATTAACCATTGATCAAAATGCTTAAGCTGAAGTTGTTAATAATACACTCATCAAATTTATATAAGTCAATTTTCGTTTCACCCATTTTCAATGTGGAACTATTGGACTAACTGGGGGTGTTACACAAGATCTAGATCAGATCCTAGCATGGTGCATGTGAGACATAGCCTAGTGGTGATTTCTGATGGGTTTTTTGATTTCATCCACAGATAGTTTTTTTCTACTCAAACCTATCTCACCATGTCCGAATACTAGATCGGTTCTGATACCAAATATCACGACCCGACCTGATGAGTTAATTAGTATATCAATTTCGTTTTGACCTATCAATTATTGGCCTAAATATTTAAGCTGAAGTTGTTAACAGTATACTCATCAGGTCGTCAATCTTAATCCCACCCACTCCAACGTGGAACTATTAAACTAAGGGTATTACACATGCGATAAAAAAGGGCGTTGAGATAGTTTAGTTTCTGATTTTCTAGATATCGATTCTGTGTCAACAGAGATTCTTTTTCATTGTAGTCTCAATTTAATCTTGATTCGTTCGACCCTAAGTTTATGGAACCATGTAAAATTATATCGGGAAGATTCTCGATAAATATCTCTTCGATACTTAAACTAATTACGAATTCACAGGATTCGAAATTAATTTGAAGACTGGTCCAAGTGGATGGGCGAAGTACGTGGAGATATCTCGATCCAAGGACCGATACCGTAAGGGAAGCTCAGCTTTTCCTCTACGACATCGAAGTCATACCTCAGTCTGAGTCTGAGACCAAACGAGCACCCACAGCAGGAGAAAGTAGCAGTCCATGGCCTTCGCCTCCTCTCAGCTCAGCTTCCTCACCAGAACCCCACTCTCCCTCCCTCCCAAGCATAACAGGAAGCCACCCCTGAAGCCACTGGT
This sequence comes from Musa troglodytarum, assembly GCA_023547065.1. Lineage (NCBI taxonomy): Eukaryota > Viridiplantae > Streptophyta > Magnoliopsida > Zingiberales > Musaceae > Musa > Musa troglodytarum. The sequence continues at coordinate 39,264,985 of CP097509.1, forward strand.
GTCACGCAGCTGCTCCATGGACAAGGACGCATTAAGGTACGACTGCCAGTGACAACTCTTGCCATGTTCCCTAAACTGGTAGCTGAGCTTGTTCCTCTTGCTGTGATAACTGAGCAGTGAGAAAGGTGAGGTGAAGTTGGCCAAACTGGCGATGGTGGCACTAGCAGCAGGGACGCTGACGCTAGGATCCGTCGAATCGGCGGTGGCCGCAAAGTCCGGCGGCAGAATTGGTGGCCAGGCCTTCCGATCGGCAGCTCCCTGGGTGTCCGGCGCTCGAATTAACAATTCAAGGTAACCCTAATATGCCATTAAATTAATTAGTGCTCGAGTGAATAATATACAGTGATCAGTGACATTGACGAGCAATGGAAATAAGTTTTTGCTCGGATTTGCAGTATGTGAGAACAACAACATATATATCTGGAACTTATTCTGCAGCAAGAAATTTGGGGCTCACATCTTTGGTTCTCAAGTGTAGTTTCCCAAGTTATACCATTTTGGTCCTTGATTGTTGGATGGATATTACCTATAGCCCTTTAGAAAATTGGGTCAAGTGTTGGATCGAGGAGTGGAAAATGTTGGGCATCAAAGCATCTATTTACAGCATGTCATGATTCAGCAAACAAATGACATTTAGGACACAACTGTGGTCTCAGATGGCATTTAGATCATCATAGTCCCTTAATCTGCGATTGCAGTGAGTTTCATTATTATTTATAATTTTCCAATTTGATATATTACAGTTTTGAACTCTTTTATGGTGCTCCGTAGTCCGTAGTATCTCCAAAATTTCTGCTGATGTATGGTTTCCTCATCACCGTTGTAGAAGGAGCAAACTGTTTGGTAGTATATATTCTTCCTCTGTGAATAAGCCAAATGAACAATTTACGCCTGAGAGGAAAACTTAACTTCTGATAAGGAGCGGCAAATCTTTGCCCACATAAGGTCAGCAATATACAAAGAGAGGAAACTGAAAATTTTCATCTCCAAGTAAAATTGCCTTACCAAGCACCTAAGATGACATTAGACCATTGGCATGATGAGTCTACTGAATTCTTGAACAAGCACCAACATGACATCAGTTCTGAAAAGGTTCTCTGTTCCAATCTTCATGACTTCCTGAAAGCTTGTACCAGATTGACATGAGTATCAGCAGCTACTTGGTAGAGCTGAGTGACAAACTGTTGTCGGATTTTCGAAGCTTTCAAGCCAAAACAATGCTGTTCTACCATTGGTGACATGCAAATTGCATTGCATCTGACAGTGTGCAATTCTATGATATTTCTCTACAATGATAAAAGAGATAATAACAAAGCATTCGAGTAATGACTTCTTACAACTTTAGAAAAGCCAAGTAATATTTCCTTTTCTGTTTCTCTAGAAAAGCCACATTGTACTCTCTCAAATTTTAGAAAGTCCAGCCTCCTCTCTTTTTTGCATTTGCATACACTGCTCCAACAGTTTTCACCCTTTTAATCTTTAGAACCTTTGCCACGAGAATCCTCTTCTATATTTATCCAGTCTATTTATCACCCGTTGCAGCATGGCATAGATGCCATGAATTCCATTCAGATTTTCTCAGAGGCCCATCATTAACAACCAACCTGAGGTAGGTGAAGGGGATGTTCTCGAGGGGACATCCCAAATAACATCAATTTAAGGGTGAAGCAATTCCCTTTCACTGTTCACCAGGAGACATCTCGACTCAATACAATGTTTTACTTCATTGGAGTTCTGTCGGGCTATTACAATGCAAAGTGGAAGAAGCAAAGTTGAGCCAAGTTTGCATTTACCTTAACGTCAAAAACTGAAAACTTATTGTGGGTTTTGAGGTTATTTATGGAGCCTGTTTGATGTTCCTACTATCATGACCTCCTAGTTAAGCTGTGTTAAGGCTTTTATTTCTCTTCCTGTTTGTTTTCTACATTTAAGATTTGCACCTATATGTAATTTGGTGCACGCAGAACTGGCTCATGCATATTATTTGCCAAGAGTAACATGAAGGATCATTTGGCACCTACTTATTAGATTGCAATATGTGATAATCTAAGTCATCTTTGTCCTGACATAGTCATGTAAGAAAATACATTCTGCTAAACTGAAACTGTATGCTACTCAATTGCTTTGTTATTAAATTCGAACTTCTAGAGTTCATTAATCAGTCCACATCAGAGATCAGCCTCGAAATTAATGTCTTTACATTCTGATTAAAGATCTAGAAATTACTGAATTGTGTTGATCTTGAGCAGGACAAGCATCTACGTCAATGCCCCGGTAGCCCCGCCTCTCATCGGTGGCTATGGATATGCTGTTCTGTACTATGGTGGATGGGGCTGGTCACCATTCACGTTCTTCATGCCAGGGCCTAGCATCGCAGTAGGTGTTGGTGGTGGTTTCGAAGTATTGATTGCGTTTCTAGTGTTTGGTGCTGTCACAGCAATCATCAGAGGACTTTTCGGAAGAAGGGACTATGAAGAAGATGATTACTGATGGTTCTCTCAAGTGCTACAACTAAACGTAGTCATCATAAAAAGGAGAAAAAACTCTTCTTTGAACCGATGATCATAATTTTGTAAATGGATTGTATTATAGCGGATTTAAGTAGTTTTTCTATGGATGCCTTCATGTAAAGAATATGCTTCTGTATTGCTAATGTTTTGTTGCGTAAGCAGATGAGATGAAGCAATGTCATTAGGGCCTTAACAGAAGAAAAAAAAACATGGACTGTTGTTTGGGGATTCAAAGAAGGGGTCTCCAATGTTTGATAAAAATAGGATACTTCTTGAACTATAAACTTGCCTCAGATCATGCAGATGATCACCATGACAAACATACGAAATTAGATTAATGTGAGGTGACAACTCATAATACATTCTGAAATCATGATTACTAATCATGAGCATTTATGTGGCCAGGGAATTGGAATGGTAAATTCCAGAAGGGCACACTCATCATAGAGACTGAATTATTTATACCTATGGTTAAGTTTTATTGCAGTTGGGTTTTAGGGTGTTATCAAGTTGGAACTTTATTTTGGATTAGAGAATTTGTGATCGAAGGAATAGGCTGTCGAAGTTAATTTTAAATGAAAAATTGGATAGTTCAATCAGATTTGCACAAGGAAATCTTATGTTATACTAGAAATGAGCATGGATTTTGAAATGGATGAATGATTTTAATTTGGACCTTGAGTTGGATGGAATTATGTTTTGATGGGAGGCCATCTAATTTGGGGTTAATTTAGATCAAACGAGATGATTGGATTAATAAGTTGGAATGAAAAATATAATTTGACATCAACATTAGAAGATTTACATGAATTCCAAAAGGAAATCATGCAGACATTATTGCCTGTTGTTGTGGATAATTGAGCAATAATTAGTTATTGCACATATCTTCACATTAATTCTTCTTAATTTAGTTTATTAAGCATGAATAATCCAATTTGGACGCCGTAAAACTATCGTCGCAGGCTTTGGTGATGTCCGCATACTCTCCCACCTCGCGGTCGCACGCACACGGCCGCCCGCATAAAAATGGCCCATCGAACCGCACGGATCCGCCGTTAACCACTATAGTGCGAGAAACTGACGGTGGATCTCATGCCACCGCACCGAGATCGACGTACGCGCGGTGGGAAGCGACCGACGGCTCGCGTTCGCGTCCCCCCCCCCCCCCTTCCAAACCCGCTCCCGTTTCGGAGTCGACGCTGTGCGGCCAACATTTCGACACCCTTCTCTCCACACCATCCACTCGTTCTCCTTCCTCCCCTCCCCCCCCCCCCCCCCCTCGCCATCTGCCCCAAACCCTCGAGAATTCGAGGGAGATTCCGGCGCACGCATCGAAACCCTTGCGTTCTCGGATCCCGAAGCGGCTTCCTTTTCCTTCCGATCGGCGTGGTTCCTCGGCTCTCGCTGCGGTTCCCCGCCTTCTCGATGGGGTGAGGACGAGGTTCGATCTAGATTAGGCGGCGCGCGCTGGATGGAGTGGGACAGTGATTCCGAGGGCCCGAGCGACGGCGAGGAGGAAGAGGAGGGCTTCCTGCTGAGCGGCGGCGCGGGGGCGTTCTCGTTCGCGGTGGAGGGCATGCTACGGCCGGCGTCGTCGTGCGGGTTGGTGGTCTCCGATGCGCTTGAGCCCGACTACCCGATCATCTATGTCAACCGGGGTTTCGAGGAGGCCAGCGGCTATCGCGCCGAGGAGGTGCTTGGAAGGAACTGGTAAGGCTCAAGTCGCTTGAGTTTAATTTCGGTAGAAATTTCTTCTTTTTTTGGGATATAGGCATCCGTAAATTCGGTGTTTTTTTTATTGTTTTCTGTAGCTCCATGCACATTGATTTTGTAGTACTTTCATTCGATGGGATGAGGATGTGTAATTTGCTTATTAGTGGGTTTGTTCTTGTTAGACGTATTAAGGTATTAACTTTGATCTTTGTGTTAGCATCCATGCCCTCCTACATATAACTACGATCATAGGTTTGCCCAACACCCACTCCGACTAAAGACTAGCCGGCTGAATCGATGCAGTTTGAGACAGTTTGAGATTAAGGCGTTTCTTATTTGCATTGATTGTTTGATCTATGATATCGTATCAATCCGCCGAGGCGAATTGCAGGGATATTCATAAAAAAAAAGAAATAATGGCTACTATACCCATTTCTTTGGATGAATAATGGGCAGTGATTTGTCCTCAAGATAAGCAAAAAGCAAGAAGCACTGTTTTGCTTTTAATATTGTTTCATTATAAAGCCATTAGGGTCAAGGTCTTTCAAAATTTGAATTTGTTGCAATGATGATATTTAGTTGTAGTTGTTGTCTCTATAATGCAAAAGTTAAAACTTTGACCTAGAGTTTTCAATGCACGAGACTCATGGATACCCAGGCTATGAACCTTATATCACTTGAGGCTCATAAGCTTCATGAACATCTGTCTTTCTTTATGAGCTTTTTCAAAAGAACAAGCACCTCAAAGGCATGCATGTAATATAGTGTGTTTAACTTTTGTCTTCATTACTAATGTGAAATATATGTGATCCAAGAGTAAAATTTCGTATGCATGGAATATAGAGTGTTTAACTTTTGTCTTCATTACTATTGTGAAATATATGTGATGCAAGAGTAAAATTTTGTTTTTTCGTCAAAAGGAAGGGCCAAACAATAGGGAAGTTTTTCTTTTATTGGGAAGGTACAAGACTCAACCATGCAGTTGTGACATTATCTATTCTCATCCCCTTCTCTGTTTTTTCTTTGATTCTTTTGTGCCTTCCATTGTGGTCGTTTTATTTGTCTGATACTTCATTCTTCCTTTTTCTTTTTTACAAAATTTTGTGTTGTTGAATTTTTACAATAGACACAAACACTGACGTTTGAGCTAATTGGCTGACATATCTTTATATTATGTAGTTAAATAGTTTTTAATGAACAATGATTGTGCATCAAATTTTGTTTTGTTTTACCTTTTATTTATCCGTATGTGCTTATCTTGTGCACCTTGTATCTTGCCTTCATTTCCATTCCTAGCACCACTAAATCTTGTCACTTCAATATGCCTTGCATTTTTCACAACTTTATTTAGAAAATGTATCCAGGTTATTCAATTTGCTTTTACAGGTTGATAGAATAAAACATGGGTGGTTTGAGGGGAAGAAAAAGTTATATAGAATAAGAATGCCTTGTGCTCTATAAATTTTTTTTTGTACTTTAAATGCATTTCATGTGACATCAAAGGGGTTTAGTTGGCTTATGCTAGTCATGTGTCTGTTAGGCTGTTACATCAGTTGGTACATATCACAATGTGCTTGTGGAAGGACATGTCCATTTGCTCTCAACCATTCAAGCAACGACATGTGCCATGGCATATCAGATGTGACAATGGTTTCTTATCCATGGTATGCACAATACAGAGTTGCACATTGTGAACCTGCCCACCTCTATGTCATTCTTGCATAACTCTACCATGATCAGTACAGAGATAGAATATCTGAACTCATGGCCATGTCATGTGTTTTTCTGCACATGTAACCTCACTTCCTGAGGCTTTAGAAAGTCTCCTCACCCAGGCACGTTGTTGCAAATGACAACTCCTTTAATGTGAAACTGCATACCTGTGATAATCAGTCCTTCATACTTAACAATATATATATATATATATATATATATATATATATATATATATATATATATATATGTATGTATGTATGTATGTATGTATGTATGTATGTGTATATGTGTATATATATATATGCATTATATATATAAGTTTATTATTTATTTTCTGTTGGGACTAGCGGTCCAAATGGTGTGGTTGTCCATCTTTACAGGTACAATGTGTCATAAAGGATCTGTCAGAAATTGGTGATATTTGTGTATTTATTCTATTGCATGTTCTGATCTGGATATTAATTCAAATCTGATAGCATGCATGTGCTTGCTGGTTTGGAGCCTCCATTATTTGTTTGCCTTTTTAAAAAAAAAAAGTAAATACTAGAGATTAGAAGAATATGGTATTTAGAGGGTTTAGGGGGTTGGTTGGCCCAGTTCTAAGCATTGGATCTTGAAGTCCATTTTCCTTACTTCTAGTTTCTACCTTTACGTTCTTGGGTTGATATAGGTTCTCACAGCTCAGTTCTGAAGCATGCTCATTACTCATAAATGGGGTCAAACTCAACCTTGTGTGTTCCATTGATGCTTGTGGTTTTTGGGGGATCTATGATTTTGATTTCTTTCTCAACTTCGAAGATATACAAAGCATGGCATGGCAAACTTCTCCTAATGGAGTGCAACTAACATTGACTAGCAGATTGTGTATTTGCAACTACTAGATTGTCACGCACTTAGCGAGAATTGCCTAAGTGGTGAGGCACCCTTGCGACAAGCCACCGACTTAGCTGAAGTTGCCTAAGTCAAGAACCGCCTTTGCGCCCACTTCGATCGGACTTAGCTTGGATTGCCTAAGTCTTAAGGCGCCCTTGCGACATACGCGTCCACAAAGGGTCAGCTGAACTGCAACCTCGTGCAGGTCCCGTACGACCTGTAAAAAGAGAAGTTGATTAGTCTTGAAACGAGCGGTGGACAAGTCCCGACGCCTCGTGAAGAGGGAAGCTTTGCAAGCAATTGAGCGAGCACTTGGAGTGCAAGAAAGCAGAGAAAGAGAGGAGGAAAACAAGGACTTTAGAAGGGTGAATGAGCAGCTGCAAGTCCGCAAACAACTACTCCCCAAGTGCTGGGCGCGAAGGCAAGTTTCCGTCAAGTTGATGTGCAAACTTGTGAAAGTGTTCAACGCACGACACTATACTGAAGTCCCATCCAGCCATGTGCTACCCGGGGGGTTCCAGGGTGCTGAGATAGCTGACAAAATTTTGGTGGCTGCTGGCTGCAGAAATCAGCCCGCGACACGTGAAAACGGAGCTGTTTTGGGGGTCTTAGGTAGATGCAGCGAGCGATCGTTCAGCAGCGCTGCGAGCTGCTATTTCTTACATTTTTACAAGGAAAACACACAAAAAACATAGCAAAACAGGCTGCCAAGGATATGTACATGCATGGGCAAGCGACGAACGGAACGTTGAACGAAGTTCTTTGCGAGTGTCGCGGCGGCCGTTAAGTGACATTCTCCCCACTTAAGTCGGCGCCCTCGTTGACACTCTTTGTAGGCTTTGATGGTTTGTTTCTTCATGTCGGAGGGTATCTTACGGTTCCCAGCCCGGTTACGGAAGCTTCGCCACTTCACCAAGTATTGAATCTGCTCGGCTCCGTTGGGTAGCTTTGTCTTATAATCCGCTAAAATGGTCTCAACTTCGCTTCATGGAGGCTCGGTGGGAGGTTGTTGAGTTGACACACCTCGGGAAGCATCTTGTGGATCCGAGTGGTAGGCTTTCAAGTTACTGGCATGGAAAACATTATGAATCTTGAGCCACGCGGCGATTGCAACTTGTAGGAGCGTTGCCCACCCTGCGATAATTGGGAACGGGCCATCATACTTGCGCACCAATCCTTTGTGCACCTTGTTTCTAAAGAATTAGAGTGATGCGGTTGAGCTTCACGGCCAAGTCGCCGACTTTGTATTCCCGTGGTCGCCTTCCCAAGTCCGCCCACTTCTTCATCTTTCTGGTCGCCTTCTCCAAGTAGGACCGCGCAATATCTGCATTACGATGCCATTCTTTTGCCAAGTGATATGCGGACGGACTACTCCCCGTATATCCAATAGCCAAAGTGTGAGGAGTCGACGGTTGTTGTCTTGTGATGATCTCAAAGGGGCTCTTGTTAGATGTAGAGCTCCGCTGCAGGTTGTAAGAGAATTGGGCTATGTCCAACAGCTTCACCTAATCTCGTTGGTTGGCACTCACGTAGTGCCGAAGATACTGCTCTAGGAGCGAGTTTATTCTCTCAGTTTGGCCATCCGTCTGGGTTGGAGGCTTGTGGAGAAGTATAGCTTTGACCCCAATAATTTGAATAGCTCGATCCAGAACCGTCCCAGAAACCGAGCATCTCGATCACTTATGATATTGTGCGGGATCCCCCAATACTTCACCACATTCTTCATTCGCCGCTTCTCCTAAACAATGTTGTAGGGGTGCAGCAATGAAGGTTGCATACTTCGAAAATCGGTCGACCACAACAGGCATCGATCTGAGTCCCCCTACTGCTGGCAAGCTTGATATGAAGTCCAGAGAAATGCTCTCCCACGGCTTTTCTGGTACGGGCAACGGCTCTAAAAGTCCCATCGGCTTCTGCTTCTCCACCTTATCTTGTTGACAAGTTAGGCACGTTCGAACATATTCCTCCACATCTGTCCCCATCTTTGGCCAATAGAAGGCCCTTTCCACGAGAGCCAATGTTCGGTGAATGCCCGGATGTCCTGCCCAAAGGGAATCGTGACACTCCTTCAAGAGTTCACGCCTCAAATTGTCCACTCGAGGGACATAAACTCTATTCCCTTTGGTGTAGACGAGTCCCTCCTGGACCCAAAATCGTCGTGCCTTGCCTTCTTGGATTAGTTGCATCAAGGTTACTGCCTGAGGATCACTGTACAGTCCATCCTTGATCCGGGAGAGGTAGTTGGAGTGCAACTGACTGGCTTGGCTTCTGCTCTCCAGTTGCATAGCATTTATAGCCTCCACTTTCCGACTCAATGCATCGGCTACGACATTTGCTTTGCCGGGCTTGTACTCCATTGTCATGTCAAATTCTGCCAGGAAGTCCTGCCATTGTGCTTGCTTTGGAGAGAGTTTCTTCTGAGTCTGAAAGTAACTCAAAGCGATGTTGTCTGTCCTCAGCACAAATCGCGATCCGAGAAGGTAGTGTCGCCACACTCGTAAATAGTGGATCACCGCTATCTCCTTCGTACCGGATACCGCCGCCGGTCTCGCTTGAAGCTTGCGGCTTTCATAGGCCACCGATGACCCTCCCGCATGAGTACTCCCACAGTAAGTCCAAGCATCCAGATGGACTTCAAGGGCTTCCCATAGTCCGCAATTTGAGCACCGTTCTTCCAAATGGCAGCCTTTAGGTCTTGGAATGCCGCTTCACATTTGTCGACCATCTCCAAGGTCGCTCTTTCTTCAAAGAACTCGCTGGAGCGCGCTCGAATACCCCATTATGGCGCCGATAGTAGTTCACAAAACCAAGGAAGGATCTTAACTCGCACCTTCCTCGAGTGCTCCATTCTACCACGCTTGCACCTTTGACTTTATCCATTCGGATGGACCTATTGCCGATCCGATGCCCCAAGAATAAGATCTCTCGAGCAAAGTAGCACTTCTCTCTTTTACAAACAAAGTATTCTCCTCGAGAACTCAAGATTGTTCAAGGTGCTCAATACGCTCCTCAAGTGTTCTACCAGACGATATATCGCCCAAGTAGACAACCACAAACTTGTCCAAATACTCCTTGAAAATAGCTGGTTCATAAGAGTGCAGTAATGTGGTCGAGCGTTAGTTAAAGGCATCACCAAGAACTCAAACACTCCATACCGTCACACGTAGTCTTCGCTTCATCACCTTCAAAGAATACGCATGCCAATAATACCTCACCAAGGTCGAAGTTTGAGAAATACTTTGCTTTGCCTTGGTCGAACAAGTCCGCAATGAGGGATGGGATATTTGTTCTTCACGATCACCTTGTTAAGGGCTCGATAATCGACGCATAGCCTGAGACTCCCATTTTGTTTCCGAAGAGAACCGGAGCTCCGAATGGTGCTTTAGAATCGCGGATGAGACCACCGCTAGCGCTCATCTAATCGCTCGAGCTCGCTAACTCGTGAGGGGGTACATGCGGTATGGTGGTCTCGCCGAGGCTTCACTCCGGCCTACCAATAAGACGATCCACGCCACGTGGTGGTAGAGTTTTCGCAACTCGTGTGGCATAACATCTTCGAACTCCTTCGTAACGCTTTGCCACCGCAATGTTCTTTAATGGCCTCCATCGAGCTGCCACTTTATAGCCGCAGCCTACAAAGGTTAACTCTCCTTCGCGCACACCTTTTTCAATTGCCGCCGATAATTGTTGGGGATCCTGGGTTCCCCTCCGAGAGACGGGAACCGCACAGGGGTTGTCACCTCCTATCAGACATATGGAGTCTAGGAACGGCATCGGCACCAACTTTGCTGCGTGTATGAACTCCATTGCGAGAATCACTGAAGTCATCCAATGGCACCGCCATCATGTTTCAGGCGCCCGCCTCCATGATCCGATCTTGACGGAGACCCCTTTGCTAGCCCGAGATTCGCTTAGCCTCCGAAGCCGACCGCTTCAACTTGGGTTCTTCTCCAAGATTAGTCCAAGCCGCTTTGCTTCTCGGTCGGCAATGAAGTTGTGAGTAGCACCCGTGTCCACCATTACTCGGGTGGTTTGGCTGTTGAGTCTGATGTTCACATACATTAGCTCAATATTTCCTGCTTTTTGTTGCTTCGGCTTTATGTTCTCCCCCACTTGACCCCGCAATGCATTCAACAAACACATTGCACCCATTCGGGGTCCTTGCGACTTCTCATCGTCGCTGTCTGATTCGGAGCTACTCGAATCCGGGGCAACCGCCTTGCCTCTTGTCCGCTTGGGGATTGATGGAAGCCGACAAGGCATCGAGTGCTCGCTGCGGCACTCCCATACACTGTGGTCCTCCGCACAAGAAACATCTCCTAGGTTTGAGGCCCCGCCGCTTGAGTTCGCCCCCATGGAAACTCTTCTTCCTTTCGCTCACCCTAGGTTGCTTCCCGTGAGGGTGCCTCGTTGGTGATTTCGGATCGCTTCTTCTTCCTGATCCTTCAAGAAGCAAAGTCGATAAGCCTTTCGCCGCAATTTCTTCGACCAAATCGACATTCCGTCGATGAAGTTCCGCTGAGCCCATGGCTTTAGGCCAAGAAAGTCAACAACTTATCTTTTCGCATATATCTTCAATGTCCAACATTAGTGCGTAAAATTGCTTCACATAGTCCCGAATGGAAGTCGCGTGGAGTTGTCTCAACTTCCTCCTCGCGATTTAACTCGTTCTCGCAGAATCGAGTTCTCAACTCACGCTCAAGTCATCCCACGTGTCCACTAAGACCGACCTTGTTGAATCTCTTCCAACGGTTCTCCACCAAAGCCAGATCTCCATTCGATACATAGTCGCTATCAAACTTTAGTGTCCTCAGAGTCCGCCTCAGAGCTCGGAAGTACTGCTCCATATCAAACAAGAAATTCTCGAGCTCCTTCGCATCTCTAGCACCCCATAACAATGTGGGTCGCGCCTGAAGCTTTGTGTCGCAACGCGGTGTTGTTTCTCCCGCATTCAACGCCTGTGAGCATTGCTACTGGGAAGTGAGTTTCATCACCATATCTTGCAAATGTTGCACGGAGTCCTTTCAGGTCATCCGTCACCGGCCGACTAAGGCTTCAACCTTTTCGGGCCGCTCTATTTCGCTGATCTATCATACAGCGGCTAGCGGCGAGATTGCTAAGTTTCAAGCAGCCACAAATGCTTGGCCGCTCGAGATTATAATACAGCGATTAGCGAATCACGCAGGGCGAGGGGCAATTATCATGGCGTTTTCATCGACGAGCTGGTTATCAAGCTGGAGAATCGCCATACTACTTCATCGACTACTGATTATTTGTTCGTAGCGCCATACATACGCTGGCCCGCAGCGTCACCAATCACTCAAAAGTCCCAGAGGACTCGTAAAGAGAAGCCGACAGTCTTTAACGAAGGCTGATAAGTCCCACGCTCTAAGAGGGAAGCTAGCAATTGAAACAGTACTGAAAAAGAGTTATAGGAAAGAGAGGAGGAAAACATGACTTATGGGTGTATGAAAATGTAAAGTTCGCAAACAACTACTCTCAAGTCACACGATTAGCTGTTTTGCTTAAACTGCGGCGCACCACCAGACACCGCAAATGCACCCAAATCTTCTTGTAATCCTCAGACCTACTAAGAGAGAACGGATGAGAAAGCGTCACACTGATCCATAAGCCACTTTTTGAAGCAAACACTTTATAGCCAAATCCGCTTATACATAAGCTCGCACAACAGACAACAAAGGTATAAAATTGGTCCACTACGCATCGAATTCTAGTACAAGTATGTCACTGACGCAAGCTTTATGTACAAGCCTACAATGGCTTACAAACTCGCCAAATGAGGCATTTTGCCTTTGGCAAGCCCTTTACAAGTTTTACAAGTGACAACCAACCAAAAGGGACACTGACATGCATAAGCATTACATCGAACAAGCCGCTTATAATTTTGTCCGTGACATTCTCCCCACTTATTCCTTTGACGCCCTCGCCGGGCTTTGCCGACGCCGCAACTTCTTTTCCTTGTTGGATCTTCGATCTTCTCGCTTCCTCCGCAATGCGCCTCTTGGCTCCCAATTGCTCTCCACTTGTTGTTGTTGAGTCGCCAAACTTTAATCCGCCATGCCGCTTCAACTCGCCAATAACTCGACTCGTGGGTCGGCAGTTGTGCCGATCTCACGTAGTCTTATGGATTCATCCGATGAAGGGAAAAGACCATCTTTGATATGCGCCGCCTTTCAAATTCTTCTTGTCTCTTCAATCGATAGATGCTTGTTGAGCTTTAACGAGCATCGCCGCAACCTTTAAATTTTTCGTGTCTTCCTCCGTAAAATTTGCCCATCGAATCTTCTTCCACTTAGTTGTCTTGCCCAAGTAGGCTCGCATCATTTCCGCTTTCGATTGGCATTCGGTTAAGAAACGGCGCATGCCTACTCAAGAGCACCGATCACCATTGGTGAGGACTTGACAACCGTATCTTCCTTTAGTCACTCGGGTCTTCAAATTTGTGCAGAGCTCCTCCAGATAACTAAGAGAGTCGGGTACTGATTCCGCCCATTCTCTTGAGAGTCGAGAAGGCAAAGGTTACTTGACTTCGCCCGCCTCCTCGAGGTTGTACTGCGGCATCAAGTCGTTACTAGACTTCGCCGCTCTTAGCTCACACTTCCAAGCACTTGAAGTGTTTGTAATCCTTGCACCGAGTCACTACTATGATTCGCTTCTCATTGCCCTTGAACTTCGAATGCAAGAAGTTATCACTCCAACTTGGAGTAAGTCTCCGATAGATCCGTCGCTTTGGGATTGTACCGCTTTCTCCATCATTTCGCCGCCGACTCTCCGAGTAGCAAAGGTACAAAGACCGCTGCATCGCGCATTCCGATCTTTGGTCATGCACTCTGCATCGACCAAGTCCTTCACTCACGCTATCTTGATGGAAAGTCTATCGACACCGGTCTTACGGTTCCTCGCTTCGCCTCTTCAAATTTGTCTTGGTACTTGAGTTTGCCCAAGCATTCTCCTCCTTCACTACCATATCACGACCAAGTGCTCTCCTCTACGAGCAAGGGATTGATGACTTCTAAGTCCCGCCTCCGCGTACTCATGGCACCGCAACGCCCATAGCACTACTATCCGCTGTCTCGCATCTACATCCCTTCTTCATGATCGGTAGATTCGCCTCCGCGCATTGTGGCACTCCTTCGAGTCCACCTTCAATCTAACCGATGATTGATCTTGGGTAGCCGAGTCCTCTTGACTCGCCATTGCTTCTTCGCCTGCTTCACCATCCGCTTCGACACCTCCGTGTTCTCTCGAGTAGTTCCACTTGGTCGGAAAGACAGACATAACACCCATGTATGGCCACCGCCATTCATGTCACAGGCTTGCACCATTTCTGCTCTCCTTGGCTTCATTGGTCGCAATGTTCGCCACTCGCCTTGTCCACCGACTTGCCGCCCTTGTTTAATGTGAGCTCGGGCGCTTCCACTTCTTCACCGCCCGATCATACTGCATGATCCGGCCTCACATGGGACTCCCCGGTACTTGCATCCGAACTTCTTCCTCGACAGGGCACAACCCATAAGTCGATGTCCAAGGCTTCCACTAATGCAACATTCGGCACGACGGAAGACCCGTCATGGGTACCATGGCATTCATCGCTTGAATCCATAGCTCTTCTTGCCGCCATGTTGTTCACCGACTGAGCTCCTAGTCGCGCTCCCGATCATACTGCATGATCTAGTCCCCATGGGACTCACTGTGGTGTCGACTTGCCAACTAACCATTCCACCATGATCCACGCATCATGTCATCGCCGATGACATCTCCTTGCATTCTCGATCCGTGGTATGAACTCGACCATGATATTCCATGTGTGGACTCCGCCAACACATCGTAAGGCCTTCGCCACTTCAATATGTTCACCTTTGGCAATCGACTGGCCCACCCACTCGTCACACTTGACGGCCTTCAGCTCTAGGATACCCATCGCTTAGCAGCCTCCTTTCAAGTCCCCGACTTCACTAAAATAGGTGCACCATTGTCCGATCTCGACCGCCCCTACCAAAGATAACTGGCCGCGCACCGCTTCTCATGGCAACTTGAATAGCTACACTATGGCATATTCTTCAAGAGTATCTCGCCACAGATCCTCTTGCCCTGTCAAGGCCTATTGACACCAACTTTGCTCAAAGAAATCAAGGCGCTTTAGAATCTCCCCAAATGCTTCATCGAGATAAGGTGCATGTGCCTCAAAGCTCCTTTGTCTTTGGCACCATGCAAGATGAGTCGGCTCTATCTCGAATACGAAACCCATGGAACGACATGATCCGATTCCCGCCATCGCAAGAGTCCATGTCCTCGACTGCCTAAGGAAAGCTCCAAGCCTCCGCTCCATCGTCTATCTTCTTCGCTAACTCCCTTCATGCGTTTGGGTACATCAACAAGTTACCCCAAGTTGTTCCGCTTCTCGATTTGCATTGAGTTAATGGTGGCCCTCACGCCCACCATTCCACGGTCACCTTTGTTGAGTCCGATCTCACTATCGGCCCAAGTGTGCCTTCACTTTATATTGCCTCGGGTTGCTCCCCACTTGATCTCGCCATGCGCCCACCAACGCATCACCATCGGCAAGTAGATCATGCAATGACTCCTACCGCTTACTCGATCCATCGAGCTTCGACTGAGGTACTCCTCAACTAGTACGGTTCATTGCACAAGATTATCCCTCTTGGATATCCGTCTCCGTTGGAGCAACTTCGCCTTCGCCTTCTTCCTTTGGAAGTTTTGGATACCACCATCCCATCGACTACTTCATCACAACAAACCGCGGCCCAATTCTCGCTTTGCAAATGCACTTGCTAGATTGTGACATTTCACCAATACATACCGCAGATCGCACTTCTAGGTCTAGCAACATGCCGAACTCGCCGCACACTTCACCTTTCTTACGAAAGTATCCCGCATACGCCGAAGAGAAAGTTTTAATGCTCCATGGCGCCAACTTGGCCGCTTTGGGATGGTCGCGAACAATCCATCGTCCGCATGCAAGGCCTTGCATGAGTATCGAATTCCTCGAGTTAACAACTCTTTCGATCGTTGAACAACCCACTCCACCTTGCACGGTCTCATCCTTTGCCAAGCACTCGCTTGCCTCGAGCACCGCCAAGTCCGGGTGTTAACGCCAAGCCACCGCCGAACTCACCATCCCGACCTTCAGTGCGCCCGCACCCTATTAGCTTGTATTCGTGGTGCCTCGCCAGGTCCCCACGCTTGCATGCTAAGTGTTTGTAAGCGGGCTTGTCCCGCCTCGATACCATCCGCCACGGACTTAGCCGGTTTTGCCTAAACTGGCGGCACCAATGCGTATCACCGCAAAGGTCAGCCTCCCAAATCTCTTAGAATCCCTTTAGACCTACTAAGAGAGAACGGACAGAAAGCGCTTCACACGGATCCACAAGCCACTT
Source organism: Musa troglodytarum (assembly GCA_023547065.1). Lineage (NCBI taxonomy): Eukaryota > Viridiplantae > Streptophyta > Magnoliopsida > Zingiberales > Musaceae > Musa > Musa troglodytarum. The sequence continues at coordinate 39,281,216 of CP097509.1, forward strand.
TTTAGCAAACACTTTATAGCCAACCATGCATATTACACTTTGCACAACAAAGGTATAAAATTGGTCCACTACAGCATCGAATTCTAGTACAAGTATGTCACTCGACGCAAGCTTTATGTACAAGCCTACAATGGCTTACAAACTCGCTCAAATGAGGCATTTTGCCTTTGGCAAGCCCTTTACAAGTTTTACAAGTGACAACCAACCAAAAGGGACACGGACATGCATAAGCATTACATCGAACAAGCCGTTTACAATTTTGTCCGTGACAAAGTGCCGGACGCGAAGGTAAGTTTCCGTCAAGTTGACGTGCAAACTTGTGAAAGTGTTCAACGCCCGACACTGTACTGAAGCCCCATACAGCCATGTGCCACCCGGGGGGTTCCAGGGTGCTGAGATGGCTGACAAAATTTTGGTGGTTGCGGGCTGCAGAAATCAGCCCGCGACACGCGAAAACGGAGCTGTTTTGGGGGTCTTAGGCAGATGCAACGAGCGATTGTTCAGCAGCGCTGCGAGCTACTATTTCTTACATTTTTACAAGGAAAACACACCAAAAACATGGCAAAACAGGCTGCCAAGGATATGTACATGCATGGGCAAGCGACGAACGGAACATTGAACGAAGTTGCTGCGAGTGTACGACGATCGTTCGTGACAAGATGTCGAGATGACTATGTTGGATTACTAAAAAGATAAACAAGATATTTTTATTATCATGAAAAATTAGATGTAGCTTAAGTAGAAGATAAAATAAGGGAGTATTATTTAAGATAGTATGAACGTGCCTAACTGAGATTTATAAATGCCCATTAAATGAGGTGAGTCAATTAAGATTAGTGGTGCTGGAAGTGGTAGAAAAATATCTAAAAAGACTATGTAAAAGGACTTTTTTTGTTTTCTTTTAGTCTGACTGGTGGTATTTCCCTAAACCAACTTTATTGACCAGAAATGATCCATATGGTTGACTCCAGTTAGTTGGAACATTACAATGAACCAATAGCAGTGTAGTGTTTTCCCAGTCAATTTATATTTCGTGGTTCACTTTTTCATTCTAATTGGATGTACATGTCCTGTTAAACTTGAATAAAGTTTTTCACTTTTTAGCAACTGATCTATATTGAAAAGTTATTATTTTTATGAATAAATTCCCTGACTGTAAATACTTAAGCGAATGCTTACAAGGACCTTCAGATCTATATGTTTATTTAATGTGAACCATTTTTTTGTATTGTTTTTCTTCAGCCGGTTCTTGCAATGCAGAGGACCATTTGCTCAAAGGCGGCATCCTTTGGTAGATGCCACTGTAGTTTCTGAGATACGGAAGTGCGTTGAGGAGGGAATTGAATTCCAAGGTGATCTATTGAATTTTAGGAAGGATGGTTCTCCATTGATGAATAGGCTTCAGCTAACACCAATTTATGGGGATGATGATATCATAACTCATTATATAGGCATTCAGTTCTTCACTGACACAAATGTCGAATTGGGACCTCTACTTAGTTCTACTGTTAAGGAATCTGCCAGATCTGATCGTTTGATAGCTAGTCATGTTGTCCAACCTATTTCAGCTGGTCATGGACTTATCTGTCGTGAACTTTGTAGCATGTTGCAACTGAGCGACGAGGTCTTGTGTCAGAAAATATTTTCAAGGTTGTCTCCAAGAGATATTGCATCTGTTGGTTCTGTATGCAGGAGGCTGTATGAACTTACAAAGAATGAGGATCTCTGGAAAATGGTTTGTCAGAATGCATGGGGCAGTGAAACTACTCGTGCATTAGAAACTGTTCCAGGAGCTAAAAGACTCGGTTGGGAAAGACTTGCAAGAGAACTAACCACCCTAGAAGCTGCTGCATGGAGGAAATTGAGAGTTGGAGGTGCTGTGGAGCCATCTCGTTGTAACTTTAGTGCTTGTGCGGTTGGGAATCGGGTTGTTCTTTTTGGTGGAGAAGGTGTTAATATGCAACCAATGAATGATACATTTGTTTTGGATCTGAATGCCAGTAACCCGGAGTGGCGGCATGTCAAAGTAACCTCTGCACCTCCTGGTAGATGGGGTCACACATTATCTTGCTTAAATGGATCTTGGTTGGTTGTGTTCGGTGGTTGTGGTACCCAGGGCTTGCTCAATGATGTCTTCATACTAGACTTGGATGCTCAATTTCCAGCATGGCGTGAGATCTCTGGACTTGCACCTCCCATGCCCAGGTCATGGCATAGTTCTTGCACTCTTGATGACACAAAGTTGGTGGTCTCAGGTGGGTGTGCTGATTCTGGAGTACTTCTCAGTGACACTCACCTATTGGATGTCACAATGGAGAAACCTGTATGGAGGGAGATCCCAGCCTCATGGACACCACCTTCCAGATTAGGGCACTCTCTGTCGGTGTACGATGGGCGTAAAATTCTGATGTTTGGTGGTCTGGCTAAGAGTGGGCCCCTTCGACTACGATCTAGTGACGTGTTCACCATGGACTTGAGCGAGGAAGAACCCTGTTGGAGGTGCATTACAGGTAGTGGAATGCCTGGTGCTGGGAATCCAGCTGGAATTGGTCCACCACCCCGCCTTGATCATGTGGCTGTTAGCCTTCCTGGAGGGAGAATCTTGATATTCGGAGGATCTGTGGCTGGTCTTCACTCAGCTTCCCAACTTTATCTTCTGGACCCAACCGAAGAGAAACCAACATGGAGGATACTGAATGTACCTGGTTCTCCACCTCGATTTGCTTGGGGCCATAGTACATGTGTTGTTGGAGGAACAAGAGCAATAGTACTTGGTGGCCAAACTGGAGAAGAGTGGATGTTGAGCGAGTTATACGAGCTGTCTTTAGCGAGCTCAATTATGTAACAAGGGAAAGATATCCGATTTGCTTCTGCTAATATCAAAGCATATATGCTACTTTCCATGGAGGAAACAATGACCATATCTTGTCTGCTTTTGGAGATCTATAGATATTCCAGCAGAAGATGTAGACCTGATTAGTGATATATTCTTGCTTGTTTATTGCCTGGACATTCAAAGATCAGTTCCTCTATACCTTTTGTGGTCCTTATCTGAGATTTCTATCATAAATGTAACATCCAGAAGGTGCTAGCAAAGTTTACTATTTTCTTTCTTTAAATATCTTGCTTCTGGCAAGAAATTGTAATAGGAAATCAAAGGGGTTGCCTGTATATGGAGTATTCTATTTAATATTTGCCGCTTGATATGTGTTTGTAGTGGTTGAGATATGTCTACTCTATGATGATATCTTACTTGTTTTCTGAACTCTTAGCATATTTGTTTGAACCTATAAAATTTCAATGGTTCAATTACTGGCACACGCTATTAAGTGATTCTTGTGCTTGATCCCATGTACCATTTTGCTGCTGTTAGGTGTAAATAAAGTTCTAGTTGGTAAATTTATTACAGAATGAAGAGTGAAATTGTACAGGCTGTTAGATATTGAGGCGATTATTGGCTCTTAGAATGTTCTGTTGAATGATTGTATGTTGTCAATCCTGATGATGATTCTCTCTGTGATTGAGCTGCAGAGTGCATGAGTATCAATCATTTTGTTGCACCTCCAAGTTGCTTAGCATTGCAAGTATGTTTGTTTCAGTGTTCAGCTGGCGAGTCTTGCGAGGCAGGGGGTTGTAATCAACCGAAATTCCAAAAAAAATCCTTTTGTGTGCATTTGCATTTTTTAGGTGTATGTGTTTGCAGAAAACTATTACGAATTCTCGACGAGCCATCGGAAAAATAAGCATTTCCACCTTTGGAATGCACTAGTGCTACTTGCGGTGGGAAGAACAGGTTGGTGGTGTGATAGCTGCTCAATTGTACTGCTATCGGTGATGAAGACTGATGCCGAATCAAATCAGGTGCTACTTCACTGCGTGCTTATATTTGTTTGATTGGTACTTTAACTGTGCATATATTATTCGATGGGCTTATTTGAGGTCAAAAAACGGAGATCGTTACATGTAAGAATACAACTTTCATCGCAATAATTGTGATGAACTATTCCTTTTTTCTTTGATGGAGTCATCTGCGTAATGTTTGACTTGAAACTACCATCGAACCTTCCTATTTGCAGTGTTGATCCATCCTTGCCCCTTGTTTTATGTATCAGGTCAGTCATGGTTCCCTTCCCAGGTTTCCACCATGAATGTGATTGTTCATAGTTGACTTCATGCAACGTTTGCAAGTCTAGTCTACCTTGTGTGGCAGCTTTGACTCGTGCTAGTGGGAAAAACTGGTATCGTACTTGATTTCAAGAGACAACATGAGATGGACATAATTGAATCGTTTTATGGTTGGCAATATGTTCAATTCTACATCAACCTAGATGGGCTGATAAAGACCTTGATGGTGGCAAATGAAGGTGAGTCAAGTCATTTGAATTGCTTTAATTCACATTTATAGCCCCTTTGATTGTTCCTAACATATTACTATCATCACCCTTAACCTCATCACTCTAATTTGATTACATACACACGTATACATCATCTTTATCAACTAAGAAATTCGACATCTTTATATAATTATCATCTTATATGAAATAGATCAATATTGCTATCTTATCATATTTTTTGAACTATTAATCCTGCTTTGCTGACCCCCTTAAATTGATTAACGTGCAAAGCGATCCAAGCTATCCCAGACTTAGAATTGTTGATGTATAATTATTATCCCTATCGATCCATCAAAACTTCGTTAATTTAACATGTTTAGGTTTAAGTCCGTGTCACGGACTTGTACGTAATTTAATCTAATATAAAATATTAATTTTTTCCAAAAGAATTGACTTGTGGAGGGCCAAACACACACGGAATACATGCAAACATCCAATCAATTATAAGTTGATACCATATATATATTTTCCGTTCAAAGCGTGTAGTGCTTTCACGTGGAAGTCACGTGGCAAAAAACAGTCAGTCATGCATTTTTGGGAAAACGTCGGCCGTAATTTTTCAACTCATAAAAAAATTATTAATTTTAATAAAATATTAATAATATCATTATCATTTAAAGAAATAATGGACTTTTTATCCTCCCTTGAGCTCCCCTCCACTTCTCCGCTTAGCGACGTCTCTCTCTCTCTCTCTCTCGCCGTCCACTTTTCTGCATGCCAAATAGAGATCTAGGGTTGGGGTTTTCACGTCTTCTGGGATCTGACGGCCTCTTACCTTCTCTGGGAAACCGAGGGATCTTTAAGAAGGTTGGCTCTCGCTTTCTTCCGATCGATATCGCCCTATCGGGCATCGGTTTGATCAAGGGCTTTTGTTAGCTGTGCAGATTTTTAATTCTAGAACTTTGATGGCAATTTTTGTTTGTCTTGTTCCAATTCGGGCATGCGACGTGTTTCCTTCGATGTGGCTGCAAATAATTGGTTTTAAGATGGTCCAGATCGAGAATTGTTCATGCTGCGTTTTCTGTGATTTGGCAGTAAAAATTCGGTTTTGTTGTGTTCTATTGATTTGATGAATCAGCTTCTTGTTGCTGGCGTCCCGATGATTCCTGCCCATCGGTGTGCACTCGTATTTTGTCGATGGTTCCTATGTATAGACTGCGCGACGTTCTTTTGTAAACTCGATTGACTTATGTCGTTTTATTTGGTATTCCAAGTTCCAGTATGAATCTCTTTAGATGATGAAACGTTATGCTGAATTGATACATTTTTGCGGAATTTATAGTTCACGCAATTTTCGCTCCATCTCTGGCTTCTAGTGCTTACTAAACACTCGGGTAGTCCGAATCAGCTAAGGGTAGTGAGCAAATGGTTTCTCAGGGCGACCAGTAAATTCTATAGAATAGATACCTGCTAAGAAGAAGCTGTAATGTTTTCTTGGAATTGCAATGATGCAAATGGGATAGTGTATTTATAACTCAGAGAATTGATTGAAGGAAATGGCTTTATCTAAGTCTTCGAAGCAAAGAGGAGGATTATTTGACCACACCGACTTAATTACTTATAGAATATAAAAACTTTCTACTCCAGTAAACTATATTAAACATGAGCTATTGTTACTCTACATTGCAGACCCCATTGTTTGCTATGTAGATGCTATTTGTGGAGGTGTAGCGTATTGGGCATCTGTCACTTGTATTAGTTTACATTTGTTGGTAATATGTTGACCAGGCGTTCTAAGTAACTATGGATGGAGCTTTTCATGTCACTTGAGGACAAAATTTTACAGTAGAAAATTCTAATGCATTGAATTTTTAGTAGACTCAGTGATATGCCTGGAATTTGATCAAGTTCCTGGAATTTTTAGCAGGACAAACTACTCAGTGTTTGGTTCATTTCCGGCATCGTAATTGGAATTGGAATTAAAATATAATGGAGTTTGAATTGGAATAACCGAATATTTTCAAATTTTAAGTCATGCACTCTTGGGATTGAAATGTCTGGATCCTCTTGACATTTGTTTGCCCCTCAACTACAAAGTATCAGTATTAAAATTGTTTATAAGAACCAGTAGTACTATATTATCTCCAAATTTTTTATTATTCATGTGACAATTTTTTTTATTTTTATATCATTTTGTTACTGTTATGTTGTATTTATGTATTATGCTCCCTATATTTAGAAAGATAATGGAGGCATTTAAGGCAAATGCACAATATCTTTGAATATCACCATCGAAGCATATACAGTTCTAGGATTATTAGTCTGGTGCTTTGCCACCCTTGACCTTGTCATAGTTTCTTATAATGTTCACCTTTATGACAATGCTGTTTCTCTCCTTTACATTACTTTTTTATTTTAACAAAGGCTTTGTAGTTGTCAATATCTTAAATGATCCATTTTCTGGGATTATTAGTCTGGTGCTTTGCTACCCTTGACCTTGTCATAGGTTCTTGTAATGTTCACCTTTATGACAATGCTGTTTCTCTCCTCTACATTTCTTTTTTATTTTAACAGAGGCTTTATAGTTGTCAATATATTAAATGATCCATTTTCTGGAACCTTTCTCCTTTTTCGCTCTTTGATGATATGTCAGGTCCTTAACGTGGAATTTTGCCCAATTATTTATGCAGAAAAAAGTGTGATGGCTTCATTCACATCTGACAAGAAGGCAGTCAAGGTGAACCCCTATGTGGACTCGGTCAACATAAAATTGGATTTTGATTGGGAAGATGTGACTTGCTCGATCTGTTTGGATTTTCCTCACAATGGGGTACTACTCCTATGCTCTTCATATGACAAGGGGTGTCGGCCATTCATATGTGATACTGATCAAAACCACTCAAATTGTTTGGAGAGGTTTAAAGGTGCACACGGAGTGCCTGCTGTTGCAAAAGACATATCGGCTTCAAAGGGTGTTTCTATGGTATGCATTCAGGACATCTCTTCGTGCCCCAGCAGCAAACCAACCTGCCCACTGTGTAGGGGAGATGTAACAGGGTGGCTCATTATCGACGAGGCACGTGTCTATTTGAACACGAAGAAACGATGTTGTGAAGAGAAACATTGTACATATGTTGGAAACTTTTCTGAGCTTCAGAAACATGCTCAATTGAAACACCCCCATTCACGCCCTTCTGAAATTGATCCTGCACAACAACTAAACTGGGAAAATTTCCAGCAGTCGTCTGAGATCATAGATGTTTTGAGCACTATACATGCAGAAGTACCCCATGGAGTGGTGTTGGGTGATTATGTCATTGAATATGGAGATGCAGAAGCTGGTGATGAATACGAGGATTTCCATAGGAACAGGGGCAAATGGTGGATGTCTTGTATGTCTTGTAGGGTGTTTCCGAAATTTAGGAGAAATCGACAAAGATCCAGTGGAGGTGTACGAAGCGGTCATGGGTCAAGTTCGGATGGATCGTATCGAGGTGAAGGTTCTTCAAGATCTGTAGATATAAGAGAGTATAGATTTGCTGAAACTGATGATGAACTTTCATGGACTGGTGTTGGTGCTGCAACATCACTGATGATTCCCAGCCATTACAGGTGGGAGTAAGTTCTTTCTCAGTTCATACAAAATTTTGGCAATTATATGATCTGATATGTAATACACTGTGTTTTGGGTCATTTGCTGAAGGTACTAGAAACCTTTTCCATAATAACCTGCCAAACAACCTTAATTTGTAGGACTAGCATTGGGGATATATTTATACGGTCAAACAATATAACCAATAAAATAGTTTATCTAACAATGTAACCAGTATGATAATTGGTGATTCTAAATTTGTGTTATTTAGTTAGAGGGGGGAGAGGTTAGTAACTACATAAAATTTGTATCATTTTCTTTTCTTTAACCAAATGCAAAATCGAGCAAGTAATTACCTTGTGTGGAATAAGTTTACTCTTCTTTACCCAGTGATACATTTCTTATTTACTCTTCTTTACCCAGCAATTCACATTTCTTATTTCCTGCAAAATGTGGTGCGTAGGTGTGTGATCTAAAGTACGCGATAATGAAACCAAACTGATCACAAAAAGACAGCCAGATAGATGGGAGTAGACTAGTACTATTGCATTTTTTTTGCTGATATGCTACCCTATTCATTATTCACAGATATGGGAGGCACCAGTCCAGTGTCTATTACCGATGATCACCGGAATGTGCAGCAGCTAGCCTGAATGGTTAAGACGGCCATTATATCATGTTGGATCTAAATTCTTTCTGGTTGGTATAGGCTTTGCTTGTCGACAGTCATGTATATATAATAACTATAGCAAAACACACATGGCAATACTTGATAAAATAGTAAGGGTGCATCATTGTGGTTTTACCTTGTTCTTGTAGGCTTAATTTTGTGGTTTAATAATAGATGAAAAATACTAGATTCACTTAGGTCCACGCACACATGAACATGATCTCTAAGGGTACATCAATCTAGTATATGCTACTATTTTGGTTGACAACGATAACACCACAGTTCTTTTCTTGGATGTATACTATTAATTGAATTCAGTGTATGAATGAAAAGGTGACTCCTTTCAGTTGCTCCAAGTTATGGTCTCCTAATCCTGTGTTGAGATCACTTCTAGTTAAAGATCTTGTGATGAGACGAAGGAACAGAGTGAACTCACAGTGTACTGATATGATCTCTAACAGGAGAACACCAGCCACAATTCCATGCATGGAGTACTTACCGCGTTGATATATATCATCAGCTCCATTGTACCTTAGCATTAGGCACTACAATGCTTGGACATGTCCAATTCAATACCTAATCCGAACTCGAAATCTGAGATGTGGGTGGGGATTTTGGCTTTTGTTTCGGACGCTAAATGCGTTCCAAGACTTGGTATGAGGGGACCTCAAAGATCAGATGGCGGCCACATGTTCTTCGATGCTAATGTTTAGCTCAACTTCATTTTCTTCCCGCATCACATTCTCTGGAACAATTCAGTTGATAAGTTGACATGAACCACAAATTGGAATTCAGAGAGTAGAGTAAAAGTAATGTAATGGTCCGACCACTGTAATCTAATGGGGTTTCACACACCAAAAAAATTTGCCTCGTTGATCTGCCAAGCACACAGTGGCCTTGTCCCCTTGGCCGCGAAAGATCAGACTATGAAGTGTCCAAACACAGTGACCGGCCAAGGTGGGGTTCATGAACCAAAGCTACAGGGAAGACTGCGTCATAGAAAGCATTGGACTTTATTACCGTGTGCGCCAGTCTGTCGGCTTTGGCCTTTGTTTCATAGTTCAACAGGGTGGTATCAAAGGTGGCAGCAGTGGGGGGTATGGCGGTGACATCAAAGTTCCATTGGCCACTGCAAACCAAACCCTCGTCCTTGCGCCCACCGCCTCTTTCCTGTACTTTATTCATCGCCACCACTTATAGCGACGCGCTTACTCTTCTCGCGATCAGCAAGGTGAGATGTCAGCTGCGTTCCTTTCTGCCGGGCCGGTCGCCGGCTACGTCGGCCTGAGGGCTGATTCTTCAGCTAAGCTTTTTCCAGAGAAAGACTGCTCCGTTGGGTGGCGATCAAGAACCGTCTCCAATGGTTTCAGAACTCAGTGCATGAAGGTATGCTTGTGAGACTCATATGCTGGGAGGTTTTTATTTGTTTTTTCTTTGGATTTTTCTTTTGACGGTCTAAAGGTTCGATAAAAATAAGAGATGTGAGTGTTATTGGAACTCTTAGATGTATTATTGGTGTTGGAGATTGAAATCGCCTTTCTGCCTGTGATACTTGGGAAAGACATCTGTAGGGGCTCAATCTTTTTCTTTTTGCTATGATACTTCGGATTGTTTGTTATCTTTCTTGTTCTTATAGAAATCAACCTTGGGTGATCCTCTTCCAATTCACTCTGTTTGACTTTATGACACCTGATTACTTTTATATTGTTATGCAACTGCATTTTCCTTTTTCTACTTTTATACTCTGAAAGAATCCAAGTCAACATTGTTTGCATGAAGTAAAAGCAGTGGCATTTAGATTACCAAGAGAATGCAAACGCTTGTTAGTATAGACTGATTTAGCATGTGGAGACTGAAGCAATACAAATGAGATTTATGTCTTGAGCATATATTTATATCAGCTCTTGGTCAAATGAGTCAATTGAATTCCTAAGCTTGCTGTCAGAGTCGAGTAATTCAACTATGATATGTATCATAGCATCACTACGAAGTTTAATATTCATCAAAGTTTGAGGTTTCTTCCTTATTAGACTCTGCCTTTTTTGTGCTTTGATGTGTAACTAGACATGGAACCCATTCAATAACAAGAAGTTCGAGGCGCTTTCTTACCTGCCACCCCTTTCCAAGGAATCAATAGCAAAGGAGGTTGATTACATGATAGCTAAAGGATATATCCCCTGCTTGGAATTTGATGAGGTATTGTTCTTACTAGGACCATATTTCCTTATTGGAAATAAATTTATTGATTAGAAGTTCATACATCAATATCGTCATGTGTGATCGATTAGCCTTAATAATTGATCTTCATGAGCGAGTATTAGACTTCATTTAAGGAATAAAGATCTACCATATTGTGATTGTGATTGTGATACTGACTAGTTTTAGTGCAAATATGATGTTGGCTAGTTTTAGTTTTGGTTAGTTTATTTTTATTAGCAATAGATCCCTTTGCATAAAATTTGAAAGCTGCTGCTATGTTAAATTTAGTAGAAAGTTTGGGATGCTACTCCTGATCAACTTGGCGATCTTTTATAATGACTGTATAAAATTGATGCCAACGTGAAATGTCTTGTTCTTTCCACACTTTTTTGCATGTAGAAGCCAGGGACGGTAGGCAGATTCACAATTTAAACTTCAGTTTGGTTGATGTGGCTTTTATCATGTGATCGATATTTTCATTAATAAATCCTTACTTGACCTATGAAGTTCAGTGTTTTTTCCTTTTGTTAGGAAATGATTCATTGTTGATATACCATTTAAGGATTTTCTGTGACTACTCAGTAAATTAAACATATTTCCACCTTTTTTTTCCTGGAGCAACAAACTGGGAATGGCGGGAGTATTAGTCTTTGGTCGACATAATCTTTTTGCACTTCGTTTGCAGGATTTAAGAACACTGAAACTAATAAGTTTGTTACAAGTTTACCGGTTACACATTCAAGTTTCACAACAAGTTTTTGATCTTGCTTGAGCTATATGTTTAGCTGCAGTGTCGAAGTTCTGCAGTGTCATAAAATTTTGCTAAATTCATGGAGCCATCTCAATTTTAAGCAGTGCTTTTAAAAGTTGACCATGCATCAGATTAAAAAACATTGATGATGATGATGCTGATGGTGATTACAGTGGTGTAGGTCGTTCTAAATAATTGCAAGTCATGGCTCTTTCAGAATCTACTAAGGCAGAGGTTTAATCACAAACTTGTAGTGCATATCTGTTTCTGTCTTTAATCATCATTTAGATCGTCAAATAACAACTATTAGAATGCTTGTGAAGTTCTACTTTGGCATTCAGCAAAGATAATCATTGCTTATTGTTGCATTATCTTTTTTCCGATGACCATTACATGATTATCCATCACCATTTATGTTGTCAAATTCCTGATCTTAAATTTTGGGCTATCGAAGGCGGGACAAGTGCACAGGACCAATAGCCGAATACCGGGCTACTACGATGGAAGGTATTGGACACTCTGGAAGCTACCAATGTTCGGATGCACAGACCCGTCCCAAGTCCTTCAGGAGATCGAAGAGTGTATGCAGGTCTATCCTAATGCTTACATTCGCCTCCTGTCCTTCGACAGCCAGCGACAGTGCCAGTGCATGTCATTTGTCATCCAGAAACCCACTTCCGCCACCGTTGCTCATGCCTAAACCTCTTGTTGTAGGCACTTGTGCTTGTGTTTCCATGCTGTGCAAGATAATAAGGTGCGAGAAAGAACACTTTTAAGGTTTCGAGTTGGATGTTTGTGGTAGTTTCGGTTAAATAAGATGAAATGCTTGTCACAAGGTTTCAGTTTGCTAAATGTGCCAGGCAAATGTTTAGTTTCTGACGGTATTGGCAATTTGTTCCATTAAGTTATCCATCAGCAGCAGCTAAGATCTGCATGAAGTTTAGTGGTGCTTTGATGAATGATCTCCTACATCATTCAAGAACATAAATTCTCCGATATTTTGATGATAGGCATGTGAATAGGCCTTCCATGTCTCTTGGAACTTTTGGATCTCAAGTCATTTAGATGACTTTTGGGAGCAGTATCAGCATGTAAATGACAGAACAAGAAATGACGATCACCAAATACTACTACCACCTTATTGTATCGCTATATCATTATGCATGTCATGTGATACATGAATTGAGGTATCACTATATCATTCGAAGTTGGCTGATCGTGAAGCCCTCCATGAGCGACCCTCGTTTCCCTTTCACCATGGAGTCACAAGCATCGTTATTGCTCATCTTTCTGCTTTCATTGTTGCCCGATAAGCTATTTCTTCCCAGCATATTGCTGCCATGCCAATCTGTAATTTTTTCCCCTTTTCTACAATGGCCAGCTCAGTAGATCCTGTAATTTCTTGACAGGAATTTTATATAAACAGTAGTAGCAACATCAAAATACGGTTCAAAAATCTAAAATGGCCTCGCATTCGGCCCTTCTTTTCTTGGCCCTAACTTTTTCTGCAAAGAAAAATAATACTTGGGATCTCCCACTAGGAAAAGATAAGAGAGTTAGAGAGACGACCTCCCCAACCCTTAACATGCCTTTTGTGAAATCCATCAAGGTAACTTAAAAAGAGATACTTTTGATTCTTTTATTCTTCTCAGACCTAGGGATCACAGGGTGTCAATACGTTCTTTGAGCTGTTAGATTATGTAAGCATTATAATTTGATAAGATATATATAATAGAACTAATTAAATTTTGATAATAAATATTAATTAATAAAAAAATCTATATCATAGTAGGATTCCTTACGAGATATTTTTGATGGGAGAAACTCTCATAATAATTTATCCTAGACCCCTCTTGGGATTAAACGACATATGTTATAGAGGATGCAGTTGAGAGATTACGGTTTCTCTGTCAACCTCTCAAAACCATCAATAATAGTAGTCTTGTGAAAAAAATAAGAAGAAAGAAGGAGTGTCTAGTTCTCTTTGCAGATCGATGTTACTGTAATATTTGGATTCGGAGGACAATGCCTTTGCAGATCAAATAGAGATCTTTTTCAAATGGTATCAAAAGGTATGCATCGTAAATCCGATCTAATGTTATTTCATTTCAATATAGTTTTTTACGTATCTTATAGTATATTATAGATTTTATATTTACAATTGGTATTAGAGCCTAGGTTCTTGAGATCAAATAAGTTAGATCTGTTATTTTTATTTATAATGCTTCAATAATCTATATATTTTATCGATCTTAAGTCCTATCTACTTGTTTGTGGGCGATGTTAGATCCTTTATAATGTGATTTTCGATGATCACAAAGCCAGTTGCTATGCAACTTCGCTACTGCACCGTTGTCGATGGTAGTTGTAATAACCTCGTTGCGTATGGCCACTACGACAGATTTGCTGGTGGCAGTGACTACGCTGAGCAGCGCATGCACACCGTAGCAGCAACAACGATCGCAGGTGGTCATCAGGTTGTCACGGACAAAGTTTTAAACAGGGTATTCGATATAATGTTTATGTTTGTCTGTGTCTGTTGGTTTGTTCATGCTTTGCACAACATGTAGAGGGCTAGCCGAAGGCTTAATAGCCCTATTTTAGTTGGGTTGGTGGCTATTTTAGGCTTGTAAATAAAGGTTGTATCATGTGAATACTTGTAAGAGATTTTGATCTATAGTTGACCATTTTAAATCCTTTGTTGTACAACCATTCTGAGTTTGTGAAGTCCATAGTTGTAATTTACATTGGCTATAAAGTGTTTGCTGAACTGATTACTTGTGGATTCCGAGTGAAGTACTTTCTTTAACTCGTCTTCTATTTATAGGTCCTAAGGGATTATAGGAAGTTTGGGGGAGGTTGACCTTTGCAGACGGATACGCAAGGGTGTCACATAACTTAGGTAAAACCAGCTAAGTTTGTGATAGATTGTATCAGAGCGGGACAAGCATAAATAGAAATATTTAGCATACAAACGTGGGGTCCTAGTGGAGTTGTGTTAAGGGTAGCTAGTACATATAATCATTTTGAGGAAACGAATATGGAGTTGTAGGGAAAAGAGTCATTTAGAGGAGCAGACTTCTAAGAATGATATTCAGAGGAATGACCAACCCTTCACGTGAGAGGCACCATGAGGACAAGCAAGCTAGAAAAATACATAGTGCATAAAGGTTAGGATGGTTGAGTTCGAGTTATGGCTCGATGTTGGCAATCAAACTTGATAGTGCTCAAGGCAAACAGGGCACTTGGTAAAGAATGAGACTGTGTAAGGTGGGATGAGTTGCTCAATGATCGAAGGAGTTGTGCAAATCTCACATAGGTGAGTGGAATTGCTAACTTAAGGAATTCGGTATTTATACAAGGGCTTGTATTCAGACGATGGATTATCCGTCACCATCCCAAGGCGATCGAAACTCGATGCTATAGAGTATTGAAACTTTATCTTCGACATAGGAAGGATACTTTCGTAGGAGGCTGAAATATGCAACAGGTTTAGCATGTTACTATTGGGAATTCCAGGGGCGATATCATATGCGTAGCGGAAGAATAGAAAATAAAAATCCTAGATTTTCATGAAAAAGTTTTATTGTTATGCAAAGATCGATGCCTAGAAACAAATCCATGAATCCAAAAACTACATGTATGAAAAAGATAGTACCAAGGGAGATCGTATATCCCTGAATTCCTACGGATTCATGGGATGGATAAAGGAGGTCAAGCGTCCTCCTCTCTAACGGTGATCTAAATGGTAGGGACTGCGACGATGCTCCTCTCTGTTAGGAAATTGAGAGATTCAGCATCTCATGTGCAACAAAAAATAAAAATAAGATCTGATTTTCTATAGTTACGTACTTGGCCGTCGTGTGACGATTGATACGTAAAAATCATAAATCTGAAAAATCTGCATGCATCATGTTAGAAGCATTACCTGGGGAGATCGTATATCTCTAAAAATTTCAGATTCGATGAAGAGGATGAAGGAGCACTAGCGTACTCCTCTATAGCGGTAATCCACATAGTGGACGCATCAATGATACTCCTCAGATCACCGCGGGATCTCTCTCCATGTGCACCACAAGGCTGCCGGAGCCAAGGAGGAGGAGAGGAGACTAAGGAGAATAGGAGGATGACTACCAAGAGCTCTCAGCCTATGAAACAAGAGGTTCCTCCTATTTATAGAGGTGGAGGAAGCTTATCCTTAACAGATATTGTTCACACTGGATCTCTATCCAGTTGGATCTCATTGGATCTTATCCATAGGATCCAATTTGATCTCATCCAATTGGATCTTATCCAATCATTTAATTGGATCTCATCTAATTACCCAATTGGATCTCATCCACAGGATCCAAACTAGGGGCTTCATAGATATCTCATATACGCACCTCTACTCGTCGCAACATCCACCTTATGTGTATGACCCTCTAGGCCCGATACTGAGCTGGTGGTGAGTCGCTCCCGTCAGAACTCCTTCTGACTCAGAACACCTTCTGATATTATGAATTATTATCTCTATAATAATTCACTTGACTCATTGACTATGGACGTACTAGGCCACTATGCCATAGTTCATAGACGGTGTAGCGGGATATAATCCATCGGACCTATCTGTCCTCAATTACCATATATCTATAGTCCCTCATCCATCTAATATCCCAAAAATCGTATATTGGGTATAGTAAAGTCAGGCCCATACAAAATCTTGTTCGAGTCTCGCTCTAATTGGATTCTCCCGGAGAACTCCTCTCTCAATCTGAATGACCCTGGCCAAGGATTTTGCTTGAGCGAGCACACGCGGGATTTATCTCTTATGATACCGAGAGTGGATGATCCTCTATTGATACGCAATTGCCTTCGTAAGGTTGGCTACCATTCCCGAGAACTGACTATACCAGATCTGGAGCTCTTCAAACCTATAAGTCCGGCGTCAAAGAATGAAGTACTCAAATAAGGCATCTTTGGTGCCTCAAGTCTAAGGACCAGATACACTATTGGGACTACGGAATCGCTGTCTGACATTAGGTATCATTAACCATACAGCATTCTATAATTCTATAAGCGGATCAATCAGTGAACTCATTCTCCAATGAGCACCTGCATTGTACCTCTAGTGTCCCCACACAAGCGACTATGAGACTAGTCACCTCCATCATATAGACAAGTATACAGCGCACCAGTCTATCCAGTTATCTCGATGTCCTCATCGAGTAACCTATGACCTGGATGATTTAGGATCTGTATTTAAAGGTATATTGGTCTCATTATCGTGATCTCATCACGATCCGATTCCCATTACACAAATTCATGGACATCATAATATTCATCTAGATAATGTGAGAAAATGCCAATAATAATATGCGAAGAGATCAACATAACATGTCACAGGTACCACCACTCACATGATTGGCTTGTAGGGCACCTATAACCAACAATCTCCCACTTGACCTAAAGCCAATCACCTATGTGTCTGATCCCCATCAGACCTTTGTGATGCTCAAATATAATCTGAGTCAGTGGCTTTGTCAGTGGATCTGCAATGTTATCTTCGGATGGAACTCTTTCCATTGCTACATCTCCACGGGCTGCGATCTCATTGATAAGGTGGAATGTCTTTAGAACACTTCTGAAGAGACCTCGGTTCCCCAGCTTGATCGATCGCCCTGTTATTGTCGCCCTATATGGGAATCAACTTCACGCTGTTCGACATGACTCCTAGATCTGTGATGAACTTCTTCATCGAGACTCCCTCATTTGCTGCCTCTACTGCAGTAATATATTTCGCCTCTGTGGTCGAGTCAATAGTAGTATCTTGCTTGGAACTTTTTCAGCATACTACTCCTTCATTCAAGGTGAAGATATACCCTAAATTTGACTTGCTATCATCGATATCGGATTGAAAGCCCGAGTCTATGTAGTCTTCAACTCTGAGGCTACTACCTCCATATACCAGTAAAAGATCCTTAGTCCTTCTCAAGTACTTAAGGATACACTTTATTGTTTTTTAGTGCTCCAAGCCTGGATCTGCCTGATACTTGCTCGTGACACTTAGAGCATACGCTACGTTAGGCCTGGTACATAACATAGCATATATGATAGACCCTATCGCTGAGCCATATGGTATTCTATCCATGTATGTCTTTTCTTCAGGAGTCTTTGGGGACATACTCCTAGAAAATAATATTTCATGTCTAATAGGTATAAGACCTTTCTTGGAATTTTCAATGCCAAACCTTTTGATAATAGAGTCTATGTACCTTGGCTGGGACAAGCTAAGCATCCTTTTGGATCTATCTCTATAGACTTGAATCCCTAAAATATAGAATGCTTTCCCTAAGTCCTTCATGGTAAAGTGTCTAGATAGCCAAGCTTTTACTATAGAGAGTATTCCTACATCATTCCCAATGATTAAGATGTTATCCACATATAACACTAAGAAGGTGATAGTGCTCCCACTTACCTTTCTATACACACGAGGCTTATCTTCATTCTTAACGAAGTCATAAGATCTGATCGCCTCATCAAATTTTATGTTCTAACTTCGGAAAGCTTACTTTAGTCCATAAATGGACTTAAGCAATTTGCACACTTTATCTGGACTGTGCTGGGATATGAACCCTTCAGGCTGTATCATATACACTTCCTCTTCGAGATAGCCATTGAGGAATGTAATTTTCATATCTATCTGCCAGATCTTATAGTCATAATGTGCTGCAACAACCAATAGAATTCGAATGGATTTCAGTATAGCTACAGGTGCAAAGGTTTCGTAATAGTTAACACCTTGCTTCTGATGACACCCCCTAGCCACTAGCCTTGCCTTATAGGTCTCCACCTTTCCATCTACCCCGATCTTTTTCTTGAAGATCCATTTGCAGCCAATAGGTACGATACCCTAAGGTGCATTAATAAGGTTCCAAACTCTGTTGGAGTACATGGATTCCATATCAGAATTCATGGTTTCTTGCCACTTCCCGGAGTCTATACTCATAATAGTCTCCTTGTAGGTCTGAGGATCAATGTCCAAAATGTCCTCTCCACTTATATGTCCTATGTATCTTTCAGGAGGGTGTGACATTCTACCAGTCTTACACAAAATTGGAACTTGTGTGTTAGGTACCTGAACAGACTCGATCTCTAGAATGGTGCATGAGCTAGGCTCTCCAACCTCACTCAATTCTATCATGCTCCCACTGTTTCTACCAAGAATGTGTTCCTTCTCAAGAAACACTGCTCTCTTGGCAACAAAGACCTTTTGTCCTCAAGGTGATAGAAATAATAACCACAAGTTTCCTTGGGGTATCCCACGAACTTACACCATTCCGTCCTGGATTCCAATTTATCGGGATCATATCTTTTAACATGGGCAGGGCAGCCCCAAATCTTAATAACCTTAAGATCGGGCTTCTTCCCTCTCCATATCTCATATGGAGTAGACACTACCAATCTAGATGGAACTCTATTCAAAAGATAAGCTACGGTCTTTAGGGCATATCCCTAAAATGAGATAGGTAGGTCAGCGAAACTCATCATATACCGCATCATATTTAATAGTGTGCGGTTCCTCCTTTCTGATACAACATTGAGCTATGGTGCATAAGGAGGTATTCATTGGGACAGAATCCCATGACCCTCAAGGAATTGAGTGAATTTCGTACTCAAGTATTCTCCTCCTCGATCCGATCGAAGAGTTTTCATACTCTTTCCAGTCCGCTTTCTTTTGGACATTTTTACATTCATGATATGTGGAGTAGTATTCAGTATAAACAAACCATTATGCAATGTCCCTCTAGTAATGATCTTATCATTCTTACTAATTAAATAATAATTATTTCAAAAAATACTTTATAACAATTTAATATCAAACATGAAATGGATATAATATTTTTGAGGATAGAGGAAACAAAATAATATGCATCTAATGCAATGTTAACTCCATCAGGTAGATGCATAGTGACCTCACCAACAGCAATAGCAGCAACTCTTGCTCCATTACCCATTTGAGGTTCATCTCGCCTTTTGCTAATCTCCTAGGCCTTACCAGAACCTACAACGAATTGCAGATGTGATAAGTATTACCGGTATCCAATACCCATGCATTATCACAAGTATCTAACACATGGAGACTAATCATGAATGTACCTAAAGCTACTCCAAGCTTCTGTTTCACTTTTTCTGCAAGATACATTTTGCAGTTTCTTTTTCAATGCCCAACTTGACCGTAGTGGAAGTACTGTCCTTTGTCCTTTGTTAGGTCAATTTTGGCAACCTTTGCCTTATCCCATTTGCCCTTGCCCTTACCCTTCTCAAGGGTCTTCCCAGCCTTCCTTTTCCTTTCGGTCTCACCAACATAGAGAACTAATTTCTCTTTCTTGATAGTGCTCTCTGCATCCCTTAATATATTGAGGAGCTCAGGGAGAGATACCTCAAGTTTGTTCATATTGAAATTTATGATGAACTGAGAAAAGGAATCTGATAGGGACTGATGTATAAGATCAACATACAGGTTATCATCTAGGACCATTCCTAGACTTGTGAGTTTTTCAATCCACTCTATCATCTTCAGGATATGGTTCTAAACCGGTGTCCCCTATAGTCATCCTGGCACGGAAGAGACTCTTGGATATCTTATATCGTTGAGTTCTTCCCTGTTCCTCAAACAGTTTGTGGAGGTGCAGGAGTATGGAATGAGCATCTATGTTTTCATGTTATCTCTATAACTCAAGAGTCATAGAGGCTAACATGTAATACCGGACGAGAGTGGAATCATCTATATACTTCGCATATTGGGCAAACTCTTCTTGAGAAGCTTTTGTCTCAGGTTGGGGCATGACTGTATCTAAGACATATGCGATTTTCTTCGCTGTAAGAACTATTCTTAGATTATAGAGCCAATCCATATAATTTGGACCAATGAGGTGGTTGGCATCAAGTATATCACGTAGAGGGTTTGATGACGATATGTTTATGATAAACAAGAGATATAGCATAAGTAAATAACATGTAAATGTCGTAAAAATAAACAATCAAGATATTGACTTCTATCTTGACATGCTCCCACTAATTATTCTAGCGAGTCATATGACACCCTTATACACATGAAACAGAAGTCTCCGGCAGACTTCTAGTAGGGATCAGGATCCAATCGACATCTTAGTGCAACCTTGAGGGACTCGACCAATCACACTAAACCCAAAAGATAGACAACTCTTGCTAATCACAACTCATTGTGATTCCCATCATATTTGGCCTCCGAACCACCACGACCTCGAGGGACTCGACCAACCATGATGTCCAGTTAAGTCATCACTATCATTACAAGATGAGTCTGATTTGGTGATATGCCCTCGAAGGACTCGACCAAGCATACCATGTCCTTAGGTCACTGGTGACATCTCTATGTTGAAGACAAGATAGCGAGACACGAAATAGGTGAGTCTCGAGGGATTCGACCAACTCAGCCTACATCGGGAATCGGTTCCTGCTCCTTGTTGAATCTCGGATTTTGATGATGAAACTAATTGAGTGTGTTTTGTTGTTTAACTGCGTGTTGAGTTACGCTGGTCTACTATCGATCAGGATTAGATAGTTGACACTGGAGGAATTGATGTTGCACCGGAGGTGATCACGTCAGGATATTGGGTGTCAAGCCGGAGGTTCGGTCGACTATCGGCAGAAGGCTTCGTACGTCGGGCATCGGGCCAAGAAGAGCGTGTTGCGCCAAGGATATCGGGATTGCGGAGGTCAATCACCGATTGGGCAACGGATCGCAAGAGAGGATGATGTGCCGAAGGATCAGACGAAGCACCGACCAATGACGTGCCGAGCAACTGAATGTCAATTCGTATTGTAATAATTGTCTAGATCAAAATAGAGTGTTTGTTGTTTGTGTGCAGGAGTAACTACGATAAGGATGAAGACGTAAAGCGAAACAAAGGGTCGAAGTCAAGTGCGATGGATCATTGGGAGTTCGAGTGTTCGATGGAAGTCTGAAGATTCATTGGGAGTGCTGTCGGAACTGGCCGAGAACGAGTAGGGAGCTTGCCGAAGGGTTTTCGGAAGTTCGCCGGGAGGTTTGTCGGAAGTTCGCGGAGCTTGCCAAGAAGATCGGAGCTTGCCAAAGAAGCTCAGGGGAACTCACCAAGATCATCGTGGAGTCCGAGAGCTTGTCGGGAGTCCATAGGATGGTTTCCGAGGGATCGTCGGAAGACCGTCGGAAGTTCACCGGAAGCTCGACAGAAGAAGACTTGACTTGCGGACTTTGTAATAGCTTAGGAATGTCTTTAATTTCGTAGTTAGCACATTAATTTGGGTTAGGATTAGGGGTTAATCCTTTAACCCGAAATAGGGGCCATTGGGCCTTAGTTTGGGCCAAAGTTTTTGGCCCAAACAGCACCAACGCATGCTACGTGCATGCTCATGATCGATTCATGGCGATCGTAGCCGGTGGTAGCACCACTGCACTGAGCGGTAGCACCGCTAGCTATTAGTTAGAGCACGCTTTTGGTGCGTGACCTGGCGGGGCGTGCTGCGTGAAAAGCGTAGTAGCACCGCACCATGGGTGTGAATCGTGTCGATTGTCGATGTAAGATTCAAATTTTTGGCTCCATGTTTAGGCTCCAAATTTGAATCACTTTGAGGCTTATAAATACCCCTTCCTTTTCAGCTGAAAAACACAACCCTTAGAGAGTTCGATTTTGAAAATAAGTCTTGGGAAAGTCTTGTTCTTCATTTGCTTAAGTGTTCACCTCATTCTTCTTGTGAAATCTTGTTAGAGTGTGAACCACTTGTAAAGGGTTGTAAGAGGGGTATTTGATCCTTCCCCTTCAAAGGATTTGGTAGTGGAAGAAGGGAGCCTCATCGGAGAAGGCTTCGGAAGTGGATGTAGGTCACTTAGACCGAACCACTCTACATCGCTGCGTCTTGATTTTATGAGTGTTTAAATTTCTGTTTTACTTTGCTGCAAGCCTTTACTTTACTTACTCAACTTCCTTATCATCTTATTACGTATGCTTTAAAGTTAAAACGCAATCTTTCCGGGTTCAAACGAAACGTTGCATTCATTCGTACGAAGTTTCCAAAGCTTATTTTAAATCACTGAAAATCTATCGTTTTATCCGCTGCACTAATTCACCCCCCCTCTTAGTGCCGCTCGATCCCTAACACCCCTAACGATGGAAGGCCACGTGGGTCAATCTTATTACCTCATGCTTAATGACTTAATATTATCATATGAGGGGTTTTAGGTTCGGTCTCGTGATATGACGTGTCACACACATACATATTTAATATATTTACATCGCATGCAAATATATATATATATATATATATATATATATATATATATATATATATATATATATATATATATATATATATATATATATATATATATATATATATATATATATATATATATATATATATATATAGCATATAGCATGCATCGGATGATCGGACGAATATCGGATCATATGGACTATATAGTCATATGATATATGCATGGTGGTATATACATATCCAGGATCTATATGCCGGGATATCGGTGCATATCTATGCGATGATCATCCCATGATCATCATCATGTCCAGATGATATGCACCTTGGCTGTAGCTAGGCTCCATGCGTCCATGATCTGTCGGTCCGCTACCACCTCGGGCTTCTGCCCGGCGCCTCTGAGATAATTGCAACATGACGCATCTCCGTAAATCGCGATCATCTATCGGTCGCTACCACCTCCGACACGCCGCCTCTAAATAGTACAGTCTCCGTGCGTCGCGATCATCTGTCGAGGTCATACCACCTCGAGGCTTAAAGCCTCTAGGATAATTACAACATAATTACAGGCATATAGGCCCAACAATCAACAAAAAATGAAGGCTCGCAGGCCCCAATAATCACATACACACATCACAAAGTCTATAATCATCTTCCCACATCACATCATATGTATATATCATGTTAGATTACTAGCTAAATAATAATAGTTACTTAAACTTTTTAAATAACTAAATTTTGAAATCAGAGACATGCAAGAAATTTTCTAAATTTTGAGGGATATTTTGGTCATTCTATCATAAAGGACAAAATTGAAATTTAAAAAATTTCAAGGGGCAAAACTATCTTTTGATCCAAAAACCCTAATCCCCTCCCTTTCTTGCTACTACATTGCCGCCGTCACCACCCTACCGATGGCGACATGCGTGCGAGGGGTGCCGCCCATGCCTGCGGGCGGCTTGCCCGCGGGTGGTGTGCCCACGGGTGGCATCGCTGCGGGCAGACACTGCCCCCGCAAGCGGCTGCGACGGCTCACCCACGGGGGGCGCCGCACATGCCTGCTGGTGGTGGTGCTGTTGGCAAACACTACCCCCGCACGCGGCTGCGGTCGTTTGCCCACGGGAGGGTGCCACCTGCAGCCTATAAGCGGCCTGCTTGCGGGTCCCCTTTGCCCGCAGTCACCGTCGCTGCGAGCAAGCCGCCGGTGGCAGCCAAGGCTGCAAGCAGCCCTATGAATGCAATAACAGTTGCCACCATTTTCTACTTTTGCGTCAAAAGCACATCCAAAACACAACACATGCAGTTTATAAGCTAATCATTACACGATAAACACTAGCTCTGATACCATTATTGGGAAATCGGGAGATTCGGCATCTCATGCATAGCGAAAAATAAAAATAAGATCGGATTTCCTATAGTTACGTACTTGGCTGTCGTGCAACGATTGGTGCGCAAAAATTGTAAATCCGAAAAATCTGCATGTATCATGTCAGAAGCTTTACCCAAGGAGATCGTATATCCCCAAAAATTCTAGATCCGATGAAGAGGGTGAAGGAGCACTAACGTACTTCTCTATAGCGGTAATCCACACAACGAACGTAGCAATGACACTCCTCAGATTACCGCGGGATCTCTCTCCACGTGCACCATAAGGCTGCTGAAGCCAAGGAGGAGGAGAGGAGATTGAGGAGAATAGGAGGATGACTACCAAGAGCTCTCAACCTATGAACCAGGAGGTTCCTCCTATTTATAGAGGTGGAGGAAGTTTATTCTTAACAGATCCTGTTCACACTGGATCTCTATCCAGTTGGATCTCATTGGATCTTATCCACAGGATCCAATTTGATCTCATCCAATTGGATCTTATATAATCATTTAATTGGATCTCATCTAATTACCCAATTGGATCTCATCCAATTACCCAATTGGATCTCATCCACAGGATCCAAACTTGGGGCTTCGTAGATATCTCATATCGAACCTCTACTTGTCGCAACATCTACCTTATGTGTGTGACCCTCTACGCCCAATAACCGAGCTGGTCGTTAGTCGCTCCCATCAGAACTCCTTCTGACTCAGAACACCTTCTGATATAGTGAATTATTATCTCCATAATAATTCACTCAACTCATTGACTATGGATGTACTAGACCACTACGTCATAGTCCCCAAATGGTACAGGGGGATATAATCCATCAGACCTGTCTGTCCTCAGTTATCATGTATTTATAGTCCCTTATATATCTAATATCTTAGAGAATGTATGTTAGACATGGTAAAGTCAGGCCTATACGGAATCCTGTTCGAGTCTCGCTCTAATCGGATTCTCCTAGAGAATTCCTTCTCTCTCAATCAGAACGACTCTGGCCAGGGATTTTGCCTGAGTGAGCACACGCGAAATATATCTCTCATGATACTGAGAGTAGATGATCCTTTATTGACATGCAATTGCCTTTGTAAGGTTGGCTACCATTCCCGAGAACCGACTATACCAGGTCTGGAGCTCTCCAAACTTGTAAGTCCGACGTCAAAGAATGAAGTACTCAAACAAGGCATCTTTGGTGCCTCAAGTCTAAGGACCAGATACACTATTGAGACTACGGAATCGCTGTCTGACATTAGGTATCATTAACCATACAATATTTTGTAAGCGGATCAATCTGTGAACTCATTCTCCAATGAGCACCTGCACTGTACCTCTAGTGTCCCTACATAAGCGACTATGAGACCAATCGCCTCCATCATATAGACGAGTATATAGCGCATCAGTCTATCCGATTATCTCGATGTCCTTATTAAGTAACCTATGACCAGGATGATTTAGGATCTGTGTTTAAAGGTATATCGGTCTCATTATCGTGATCTCATCATGATCTGATTCCCATTGCATAGATCCATGGACATCACAATATTCATCCAGATAATGTGAGAAAATGCCAATAATAATATGCGAAGAGATCGATGTAACATGTCATAGGTGCCATCACTCACATGATTGACTTGTAGGGCACCTATAACCAACACTCTCTAGAGAGAGGAGAACAGGAGGTGACCACCAAGAAGCTTTCGCTTATGGACCTTTGGTTCTCTCTTATTTATAGAGGTCCCCTATAAACCCTAATGAATTATGCCCTATTGGGTATTAGATCTTCATCTAATTACCCAAGCCTCTTAGATTAATGGGTCTCTATCTAATAATCTAGCTCTTATTGGATCTCATCCGTGAGATCAAATAATATAGGGGCTTATTGGATATCCAATAAGGTAGGGGCTCCGACGGATATCTCATATCCGAACCTCTACTTATCGCAACACCTACCATATGTGTGTGATCCTCTAGGCCCAATATCGACCTAGCGATGTTAGATCCTTTATAATGCAATCTTCGATGATCATAAAGCCAGTTGCTATAGAACTTTATTGCTGCACCGTTGCCGATGGTAGTCACAATAACCTCACTATGTATAGTCACTACGACGGATTTGTTGGTGGTAGCGACTACGTCGAGCAGTGCATGCACACCATAGCGGCAACAACGACCATGGGTGGCCGCCCAGTTGTCACGAACAAAGTTTTAAACAGGGTGTTCGATATAATATTTATGCATGTCCGTGTCTGTTGGTTTGTTCATGCTTTGCACAACATTCAGAGGGCTAGTCGAAGGCTTAACAGCTCTATTTTAGTTCGGTTGGTGGCTATTTTAGGCTTGTAAATAAAGGTTGTATCATGTGAACACTTGTAAGAAATTTTGATCTATAGTGGACCATTTTGGACTTTTTGTTGTATAACCGTTCTGAGTTTGTGAAGGCCATGGTTGTAATTTGTATTGGCTATAAAGTGTTTGCTGAACTGATTGCTTGTGGATCCCGAGTGAAGTACTTTCTTTAACCCATCTTCTCTTTTATAGGTCCTAAGGGATCATAGGAGGTTTTCGGGAGGCTGACATTTACAGATGGGCACACAAGGGTGTTGCACGATTTATGCAAAACCAGCTAAGTCTGTGATAGATTGTATCAGAGCGGGACAAGCATACATAGAAACACTTAGCATACAAACGTGGGGGACCTAGTGGGGCTGTGTTGAAGGCAACTAGCACATGTGATCATTTTGGGGAAATGAACATGCAGTTATAGGGAAAAGAGTCGTTTAGAGGAGCAGACATCCAAGAATGACATTCAGAAGAATGACTAACCCTTCGCGTGAGAGGCACCATGAGGACAAGCAAGTTAGGAAAAATACGTAGTGCATAAAGGTTGGGATCATTGAGTTCGAGCTATGGCTCAACATTGGTAACCAAACCGGACAGTGCTCAAGGCAAGTGGGGCGCTTGGTAATGTTAGGGATCGAGCGGCACTAAGAGAGGGGGGGGGGTGAATTAGTGCAGCGGATAAAACGATGGATTTTTCAGCGATTTAAAACAACCTTCGGAAACTTCGTACGATAAAAGCAACGTTTTGTTTGAAACCGATTTTTGCGTTCTAACTTTAAAGCATGCATACAAAGATAAAAAGGAAGTGGAGCAAGTAAAGTAAAGGCTTGCAGCAAAGTAAAACAGAAATTTAAACACTCACACAATCAAGACGCAGCGATGTATAGTGGTTCGGTCAAAGTGACCTACATCCACTTCCGAAGCCTTCTCTGATGAGGCTCTCTTCTTCCACTATCAAATCCTTTGAAAGGGAAGGATCAAATACCCCTCTTACAACCCTTTACAAGTGGTTCACACTCTTATAAGATTTCTCAAGGAGAAGAAGGAGGTGAACACTTAGCAAGAACAAGACTTTTCAAGACTTTTCAAAAGCTCAAAACTAAGATTCTAACTCTCAAAAGGGTTCTATTTTTCAGCTGAAAAGGAAGGGGTATTTATAAGCCTCAAAGTGATTCAAATTTGGAGCCCAAACTTGGAGCCAAAAATTTGAATCTTTTGAGTTTTTCGGTGCTGCAGTCTTGGCAGACTAACACACCCAAGCGGTTCTACCGCCCCAACCAACCGGTGCTACCGCTTGGCTTTCCACGCACCAGGCAGTGCTACCACCTGCTACAGTAGCCGGCTACAGTACCGACTACAGTGCCATGCTATAGTAGCATGCACGTAGCATGCGTTGGTGCTGTTTGGGCCAAAAACTTTGGCCCAAACTAAGGCCCAATGGCCCCTAATCCTAACCTAAATTAATGTGCTAACTACGAAATTAAAGACATTTCTAAGCTATTACAAAGTCCGCAAGTCAAGTCTTCTTCCGTTGAGCTTTCGGCGGTCTTTCGACGATCCCTCGGAAACCATCCTGCGGACTCCCGGCAAGCTCTCGGACTCCACGATGATCTTGGCGAGTTCCCTCGAGCTTCTTTGGCAAGCTCCGATCTTTCTTGGCAAGCTCCACGAACTTCCGACGAACCTCCCGGCGAACTTCCGAAAACCCTTCGGCAAGCTCCCTACTCGTTCTCGGCGATTCGGCGGCCTCCCAATGAATCTTCAGACTTCCATCGAACACTCGAACTCCCAATGATCCATCGCACTTGACTTCGACCCTTTGTTTCACTTTATGTCTTCATCCCTTTCGTAGTTACTCCTGCACAAACAACAAACACTCTACTTCGATCTAGACAGTTATTACAATGCGAATTAACATTTAGTTGCCCGGCACATCATTGGTCGGCGCTTCGTCCGATCCTTCGGCACATCACCCTCTCTAGCGGCTTGTTGCCCAATCGGCGGTTGACCTCCGCAACCCCGATATCCATGGCGCAACTCCGTACTTCTTGATCCGATGCCCGACGTATGAAGCCTCCTACCGATAGTCGTCCGAACCTCCGGCTCGACATCCAATATCCTGACGTGATCACCTCTGGCGCAACGTCAATTCCTCCAGCGTCAACTATCTAATCCTGATCGATAGTATACCTGCGTAACTCAAAATGCAGTTAAACAATAAATCACACTCAATTAGTTTCATCATCAAAATCTGAGATTCAACAATCTCCCCCTTTTTGATGATGACAACTAATTGATGACTAACGGAGTTAACTAAAACTCCCCGGAGTTTAACACAAACTCCCCCTATCAATATTTCATTGATAGAACACTTGAATTATCCCAAATCCAAGCAACATTCATCACAATATTATGAGAATAAATCAAACCATCATGCAAATATATAAAATATTTAATCAATGCATGAAGTCATCAATCTACTTCTCCCCCTATGTCATCAACAAAAAGGAGAAGTAGTATCATAGCTAGTTTAAAAGATATACAAATCTTTATAACATACTAGCTATTTATCACATCATACAATACAACATCAAATAATACCATTCAATCATAGTAAGTTTCAAACATGGGCAATGATGGTAATTTTCACTTGCTTCTTGAGATGTGCAAGTAGGTACCTTATTTCTCATGATAGCAATATTTGTATCCTTTGATATAACAATTCTTAGCTTCTCATGAAGTTGCGAAATAAGAATCAAGATGGCAAATTTTTACAGTGTTCGAGCTAAAAACTTTCTCCCCCTTTGTTAGCATCAAAAAGAAAGGGAGGATCAAATATTTCAAATAATCTTACATGAGATTCAACAATAATTTGTAACAAAAAAAATGTAAGCAATTTTGAAGAAGTGAAATTGAGCAAGATTTTTGCCTCTCTTGAGATAGCAACTTTTTACTTCTTTTGCATGTTTCTAGCTAGCAAAATTTTTCTTTGCGATACATAAGCTAGCAATAAATCTTCTCCCCCTTTGTTTTTGTAAAAAAAAATGGAGTACAAATAGTCATGACAAAATAACAAATTTCCATCATGAATTTTTAACATATCAAGTCATGAATTCAAGGGAGTCATAAATAAATCATGGTATGAGGAAAATTTATGACAAGCAAGCAAGCAATAATGATAAGTTAGTATACTTTGCAATACGCAAACTAGCTCCCTTTCAATTTTTCTCTTTTGCACCTAAGTTTTCCTTTTGCAAGTTATCAACTTCTTGTTTGCAATGAGCTAGTAATTTTTGTAAAATTTATAACATTTTAAACATGCAAACTCATGAAAAAAATAATGCAACTTTGCAATTTCTTTCTTCTCATTTTGAGAAGTGCAAGTTTTGCCTTTTGCAAGTTCTAGCTAGTTATGTTTGTCATTTTCACTTGTGATACATAAGCTAGCAAGCTAACTCCCCCTTTGTCACTATCGAAAAGAAGGGATGAATAATATTTCAATGCAATAATTTTGCATCAATCAATATTTCAATTTTTTTCATGATGCAAGACGGTATTGAAACATGAGAAATCATGTCATGAAGGATATCAATATGTAAATTCAACAAGAATCAAAACCAAAAGATATCATCCATGATTCATAACTTTTCATTTTAGCAAGATCTAGATTCATATTTATCAATTTTTAATTCAAGATAAATGTCATACAACCAAGAATCATGATATATAAAAGCATATCAATATTAAGGATCAAATCATGATTACAAGTGCCAAGATATTTTCTTTTCATTCATTTTTAAGCCATGATAAAAGAATAAATCAATGATTCAAATATTAAGCATAATTTTTTTTATCAAATTTTCAATCATTACATAAGGCATTTGAGGAAGTATTGAAAAAAGTCAATTTTAGCATATAATGTTTCAATCTTCAATCTTGAGTCATGAATCCAAAAGTCATAAATCAAAAGGTTCATGAATCATTTTGACAAATCTCCTTTTTAGGAAATAATAAGTGGAAGTCTTAGGAGATCAAACACAAGATCTTGATTCATACATAAGAATTTTTTACCAAGATCATATTTCATAAGAATCACGACACGAATTCATAAAAATTCAAGTATTAAATTAGAAATCAAAAGACAAGTTACATTTCATTTAACGAATTTTCTTTTGATAAGACGGAAGGAGCATGGTAAAAGATCTTGATTTATAAAGAGTTTTAAGTCATAGTTGTCAAGATCATGATTTCAATAAAATTTCTTTATAGCAAAATGAAATCTTTTAGAACTTGATTCAAGCATTAAATATGTCTTAATTCAAGAATCATTCAAGAAGATTCAAGAAGATTCAAGAATCATTAAAAGAAAAATCATTCAAGCTCAATTTATCAACTCAAGACTCATAATTAAATTATTATTTTTAAGATTAATAACATGAATAAAGTCATTACCGTATCATCAAAATCTCATTCATAATTCTAATGATTTATAAAATATCATAAATGAATTTATCACTTGCCTTTCATCAAAAATTGAAAATCAAACTTTATCATAAAAATTGTCAAGGCATAAATGCAACATATTATTCCAAGACATGAGATTTAATTTATCATGATAATATGTTTCATGTTTCAAAAGATGAGTATCAAATTTTAAAACCGAAACATGAGTTTATCATCAAGATATAATATCACAAAGTCATTAAGCATGATAACAAACTTCTAATATTTTCATTTCAATGATGATTTCATAATGTATGTTCAAATATTTATACGGAAGCCATCATTGTATAAATTTGAAATACAAGTTGTCATTTAGCCCATTAAGATCAAAAGCATTACACGTAAAGCATTATGATAGTGTAATTTCTCTTTTTTTTATGTGTTCCATTTCAAGTGATTTGACGTTCATATGAGTATATTCATGTTTTTCATATAGGTTCAAAGAGCATATTTCAAGAGAAATCATTAAGACCGAAAACATGAGGCACATTGTTTTAAAATATTCATCATGTTTTTATTTTTATGAGATTCACAAGACTCATAACATGAATTCATTCATCTCAATAGAATGAGAAACATACATTTTCATTTTAAGCAATTTGATGTGAGCATATTCAAAATTTTTATGAAAACATGTATCAAAATAAAACACAAGCTTAGTCATAAAATTGTCAAGACCAAATATGTAAAAATGATAGCACACTTTCAATTTTTATGTTAAAAGGCCATGTTCAAATTTTTGCCAAAATCATGCATCTATTTATAAATTCGAAAAATATGTTTCATCATCACAATATGACACTTTATTACTTCAAAAGCTCGTGCATGATATAAAATCATCAAGTATCATATTTGGAGACAATGTAAACCATCAAGATACACATGCATGGATTAATCCTAAGCATTATCACAAATCTTACATCATTCGTATGTTTACTTTTCAAAAATACTATAAAGAAAAGCATAGTATAATTTCGAAATTTTTTTAATTTCTAAAAACATAAGAAAAGCATAAAAATTCCCACTAACTAAGTTAAGCATTCATGGAAATCATCAAGTAATTTCAAAATAATTCAAGGAAGTTAAGTTACTTACCTCATTGTTGAAGCCCATTAAAGCGTAGTTTGCTTCTTCTTTTCTTGATTCTTCTTTCCAAGCCTTCTTCTTCTTCTTTGGCCTCTTTCTCCATTCAAGTTCATTTGTGTTTTTAATTTTTGTTTAATGAACTTGTTAACATTCATTGTTATGTGTTCAATGTCCTCATTGTCCTCATCACTTGAGTCATCACTCAAGTGGCATCCATTTGTCCGATATTCAAAAACCTTCTTGTTCTTTAGAAGGTGATTCAAATGTTCATCATGTTCATGATGTTCTAAACGTTCAAGAAACTCATTTCATAGGTCTTTAAAGACCCAATAAGTTCATTAATAGGATAGTTATTTAGATCTTTTGTTTCTTGTATTGCGGTTATTATCGGATCCCATCTTTTTGGAAGAGATCTTAAAGTTTTGTTTACAAGTTCAAAGTTCGAAAAATATTTACCAAGAGCTTTTAGACTATTGATGACATCCGAGAAACGGGAGAACATGTCATCGATAGTCTCACTTGGTGCCATTCGGAAAATCTCAAAATCGTGTATCAAAATATTAACTTTCGAGTCTTTGACTCTACTCGTTCCTTCGTGCGTGATTTCAAGAGTTCGCCAAATGTCAAAAGCCGTTTCGCATGTAGAAATCCTGTTGAACTCATTTTTATCTAAAGCGCAAAATAAGGCATTCATAGCCTTTGCGTTTAAGGAAAATAACATTTTCTCCAAATCCAACCATTTGTTCGTTGGTTTAGAGGAAGGTTGAAAACCATTTTCGATAATGTTCCACAAATCCAAGTTCATTGAAAGCATGAAAACTCTCATTCGAGTTTTCCAATATGTGTAGTCCGAACCGTTAAAAAACGATGGACGAAAAACCGAAAAGCCCTCTTGAAAACCATTTAGAGTCATTTCTCACGGGTGTAAATCCGAAAGAGAAAGAATGTGGCTCTGATACCAATTATTAGGGATCGAGCGGCACTAAGAGGGGGGGTGAATTAGTGCAGCGGATAAAATGATGGATTTTTTAGCGATTTAAAACAAGCTTCGGAAACTTCGTACGATGAAAGCAACGTTTTGTTTGAAACCGATTTTTGCGTTCTAACTTTAAAGCATGCGTACAAAGATAAAAAGGAAGTGGAGCAAGTAAAGTAAAGGCTTGCAGCAAAGTAAAACAGAAATTTAAACACTCACACAATCAAGACGCAGCGATGTATAGTGGTTCAGTCAAAGTGACCTACATCCACTTTCGAAGCCTTCTCCGATGAGGCTCTCTTCTTCCACTATCAAATCCTTTGAAAGGGAAGGATCAAATACCCCTCTTACAACCCTTTACAAGTGGTTCACACTCTTACAAGATTTCTCAAGGAGAAGAAGGAGGTGAACACTTAGCAAGAACAAGACTTTTCAAGACTTTTCAAAAGCTCAAAACTAAGATTCTAACTCTCAAAAGGGTTCTATTTTTCAGCTGAAAAGGAAGGGGTATTTATAAGCCTTAAAGTGATTTAAATTTGGAGCCTAAACTTGGAGCCAAAAATTTGAATCTTTTGAGTTTCTTTGTCGTCTTGTGACACCCAGCGGTTCTACCCGACCAGCGGTGCTACCGCTTGGCTTTCCACGACCGGCGGTGCTACCACCCGGCGGTGCTACCACCCCGCGGTGCTACCACTGCGGCGGTGCTACGCTGCAGACTACGATTGCCATGCTACGATAGCATGCACGTAGCATGCGTTAGTGTTATTTGGGCCAAAACTTTGGCCCAAACTAATGATGGCCCTACTTGGGTTAAAAGTTAACCTAATCCTAACCCAAATTAATGTACTAACTACGAAATTAAAGACATTCCTAAGCTATTACAAAGTCCATGAAGTCAAGTCTTCTTAGTGAGCTTAGGCGAACTTGGCGGTCTTAGCGATCCTGGAAACCATCCTGCGGACTCGGCAAGCTCTTGGACTCCCACGATGATCTTGGCGAGTTCCTCGAGCTTCTTTGGCAAGCTCGATCTTTCTTGGCAAACGCGAACTTAGATGAACCTCTCGGCGAACTTCCGAAAACCCTTCGGCAAGCTCCCTACTCGTTCTCGGCCAGTTCCGGCAGGACTCCCAATGAATCTTCAGGCTTCCATCGAACACTCGAACTCCCAATGATCCATCGCACTTGACTTCGACCCTTTGTTTCGCTTTACGTCTTCATCCCTTTCGTAGTTACTCCTGCACAAACAACAAAAACTCTACTTCGATCTAGACAGTTATTACAACGTGAATTAACATTCAGTTGCCCAGCACATCATTGGTCGGCGCTTCGTCCGATCCTTCGGCACATCACCCTCTCTAGTGGCTTGTTGCCCAATCGGCGGTTGACCTCCGCAACCCCGATATCCATAGTGCAACTCCATACTTCTTAATCTGATGCCCGACGTACGAAGCCTCCTACCGATAGTCAACCGAACCTCCGGCTCGACATCCAATATCCTGACGTGATCACCTCCGGCGCAACGTCAATTCCTCCAGCGTCAACTATCTAATCCTGATCGATAGTATACATGCGTAACTCAAAACGCAGTTAAACAACAAATCACACTCAATTAGTTTCATCATCAAAATCTGAGATTCAACAGGTAAATGATGAGATTGTGCAAGGTGGGATAGGTTGCTCAATGATCGAAGGAGTTATGCAAATCTCACATATGTGAGAGGAATTACTAACTTAAGGAATTCAATACTCATGCAAGGGCTTATATTCAGATGATGGATTGTCCGTGACCATCCCAAGGTGATCGAAACTCGATGCCATAGAGCATTGAAAGTTTTTCTTCGGCATGAGAAGGATACTTCTATAGGAGGCTGAAATATACAACAGGTTTAGCATGTTATTGTTGGGAAATCTAGGGGCGACATCACATGAATAGTGGAAGAATATAAAATAAAAATCCTAGATTTTCATGGAAAGGTTTTGTTATTGTGCGAAGATCGATGCGTAAAAATAAATCCACGAATTCGAAAACTGTGTATGAAAAAGATAGTACCTAGGGAGATTGTATATCCATAAATTCTTACAGATCCGTGGGGTGGATGAAGGAGGTCAAGCGTCCTCCTCTCTAGCGGTGATCCACACGGTATGGACTATGACGACGCTCCTCTCTAGAGAGAGGAGAACAGGAGGTGGCCACCAAGAAGCCCTCGCCTATAGACCTTTGGTTCCCTCCTATTTATAGAGGCTCCTTATAAACCCTAATGAATCCTACCCTATTGGGTATTGGATCTTTATCCAATTACCTAAGCCTTTTAGATTAATGGGTCTCTACCTAATAATTTAGCTCTTATTGGATCTTATCCATGCGATCCAATAATACAAGAGCTTATTGGATATCCAATAAGATAGGGGCTCTGACGGATATCTTATATCCAAACCTCTACTCATCGTAACACCTACCATATGTGTGTGACCCTCTAGGCCCAATATCAAGTTGGCCATGAGTCATACCTATCAGAACTCCTTCTGACTCAGTGAATTATTATCTATAATAATTCACTTGACTCATCGACTGTAGACATACTAGGCCACTATGCTGCAATCTCCACACGATATAGGGGAATCCAATCCTTTGGACCTATTTGCTCTCAATTACCATGTACCTATAGTCCCTCATGTTGGGAAATCCTATGGGGCGACATCTCATGTGCAATGAAAGAACAAAAAATAAAATCATAGATTTCCCGTAGAAAGGTTCCGTCATCGTGCGAAGATCGGTGCGTCAAAATATAATCTGTGAAAACTGCATGTGTAAAAAAAAGTACCTAGGGAGATCGTATATCCCTGAATCCCTACAGATCTATAGGAAGGATGAAGGAGGTCAAGCGTCCTCCTCTCTAGTAGTATCCACACGATAGGGACTGCGATGATGCACCTCTCTAGGGAGAGGAGAACAGGAGGTGGCCACCAAAAAGAACTCCCAGCCTATAGAGCTTTGGTTCCTTCTTATTTATGGAGGCCCCTTGGAAACCCTAATGGATCTTGCCCTGTTGGGTATTAGATCTTCATCCAATTACCCAAGCCTCTTAGATTAGTGAGTCTATACCCAATAATCTCTTATTAGCAATTATTGGATCTCATCTTAGGATCCAATAATTCAGGGGCTTAATGGATATCCAATAAGATAGAGGCTCTAGCGGA
Organism: Musa troglodytarum; assembly: GCA_023547065.1. Classification (NCBI taxonomy): domain Eukaryota; kingdom Viridiplantae; phylum Streptophyta; class Magnoliopsida; order Zingiberales; family Musaceae; genus Musa; species Musa troglodytarum. Next base: position 39,317,508 of record CP097509.1, read on the forward strand.
TATCTCATATCCGAACCTCTACTCATCGCAACACCTACCATATGTGTGTGACCCTCTAGGCCCAATATCGAGCTGGCCGTGAGTCATACTTATCAGAACTCCTTCTGACTAAGTGAATTATTATCTCTATAATAATTCACCCAATTCATCGACTGCGGACATACTAGGCCACTATGCCGCAGCCCCCAGACGATACAGGGGAATCCAATCCTTTCGATCTATTTGCCCTCAATTACTATGTATCTATAGTCCCTCATCCAACTAATATCCCAGAGACCCTATATCGGGCATGGTACTGTTAGGCCCATACGGTCTCTTCTCGATTCTTGCTCTTGTCGGATTCTCCTGGAGAACTCTTTCTTTTTCAATCCGAATAACCTTGGCCAAGGATTTGTTTAAGCAAAAATACATGGGATATTTCTCTCATGATACCGAGAGCGGATGATCCTCTATTGACACTCAATAGCCCTCGTAAGGTTGGCTACCACTCTCAATAACCTACTGTACTAGATCTGGAACTTTTCAAACCTATAAGTCTGGTCTCAAAGAGTGGAGTACTTATACAGGACATCCTTGGTGTCTCAAGTCTAAGGACCAGATACACTACTGAGACTACGAAATCACTGTCTGATGTGAGATATCAATAACCATCCAGCATTCCGTAGGCGGATCAATCAGTGAACTCATTCCCCAATGAGCACCTGCACTATATCTTTAGTGTCCCCACACGAGTAGCTATGAGACTAGCCACCTCCATCATATGGACGGGTATATGGTACACCAGTCTATTTGGTTATCTCGATGTCCCTCTCGAGTAACTTATGACCAAGATTATTTAGGATCTATGTTTAAAGGTGAATCGGTTTCATTATCGTGATCTCATAATGATCTGATTCCCATTGCACAGATCCAAGGACATCACAATATATGCAACACGCAAGATAAAATGATAAAGTACCTAATAATAAGCAAAGAGAAAGAATGCATATCAAGTCACAAGTGTCATCACTCATGTGATTGGCTTGCAGGGCACATATGACTAGTAATCTCCCACTTAACCTAAAGCCAATCACCAACATGTCTGATCCCCATTAGACCTCTGCGATGCTCAATGACAATCTGAGTCAATGGCTTTATCATTGGATCTGCAGTGTTATCTTCGGATGGAACTCTTTCCACTACTACATCTCTTCGGGCAACGATCTCTCTAATAAGCTAGAACCTCCTCAGAACACTTCTAATGAGACCCGGGTTCGCTTATTTGAGTAATCACCCCATATTTGTCACAATTTAAGGGATTCAACTCCTCGCTGCTCGACATGACTCCCAAATCCATGATGAATTTCTTCATCCAGACTCCCTCCTTTGCTGCCTCTACCGTAGTAATGTATTCCGCCTCTGTGGTCGAGTCAGCAATAGTGTCTTGCTTTAAACTCTTCCAGCATACTACTCCTCCATTCAGGGTGAACACATACCATGAATTAGACTTGCTATCATCGATATCAAACTGGAAGCTCGAGTCTGTATAGCCCTCAACCCTAAGGCTATTGCTCCCATATACTAGTAAAAAATCCTTAGTCTTTCTCAAGTACTTAATGATATATTTTACTATTTTTTAGTTCTCCAAGCCTGGATCTGCCTGGTACCTACTTGTGACACTCAAATCATACGTTATATCAGGCCTGGTACATAACATAACATACATGACAGATCCAATTACTGAGGTATATAGTATCCGATCCATGTGTGCCCTTTTTTAAGGAGTCTTTGGGGATATACTCCTAGAAAGTGATATTCCATGTCTCATTGGTATGAGACCTCTTTTGAAATTTTTCATGCCAAACCTTTTGACAATGGTGTCTATGTACCTGGACTGGGATAAGTCAAGCATCCTTTTGGATCTATCTCTATAGATTCATATCCCCAATACGTAGGATGCTTCCCCTAAGTCATTCATGGAGAAGTGCCTAGATAATCAAGTCTTTATTGTGGAGAGAATTCTTATATCATTCCCAATTATTAGGATGTCATCCACATATCATATGAAAAAGGTGATAATGCTCCCACTTACTTTGTGTTGGAAAATCCTTCGGGGGAGCGACATCTCATACGCAGCGGAAGAACAAAAACAAAAACCCCTAGATTTTCCGTAGAAAGTTTTCGTCATCGTGCGAAGATCGGTGCATCAAAATAAATCCTCGAAAAACTACATGTGTAAAAGAAAATACCTAGGGAGATCGTATATCCATGAATTCCTACAGATCTGTAGGAGAGGATGAAGGAGGACAAGCATCCTCCTCTCTAGCGGTATCCACACGGTAGGGACTGCGATGACGCACTTCTATGGGGAGAAGAGAACATAAGGTAGATACCAAGAGAACTCTCAACCTATAGAGCTTTGGTTTCCTCATAAACCCTAATGGATCTTGCCCTATTGGGTATTGGATCTCCATCCAATTACCCAAGCCTCTTGGATTAGTGGGTCTCTACCCAATAATCTCTTATTAGCAATTATTGGATCTCATCTGAGGATCCAATAATTCAGGGGCTTAATGGATATCCAATAAGTTAGGGGCTCTAGCGGATATCTCATATCCGAACCTCTACTCGTCGCAACACCTACCATATGTGTATGACCCTCTAGGCCCAATATTGAGCTGGTCGTGAGTCATACTTGTCAGAACTCCTTTTGACTTAGTGAATTATTATCTCTATAATAATTCACCCAACTCATCGACTGCGGACGTACTAGGCCACTATGCCGTAACCCTAGACGATATAGGGGAATCCAATCCTTTGGACTTATCTGTCCTCAGTTACCATGTATCTATAGTCCCTCATCCATCTAATATCCCAGAGACCCTATATCGGGCATGGTGTTGTCAAGCCCATACGGTCTCTCTTCGAGTCTTGCTCTTGTCGGATTCTCCCAGAGAACTCTTTCTCTCTTAATCCGAAGGACCATGGCCAAGGATTTGTTCAAGCAAGAACACATAGGATATTCCTCTTATGATACCGAGAGCAGATGATCCTCTATTGACACTCAATAGCTCTCGTAAGGTTGGCTACCATTTCCAATAACTGGTTGTACTAGATCTGGAACTTTCCAAACTTATAAGTTCGGTGTCAAAGAGTAGAGTACTCATACAGGACATCCTTGGTGTCTCAAGTCTAAGGATCAGATACACTACTAGGACTACGGAATCGTTGTCTGACGTGAGGTATCAATAACCATCTAGCATTCCGTAGGCAGATCAATCGATGAACTCATTCCCCAATGAGCACCTGCACTGTACCCTTAGTGTCCCTACACGAGTAGCTATGAGACCAGCAACCTCCATCATATGGACGGGTATATAACACACCAGTCTATCTAGTTATCTCGATCTCCTTCTCGAGGAACCAATGACCAGGATAATTTAGGGTCTGTGTTTAAAGGTGAATCGATCTTATTATCATGATCTCATCATGATTCGATTTCCATTGCACAGATCCAAAGACATCACAATATACATCTAGATAATATGAGATAATACCAATAATCATAAGTAAAGAGATTGACACAGTGTGTTACAAGTACAATCACTCATGTGATTGGCTAGTAGGGCACCTATAACTAGCGATCTCCCACTTGACCTAAAGCCAATCACCAACATGTCTGATCCTTATCAGACCTTTGTGATGCTAAAAACTAATTTGAGTTAAAGGCTTTGTCAGTGGATCTGCAATGTTATCTTCGGATGGAACTCTTTCCAATGCTATATCTCTTCGGGCCATGATTTCTCTAATAAGCTAGAACTTCCTCAGAACACTTCTGATGAGACTCGGGTTCCCTTATTTGAGTAATCACCCCGTAGTTATTGTAATATAAGAGAATCGACTCCTCACTGCTTAGGACGACTCCTAGGTCTGTGATGAACTTCTTCATCCAGACTTCCTCCTTTGCTACCTCTATCACAGCAATGTATTCCGCCTCTATGGTCGAGTTAGCAGTAGTATCTTGCTTGGAACTCTTCCAGCATACTGCTCCTCCATTCAGGGTGAACACATATCCTGAATTAGACTTGCTATCATCGACATCGGACTAGAAGCTCGAGTCCGCGTAGCCCTCAACCCTGAGGCTACTACCTCCATATACCAGTAAAAGATCATTAGTCCTTCTCAAGTACATAATGATACATTTTACTGCTTTCCAGTGTTCCAAGCCTAGATCTGCCTGATATCTGCTCGTGACACTTAGAGCATGCGCTATATCAGGCCTAGTACATAGCATAGCATACATGATAGATCCTATCGCTGAGGCATATGGTATCATATCCATGTGTGCCCTTTCTTCAAGAGTCTTTGGGGACATACTCCTAGAAAGTGATATTCCATGTCTCATTGGTATGAGATCTCTCTTGGAATTTTTTATGCCAAACCTTTTGACAATAGTGTCTATGTACTTGGACTGAGACAAGCCAAGCATCCTTTTGGATCTATCTCTATAGATTCGTATCCCCAATATGCAGGATGATTTCCCTAAGTCCTTCATGGAAAAGTGCCTAGATAACCAAGTCTTTACTGTGGAGAGCATTCCTACATCATTCCCAATAATCAGGATGTCATCCATATATAATACCAAAAAGATGATAGTACTCCCACTTACTTTCCTGTACACATAAGACTCATCTTCGTTCTTAACGAAATTATAAGATTTGACTGCCTCATCAAATCTTATATTCCAACTTTGGGAAGGTTGCTTAGGTCCATATGCTCATAATAGCCTCCTCGTAGGTCTGAGGATCAATATCTTCAACATCCTCTCCTCTGATATGTCCCACATATCTCTCAAGAGGATAGGATACTCTACCAGACCTACGTAAAGTTGAAACTTGTATGCTAGGTACCTGAATAGACTCTGGCTATGGAATGGTGCTTGAGCTAGATTCTTCAACCTCGCTCAACTCATCATGCTCCCAGTGTCTCCACCAAGAATGTGTTCCTTCTCAAGGAACATTGCTCTCTTGGCTACAAAAACCTTTTGGTCCTTAGGATGATAGAAATAATACCTACAAGTTTCCTTGGGGTATCCCACAAACTTGCACCGTTCCGTCTTGGATTCCAACTTGTTAGGGTTGTGTCTCTTGACGTGGGCAGGGCAGCCCCAAATCTTAACAATCTTAAGATCGGGCTTCTTCCCATTCCATATCTCATATGGAGTAGACATCATTGACTTAGTTGGAATTCTGTTCAGAAGGTAAGCTGCGGTCTCTATGGTATATCCCCAGAATGAGATGGGTAGGTCATCGAAACACATCATGGAACGCACCATGTCTAACAGTGTGCGATTCCTCCTTTCTGATACACTATTAAGCTGTGGTGTATAAGGAGGTATCCATTGCGATAAAATCCCATGGTCTTTGAGGAACTGAGTGAACTTTGTACTCAAGTACTCACCTCCTCGATCTGATCGAAAAGTTTTAATACTATTTCCTGTATGGTTCTCCACTTTGTTTTTCCTTTTAGACTCACTTATACTCATGATATATGGAGCTGTATCTAACATAAATAAACCATTATACAATGTTCCTCTCGTGATGATCTCATGATCTAATATTATTGAACAACCATTGTTCTCAAAAACTAATTTATATCCACTAACTATTAAACATGAAATGGAAATAATGTTTTTGATAATAGAAGGAACATAAAAGCATACATCTAATGCAATAATAGCTCCACCAGGCATATGTAAAGTGACCTTGCCAATAGCCACTATAGCAACATTTGCTCCATTGCCCATCTTAAGGTCCATCTCGCCTTTGTTCAATCTCCTAGGTCCTACCAGAACCTGCAACGAATTACAGATATGATAAGCACTCCCAGTATCCAATACCCATGTGTTATCATAAGATTTTAACAAATGGAGACTGATCATGAATGTACCTGAAGCTTCTCCAAGCTTCTGTTTCGCCCTCTCTGCAAGGTACTCTTTGCAGTTCCTCTTCCAGTGCCCATCTTTACCGCAGTGGAAGCACTAGCTTTTATCTTTTGTTGGGTCTTTCTTGGCAACCATTGTCTTACCCATTTTGGCCTTACCCTTGTTAAGGGTCTTTTCAGCCTTTCTTTTCTTTCTGGTCTCACTAACATAGAGAACCGGTTTCTGTTTCTTGATGGTGCTCTCTGCTTCTCTCAACAAATTGAGGAGCTCTAGGAGGGTCACCTCAAGTTTGTTGATATTAAAATTCATTATGAACTGAGAAAAGGAATCTGGTAGGGACTGAAGCATAAAATCCACACACAGGTTATCCTCTAGGACCATTCCTAGACCTGTAAGTTTCTCGATCCACTCAATCATCTTAAGGACATAGTTCTGAACCGGTATCCCCTCAGTCATCCTAGCACGGAAAAGACTCTTTGATATATCATATCGTTAAGTTCTTTCTTGTTCCTCAAACAGTTTGTAGAGATGTAGGAGTATGAAATTAGCATCTATATTTTCATGATGTCTCTGTAACTCAGTAGTCATAGAGGCTAATATATAACATTGAGCAAGAGTGGAATCATCTATATACTTCACATAACGAGCGATCTCATCCTCACTTACCCCTTCGTCGGGCGTAGAGATCACTATATCAAGGACATACGTGATTTTCTCCACCGTGAGAACGATTCTCAGATTGCAAAGCCAATCCGTATAATTTGGACCAGTGAGGTAGTTGGCATACTTTAAAGGATTTGAAAGCAACATTTTTTTGAAATTAAAGATGTAGTAGAAATAAATAATATGCAGACTTTACAAAAATTAAACAATTAAGATAAGGACTTCTATCTTAATGCATTCCCACTAATTTTTCGCGAGACACACAACACCCTCCGGTATGTGAATTGGAGACCCCCCGGTGGATCTCTAGTGGGGATCGGGATCCAATCGGCGTCTTAACGTAACCTCGAGGGACTCGACCAATCACGTTAAGCCCGTAAAGGTAGGAAACTCTTGCCAATCACAACTCCTTGTGATTCCCGTCATATTCAGCCTCTGAATCATCATGGCCTTGAGGGACTCAACCAACTATAATGTTCAGTTAAGTTATCACTATTGTTACAATGTGAGTTTGACTCGGTGATATACTCTCGAGGGACTCGACCAAGCATACCATGTCCTCAGGTCACCGGTGATATCTCTATGTCATGGATAAGATAGCGAAACGCGATATAGGTGAGTCTCGAAGGACTCGACCAACTCAACCTACACCGAGAATCGGTTCCTACCTATAATGATAGAAGGCCACGTGGGTTAATCTAATTGTCTTACTTTTACCGACTTAATATTATTAATAGAGGGGATTTTTGATTTGATCTCCTAACATAATGTGTCACACACATACATATTTAATATATATATCTACATCGCATGCAAATATATATATATATATCTAGTAGGTGTATAACCAATCACACATCACATGAGCAATCACACCAGATGATCATGGACCATATCCTAATATGATCAGGCCCGAGCCAGTAGGCCTAATCACTCACGTCAAGATCTATGTGTGCTTTGACGCATCTCCATGTGTCGGATCATCCGTCTCGGACTCGTGGGTCCCACTACCGTTGCGCCTCCTCATGTAATTACAACATAATTATAGGCACGCAGGCCCGATAATAAATGAGAAAAAATAGAGACTTGCAGACCCCAATAATAATAATCGCATGTACACACATCACATCACAGGTCCATGATCATCTGTCCACATCATACATCATATATATATATATATGTTATTTTATATGACTACTAGATTAAAAATAATAATTAATTAAACTATTTAATAAATATATTTATTTTTCTGAAATCAAGGACATAAAGGGAATTTTTGAATTCCCAAGGGCATTTTGGTCATTTAACCAAAAGGCCAAAACTAGCATTTTTGAAATTGTGAGGGGTATTTTGATAATTCTATCAAAAGAGACAGAAATCGAAATTTTTGAAATTCCAAGGGGCAAAATCATCTTTTGCCCGAAAACCCTAACTCCTCTCCCTCTCTCGATGTGTTGCGATTGCGGCCGCCGCCACCCTGCCGGCGGTGGCCTCTGTGTGCGGGGAGGGGGGCGGCGCGACACCTGCCGTGCTTGCGGGTGGCGCCACCACTACATGCATAGTGGCCTAGTATGTCTGCAGTCGATGAGTTGGGTGAATTATTATAGAGATAATAATTCACTAAGTCAGAAGGAGTTTTGACAAGTATGACTCACGACCAGCTCAATATTGGGCCTAGAGAGTCGCACACATATGGTAAGTGTTGCGATGAGTAGAGGTTCGGATACGAGATATCCGCTGGAGCCCCTAACTTATTAGATATCCATTAAGCCCTTGAATTATTGGATCCTCAGATAAGATCCAATAATTGCTAATAAGAGATTATTGGGTAGAGACCCACTAATCCAAGAGGCTTGGGTAATTTGATGGAGATCCAATACCCAATAGGGTAAGATCCATTAGGGTTTATAAGGGGCCTCTATAAATAGGAGGGAACCAAAGCTCTATAGGCTAAGTGTTCTCTTAGTAGCCACCTCCTGTTTACTTCTCCCTAGAGAAGTGCATCGTCGCAGCCCCTCCCGTGTGGATACCGCTAGAGAAGGAGGATGCTTGACCTCCTTCATCCTCTCCTATAGATCTATAGGAATTCATGGATATACGATCTCCCTAGGTATTTTCTTTTACATATGTAGTTTTTCAAGGATTTGTTTGATGCACCGATCTTCGCACGACGACGAAAATTTTCTACGAAAAATATGGGGGTTTTTGTTTTTGTTCTTCTGCTACGCATGAGATGTCGCTCCCCAGAAGGATTTCCCAATAGTGGTATCAGAGCGGATGATCCTCTATTGACACTCAATAGCCCTCATAAAGTTGGCTACCACTCCCAATAACTGGTTGTATTAGATCTGGAACTTTCCAAACCTATAAGTCCAGTATCAAAGAGTGGAGTACTCATATTGGACATCCTTAGTGTCTCAAGTCTAAGGACCAGATACACTACTGAGACTACGGAATCGCTGTCTGATGTGAGGTATCAATATCCATCCAACATTCCGTAGGCGGATCAATCAGTGAACTCATTCCCCAATGAGCACCTGCACTGTACCCTTAGTGCCCCCACACGAGTAGCTATGAGACCAGCCACCTCCATCATATGGAGGGGTATACAGCACACCAGTCTATCCGGTTATCTCGATGTCCTTCTCGAGTAACCTATGACCAGGATAATTTAGGGTCTGTGTTTAAAGGTAAATCGATCTTATTATCGTGATCTCATCACGATCCGATTCCCATTGCACAGATCCAAGGACATCACAATATACATCTAGATAATGTGAGATAATGCCAATAATCATAAGTAAAGAGATTGACGCAGTGTGTTACAGGTGTAATCACTCATGTGATTGGCTTGTAGGGCACCTATAACTAGCACTTTCCTATACACACAAGGCTCATCTTCGTTCTTAACAAAGTCATAAGATTTGATCGCCTCATCAAATCTTATATTCTATCTTCGGGAAGCTTGTTTCAGTCCATAAATGGACCTAAGCAACCTGTACACCTTATCTGGGTTATCCCTAGACACGAATCCCTCAGGCTGTATCATATACATATCCTCCTCGAGGTTGCCATTGAGGAATGCAGTTTTGACGTCCATCTGCCAGATCTCATAATCATAGTGTGCTGCAATAGCTAATAGAATTAGAATGGATTTTAGCATAGCTACAGGTGAGAAAGTTTCGTCATAGTCAACACCTTACATTTGACGATACCCCTTAACTACTAGTCCTGCTTTATAGGTCTCTATCTTTCTATCTACTGCAATCTTCTTTTTGACGATCCACCTACAGCCAATGGGCACAATACCCTCAGGTGTATCAACTAGGTTCCAAACCTTGTTGGAGTACATGGAATTTATTTCTGAATTCATGGCTTCTTGCCATTTCCCGGAGTCTATGCTCATAATAGCCTCATTGTAGGTTTAAGGATCAATATCCTCAATATCCTCTCCTCTGATATGTCCCACATATCTCTCAGGAGGATGAGATACTCTATCGGACCTACGTAAAGTTAGAAGTTGTGTGCTAGGTACCTGAACAAACTATGGTTGTGGAATGGTGCTTGAGCTAGGTTTTCCAACCTCGCTCAACTCTATCATGCTCCCATTGTCTCCACCAAGAATGTGTTCCTTCTCAAGGAACACTGCTCTCTTGGCTATAAAGACCTTTTGGTCTTCAGGGTGATAGAAATAATACCCACAAGTTTCCTTGGGGTATCCCACGAACTTGCACCGTTCTATCCTGGATTCCAACTTGTCGGGGTTGTATCTCTAGACGTAGGTAGGGCAATCCCAAATCTTAACAACCTTAAGATCGGGCTTCTTCCCATTCCATATCTCATATGGAGTAGACATCAATAACTTAATTGGAATTATGTTCAGAAGGTAAGCAACGGTCTCTAGGGCATATCCCCATAATGAGATGGGTAGGTCGGCGAAACACATCATAGAATGCACCATGTCTAACAATGTGTGATTCCTCCTTTCTGATACACCATTAAGCTGTGGTGTATAAGGAGGTGTCCATTGGGATAAAATCCCATGATCTTTGAGGAACTGGGTAAATTCTGTGCTCAAGTACTCACCTCCTCGATCTGATCAAAAGGTTTTAATACTCTTTCCTGTCTGGTTTTTCACTTCATTTTTATATTCTCTGAATTTTTCAAAAGCCTCAGACTTGTACTTCATCAAGTACATATGTCCGTATCTTGAGAAATCATTAGTGAAAGTAATAGTAGGAGTAACCACCTATGGCATGAGTTGACATGGGACCGCATACATCACTATGTATGAGTTCCAGTAACTCAGTGGTTCTCTCTCCAGTTCCCTAAATTGAGAGTTGGTCAACTTTCCCTGAAGGAAAGTTTCATAAGTCGCATATAACTCATAGTCAAATGGATCTAGATATCCATTCTTTAGCAACTTTTGAATCTTTCCCTCGTGGATATGACCTAGCCTATAATGTCATCGATATGCATTGTTCACCTCTTCTCGTTTTCTCTTAGACTCACTTATACTCATGATATGTGGAGCTATATCTAGTATAAATAAATCATTATGCAATGTTCCTCTCGTGATGATCTCATGATCTAATATTATTGAACAACCATTGTTCTCAAAAACTAATTTATATCCACTAACTGTCAAACATGAAATAGAAATAATATTTTTGATAATAGAAGGAACATAATAGCATATATCTAATGCGATACTAGCTCCACCAGGCAGATGTAAGGTGACCTTGCCAATAGCCACTGCAGCAACCTTTTCTCCATTGCCCATCTTAAGGACCATCTCGCCTCTGTTCAATCTCCTAGGTCCTGCCAAAACTTGCAACGAATTACAGATATGATAAGCACTCCCGGTATCCAATAACCATGTGTTATCATAAGATTCTAACAAATGGAGACTGATCATGAATATACCTGAAGCTTCTCCAAGCTTCTGTTCCGCCCTCTCTGCAAGGTACTCTTTGCAGTTCCTCTTCCAGTGCCTATCTTTGCCGCAATGGAAGTACTGGCCTCTGTCCTTTGTTGGGTCTTTCTTAGTAACTTTTATCTTACCCATCTTGCCCTTGCCCTTCTTAAGGGACTTCTCAACCTTCCTTTTCTTTCTGGTCTCACGAGCAGAGAGAATTGGCTTCTCTTTCTTGATGGTGCTCTCTGCTTCTCTCAACATATTGAGGAGCTATGGGAGGGTCACCTCAAGTTTGTTCATATTAAAATTCATTATGAATTGAGAAAAGGAATCTGATAGGGACTGAAGTATAAGATCCACACACATATGTTATCCTCTAGGACCATTCCTAGACCTATGAGTTTCTCGATCTACTCAATCATCTTAAGGATATGGTTCTGAACCAGTGTCCCCTCAGTCTCTTGGCATGGAAAAGACTCTTTGATATCTCATATCGCTGAGTTCTTCCCTGTTCCTCAAATAGTCTGTTGAGATGCAGGAGGGAATTAGCACCCATATTTTCATGCTGTCTCTGTAACTCGGTAGTTGTAGAGGCTGACATATAACACTGAGCAAGAGTGAAATCATCTATGTACTTCACATAATGAGCGATCTCATCCTCGCTTGCCCCTTCGTCGGGCATAGGGATCACTGTATCAAGGACGTATGTGATTTTCTTCGCCGTGAGAACGATTCTCAGATTGTGAAGCCAATTCGTATAATTTAGACCAGTGAGGCGGTTGGCATCAAGTATGCCACAAAAGATTTGAAAGCGATATTTTTCTGAAATTAAAGATGTAGCAAAAATAAATAACATACAGACTTTGCAAAAATTAAACAGTTAAGATAAGGACTTCTATCTTAATGTACTCCCACTAATTTTTCATGAGATACACAATAGCCTCTGGTATATGAATCGGAGACCTCCGACGAATCTCTAATGGGGATCAGGATTCAATCGGCGTCTTAACGTAACCTCGAGGGACTCGACCAATCACGTTAAGCCCGTAAAGGTATGCAACTCTTGCCAATCACAACTCCTTGTGATTCCTGTCCTGTTCGGCCTCCAAACCACTATGGCCTCGAGGGACTCAACCAACCATGATGTTCGGTTAAGTCATCACCATCGTTACAAGATGAGTCTGATTCGATGATATACTTGAGGGACTCAACCAAGCATATCATGTCCTCAGGTCACCGATAACATCTCTATGTAATAGATAAGATAGTAAAACGCGATATAGGTGAGTCTCGAGGGACTCAACGAACTCAACCTATACCGGAAATCAGTTCCTACCTATAATGATGGAAGGCCACGTCGGTCAATCTAATTGCCTCACGTTTACCGACTTAATATTATTAATAGAGAGAATATTTGATTTGGTCTCTTAACATAATATGTCACACACATACATATTTAATATATATATCCACGTCGTATGTATATATATATATATATATATATTTATTTAGTAGGTGTATAACCAATCACACATCATATGAGCAATCACACCAGATGATCATGGACCATATCCTAATGTGATCAGGCCCGAGCCAGTGGATCCAATCACTCACATCAAGATCTATGTGTGCTTAGGCGCGTCTCCATGCCCTGTGATCATCCTTCTCGCTTCGTTGATTCCATCGGTATCTCAACGCATCTTCATGCGTCAGATCGTCCATCTCGGCCTCGTGGGTCCTGCTACCGCTGTGCCTCCTCATGTAATTATAATATAATTACAGGCACGTAGGCCCAATAATAAACGAGAAAAATAGAGGCTCGCAGGCCCCAATAATAATAATCACATGTACACACATCATATCACAAGTCCATGATCATCTGTCCATATCATACATTACATGTATATGTTATTTTATAGAACTACTAGATAAAAATAATAGTTAATTAAACTATTTAATTTATATATATATATATATATATATATATATTTCTAAAATCAGGGACATAGAGGAAATTTTTTGAATTCCCAAGGGTATTTTGGTCATTCGACTATAGGGGATAAGATTGAAATTTCGTAAATTCTCAGGGGCAAAACTATTTTTTGCCCAAAACCCTAACCCCTCTCACTGCTTTGCTATGATGTGGCCGCCTCCACCCTACCGGCGACGGCCATTACGCGGCGAACGCACCGACCTCTGCCCGTGAGCGGCTCACCCACGGGTGGCCTACCCCTTGCGGGCGAGCATCGCCTCTCGATGGCACCGCCTTTGTGGACGCGTGCCCCTACGGGTACCGTTGCGGGTTGGTCACCCGCAGGCGGGGGCCCTTGCGGGCTCTGTGCCCCGGGCGGTGGTCGCCCCTGCGGGCGAGGCCGCCACAGCGGGCACACGCCACACCTGCGAGCTCTTTTGCCTACGGGGCAGCGCCCGTAGGCCACCGTAGGCAGCGTTGCCCCGACGAGCGTCGCCCATCCTTGCGGACAAGCCGCCCCACAAGGACTGCTGTTGCGGGTGGACCGACGGCCACCTGCCTAGAGGCCCTGTGCCCACAACTGCAGTCGTCGCCGCCACCAGTACAGGCAGCAAGGCTACAAGCAGCCTCTTCGCCACTGTGTGAGCGCACCAAGGGCAGCAACAGTTGCTGCCCTTCCTTGCCTTTTGCACCTTCAATTTTGGTGTCAAAAGTAGATCTAAAACACAACACACGCAGTGTAAGATCCGATCTTCACATGAATAACCTGTCTCTAATACCACTATTAGGAAATCCTATATGGCGGCATCTCATGCACAGCGGAAGAATAAAAAACAAAACCACAAATTTTTTGTAGAAAGGTTCCGTCATCGTGCGAAGATCGGTGCATCAAAAAATAATCTGCGAAAACTGCATGTGTAAAAGAAACTACCTAGGGAGATCGGATATCCCTAAATTCCTACAGATCTATACGAAGGATGAAGGAGGTTAAGCGTCCTCCTCTCTAGCGGTATCCACATGGTAGGGACTGTGACGATGCACTTCTCTGGAGAGAGGAGAATAAGAGGTGGCCACCAAAAAGAACTCCCAACCTATAGAGCTTTGGTTCCCTCTATTTATAGAGGCCCCCTGTAAACCCTAATGGATCTTGCCCTGTTGGGTATTGATCTCCATCCAATTACCCAAGCCTCTTGGATTAGTGAGTCGATACCCAATAATCTTTTATTAGCAATTATTGGATCTCATCTTAGGATCTAATAATTCAGGGGCTTAATGGATATCCAATAAGATAGGGGCTCCAGCGGATATCTCATATCCGAACCTCTACTCGTCGCAACACCTACCATATATGTGTGACCCTCTAGGCCCAATATCAAGTTGGCTATGAGTCATACTTGTTAGAACTCCTTCTGACTTAATGAATTATTATCTCTATAATAATTCACCCAACTCATCGATCATGACGCATTAGGCCACTACGCCGCGCCCTGCATTTATATAGGGGAATCCAATCCTTTGGACCTATCTATCCTCAGTTACCATGTATCTATAGTCCCGCATCCATCTAATATCCCAGAGACCCTATACTGGGCATGGTGCTGTCAGGCGCATACAGTCTCTCCTCGAGTCTTGCTCTTATCGGATTCTCCCGGAGAATTCTTTCTCTCTCAATCCGAATAACCTTGGCCAAGGATTTGTTCGAGCAAGAACACATGGGATATTCCTCTCATGATACCAAGAGCGGATGATCCTATATTGACACTCAATAGCCCTCGTAAGGTTGGCTACCACTCCCAATGACCGACTGTACTAGATTTGGAACTTTCCAAACCTATAAGTCCGGTATCAAAGAGTGGAGTACTCATACAGGACATCCTTAGTGTCTCAAGTCTAAGGACCAGATACATTACTAGGACTACGGAATCACTGTCTGACGTAAGGTATCAATAACCATCCAGCATTCCGTAGGCGGATCAATCAGTGAACTCATTCCTCAATGAGCACCTGCACTGTACCCTTAATGTCCCCACATGAGTAGCTATGAGACCAGCCACCTCCATCATATGGATGGGTATATAGTACACTATTCTATCCGGTTATCTCGATATCCCTCTCGAGTAACCTATGATCAGGATTATTTAGGGTCTATGTTTAAAGGTGAATCGGTCTCATTATCATGATCTCATCACGATCCGATTTCCATTGCACAGATCCAAGGATATCACAATATATGCAACACGTAAGATAAAGTGATAAAATGCCTAATAATAAGCAAAGAAAAAAGTGCATATCAAGTCACAAGTGTCATCACTCATGTGATTGGCTTGCAGGGCACATATGACTAGCACCTCATCCATCTAATATCCCAGAGACCATATATTGGGCATGGTGTTATCAGGCCCATACGATTTCTACTCGAGTCTCACTCTAATCAGATTCTCCTGGAGAACTCTTTCTCTCTCAATCCGAATGACCCTAGCCAGGGATTTGCTTGAGCAAGAACACATGAGATATTCCTCTCATGATACCAAGAGTGGATGATCCTCTATTGACACTCAATTACCTTCGTAAGATTGGCTACAATTCTCGAGAATCGATTGTGCTAGATTTAGAACTTTTCAAACTTGTAAATCCGGCATCAAAGAATAGAGTACTCATACAAAGCATCTTTAGTGTGTCAAGTCTGAGGACCAGATATACTATTAGGACTATAGAATCGCTGTCTGACGTGAGGTATCAATAACCATTCAGCATTCCGTAAGCGGATCAATTAGTAAACTCATTCTCCAATAAGCACCTACGCTGTACCCTTAATGTCCCTAAATGAGTAGCTATGAGACCAACTACCTCCATCATATGGATGGGTATATAGCACACCAGTTTGTCTAGTTATCTCGATGTCCCTTTCGAGTAACCTATGATCAGGATTATTTAGAGTCTATGTTTAAAGGTGAATCGATCCCATTATCATGATCTCATCACGATCCGATTCCCATTGCACAGATCGAAGGACATCACAATATACATCCAGATAATATAAGAAAATATAAGTAATCATAAGCAAAGAGATTAACGCAACGTGTTACAGGTGCCATCACTCACATGATTGACCTGTAGGGCACCTATAACTAGCAGTTGCTAGGCCCTAAGGGGTGCAATAGGAGCTGTATTGACAAAGAGTCGTAATCTAGCAAGTGCACTTGTCGGAGCAGAACAATACACCATTTGTTCAACAAGGTAGAGTAGTCCAAGGGGATGGTGGTCTTTAAAACTTCCAAAGGGAAGGATGCGAAGAGAGAGGTTACTCCAACAGAATAGATATCTAAGAGGGATAAACCCAGTTCTCCAAAGGGAGAATTATATGTAACGGATCACATATGTTTAGGAGGAGTACCTCAAGATAACAACTTCGTAAAGCTCAACGGACCGAGCAAGTGGCGAGGAGTCGTCGCATGATCTTGTAAGGTAATGCGTTGGTGGACGCATAGTGAGATCAAGTGGGGAGTTACCCAAGGCAATACAAAATGAAGGCACACTTGGAGCTGATATGGAGATCGGACTTAACAGAGGGCTAACCCATTGAATGGTGGGCAGGAAAGCTACCATTAACTCAATGCAAATCAAGGAGCGGAACAACTTGGGGGGTAACTTGGTGAAGTACCGAAGCCACATGAAGAGAGTTGGCATAGAAGATGGGACATGAAGCGAAGGCATGAAGCTTTCCTTAGACAAAGGTCAAGGACATGAACTCTTGTAGAGACAGGAGCAAGATCATATCGTTTCATGGGTCCCTCATTCTAATGGAGTGAACTCATCCTGTATGGTGCCAAAGATAGAGGGAGCTTCGAGGCACTTGCACCTTACCTTAGTGAAGCATTTGATGAAGGAACTAAGGCGACGTAATTTACGGAGTCAAAGTTAGTGTCAAAAGACCTTGGCACTGGACGAGAGGATACAAAAGCAAGTACTCTTGAAGAATATGTCATAGTGCTACCATTCGAGTTGCCATGAGAAAAGCAGTGTGCAGCGAAAATTGTGCTGGTGGGGGCAAAGGCCTAGGATCCAAACAATAGTGCATCAATTTCAACGAAGTCATGGGACTTCAAGAGCTACTAGGTGATGGACTATCCTAGAGCTATGCTTCGTTTGGGAGTGACCCAAGAGCAAGCGGACGAAGGTCGATTGCCAAATGAGCGAACATAATCGAAGGTGGCAATGGCCCTATGTGTTGGCAGAGGCCACACATAGAGAGATCGCAGTTCGAGTTTATCTCACAATGATCAAAATGTAAGATGTCCCCAAGAGGCGACATGGTGTAGCGAATCGTGATGGAATAGTTCAAGGCAAGACGACACACACAAGACAAGTCCCATGAGGGATGGGGTCATACGGAGGTGTGATCGAGAGCTACTAGGAGTTTCACTTTGGTAAATAACACGATAGCAAAAAGGGCCATAGATTTAAGGAGGGAATGCTATAGTACCATAGAGGCGAGTCTTCCGTGCGTGCATTGAATTTTGCATCAGATGAAAGCCTTAATCATTAGCATATGGGGGCTATGTACCACCAAAGGAGAAGTTTGAATGTAAATACCAATGAGTCCCATGGGGGGACTTTATTATGCAGAAGAATGATCAGAGTGGCTGGAGAGTTAGATTGCTTCAGAGCTCATATTCGCTTAAAGGAGCTCAGCAAGTTAAAGGACAAGGTTGAGTAAGTGAACTTTGCTACTAAGGAAGCTAAGGAGAATATAATCGGCGCAAGCTCTACAACATGATAGCAGAGGTCATGTATGGGAGCTTCAGTTTGTCTTTCCATTAACTAACAGGAACTGCTCAGAGAACATATAGGTGTTAAAGCATGTGGTCGAAAAGGGGTGAGGAAGCGACAATGAGTCCAGAGGGACTTAGCTACCCAAAACTAAGTATTGGTTAGAATGAATGTGGGCTCAAAGGAGTGCCACAGTGTCACAAAGGCAGATCTATTGATCATGAAGAAATGGACACAGATGCGTAATAATGGATAGTAGTGCTATGGTCATGGTAGCGCCATGGTACTATGGAGGCGGGACTTCCATGGAGTCATCGATCTTTTGCTCTCATGGAGGAAAAACGCTTGGACATGAAAGGAGCCAAGGAGGTGGAGAATATATACTAGTCATATGTGCCCTACAAGCCAATCATATGAGTGATAGCACTTATGACTTGATATGCACTTTATCTCTTTGCTTATTATTAGGTATTTTATCACTTTATCTTACGTGTTGCATATATTGTGATGTCCTTGGATCTATGCAATGAGATTCGGATCGTGATGAGATCACGATAATGAGACCGATTCACCTTTAAACACAGACCCTAAATTATCCTAATCATAGGTTACTCAAGAAGGACATCGAGATAATCGAATAGACTGGTGTGTTGTATACCCGTCCATATGATGGAGGTAGCTGGTCTCATAGCTACTCGTGTGGGGACACTAAGGGTACAGTGCAGGTGCTCATTGGGGAATGAGTTCACTGATTGATCTGCCTACGGAATGCTGGATGGTTATTAATACCTCACGTCAGACAGCGATTCCGTAGTCCTAGTAGTGCATCTGGTCCTTAGACATGAGACACTAAGGATGTCCTGTATGAGTACTCCACTCTTTGATACCGGACTTATAGGTTTGGAAAGTTCCAAATCTAGTACAGTCGGTCATTGGGAGTGGTAGCCAACCTTACGAGGGCTATTGAGTGTCAATATAGGATCATCTGCTCTCGGTATCATGAGAGGAATATCCCATGTGTTCTTGCTCGAACAAATCCTTGGCCAAGGTTATTCGGATTGAGAGAGAAAGAGTTCTCCGAGAGAATCCGATAAGAGCAAGACTCGAGGAGAGACCATATGCGCCTGACAGCACCATGCCCAGTATAGGGTCTCTGGGATATTAGATGGATGAGGGACTATAGATACATGGTAACTGAGGATAGATAGGTCCAAAGGATTGGATTCCCCTATATCGTCTGGGGGCCGCGGCGTAGTGGCCTAGTACGTCCGCAGTCGATGAGTTGGGTGAATTATTATAGAGATAATAATTCATTAAGTCAGAAGGAGTTCTAACAAGTATGACTCACGGCCAGCTTGATATTGGGCCTAGAGGGTCACACACATATGGTAGGTGTTGTGACGAGTAGAGGTTCGGATATGAGATATCCACTGAACCCTCTATCTTATTAGATATCCATTAAGCCCTTAAATTATTGGATCCTAAAATGAGATCCAATAATTGCTAATAAGAGATTATTGGGTAGAAACCCACTAATCCAAGAAGCTTGGGTAATTGGATGGAGATCCAATACCCAATAGGGCAAAAGATCCATTAGGATTTTTAGGGGGCCTCTATAAATAGGAGGGAACCAAAGCTCTATAGGTTGAGGGTTTTCTTTTGGTAGCCACATCCTGTTCTCCTCTCCCCACAGAGAGAGGTGTATCATTGCAATCCCTGCCATGTGGATACCGCTAGAGAGGAGGATGCTTGACCTCCTTCATCCTCTCCCACAGATCTGCAGGAATTCAGGGATATACGATTTCCCTAGGTATCTTCTTTCACACGTGCAGTTTTGCGGATTTATTTTTGACGCATCGACCTTCGCACGATGACAGAAACTTTCTACAGAAAATCTGGGGTTTTGTTTTCTGTTCTTCCGCTGCGCATGTGATGTCGCTCCCCTTATGGATTTCCTAACAGTGGTATCAGAGCTAGGTTGTTCGTGCGAAGATCGGATCTTAAACTGCGTGTGTTGTGTTCTAGATTTTCTTTTGATGCCAAAATCATTGGCGCGAAGGGCAAGAAAGGGCAGCAACTATTCTTATTTCGTATAGCTATATGAGAACATTTTACGTGCTGCCTATAAGCGACAGCCCGATGGCGTGTAGCTACGTATTGTGCCGGCCGTGAGGCTGCGAGGCGCCAGCAGCGGCTTTAAATTTCGCGTCGATTAACTGCCGCGAGAATGAAACCGCTGGTGCGTTCGCAGCCATGAGTAGAAGCGCCTTCGCGTCGGCGAAGGCGCCTGCAGCGGTATTGCACCGCCAGCGAGCGCCGCCGCCATGACGGCCCATGAGCCAGGGCCGGCACGAGGCGATCTACCGCGGATGTGGGTGCACCGCCGAGGGCAATGTGCCCATGACGGGCCGCCCTGCGGTAATGCGCTGCTTGCCGAGAAGGAAGTGGCCGCGCTGGCCGCGTGTCAGCGTACGCCCGGTAAATTGGCCATGACTTCTGAAGGGGAAGATTACTAGGATTTTGGGCAAAGATAGTTTTACCCCTCGAAATTTAAATTGATTGTCTGCGATGAATGACTAAAATACCTAGGAATTTTTCAAAATTCTAATTTTATCCATATAATTTGAATGACCAAAGTGCCCTTGGGAATTCAAAAATTTCCTTTATGTCCTTGATTTCAGAAAAATAAATATATTAATTAAATAGTTTAATTAACTATTATTTTCTTTATCTAGTAGTCCTATAAAATAACATATACATGTGATGTATGATGTGGACAGATGATTATGGACCTGTGATGTGATGTGTGTACATGTGATTATTATTATTGGGGCCTGCGAGCCTCTATTCTTTTCTCATTTATTGTCTGGCCTGCGTACCTTTAATTATGTTGTAATTACATGAAGAGGTGCAGCGGTAGCATGACTCACGAGGTCGAGACGAACGATCCGACGCATAAAGATGTGCTGAGACGCCGACGGAACCGACGAAGCGAGAAGGGCGATCACAGGGCATGGAGATGGGCCGAAGCACACATAGATCTTGATGTGAGTGATTGGGCCCACTAGCTTGGGCCTAATCATATTAGGATGTGGTCCATGATCATCTTGTGTGATTGCTCATGTGATGTGTGATTAGTTATACACCTACTAGATATATATATATTTATTTATTTATTTATTTATTTATTTATATACGATATAGATATATATATATTAAATACGTATATGTATGTGTGTGACACATTATATTAGGAGACCAAATCAAAATCCCCTCTATTAATAATATTAAGTCGGTAAACGTGAGGTAATTAGATTGACCCACGTGGCCTTCCATCGTTATAGCTAGGAACCGATTCCCGGTGTAGGTTGAGTTGGTCGAGTCCCTCGAGACTCACCTATATTACGTTTCGCTATCTTATCTATGAAATAGAGATGTCATTGGTGACCTGAGGACATGGTATGCTTGGTCAAGTCCCTTGAGAGTATATCACCGAATCAGACTTATCTAGTAACGATGGTGATGACTTAACCGAACATCATGGTTGGTCGAGTCCCTCGAGGCCATGGTGGTTCAAAGGCCAAACAGGACGGGAATCACAAGGAGTTGTGATTGGCAAGAGTTGCCTATCTTTACAGGCTTAACGTGATTAGTCGAGTCCTTCGAGGTTATGTTAAGACGCCGATTAGATCCTAATCCCCACTAGAAATCCGTCGGGGGTCTCTAATTCACATACCAGAGGGTGTTGTGTGTCTCGTGAAAAATTAGTAGGAATACATTAAGATAGAAGTCCTTACTTATCTTAATTATTTTTTCTACAAATTCTATATATTATTTATTTCTGCTACATCTTTTATTTAAAAAAAATATCGCTTTCAAATCCTTTACGTGGCATACTTGATGCCAACCACCTCACTAGTCCAAATTATACAGATTGGCTTCGCAATCTGAGAATCATTCTCACAGCGTAGAAAATCACGTATGTCCTTGATACAGTGATCCCTATGCCCGACGAAGGGGCAAGCGAGGATGAGATCGCTCGTTATGTGAAGTACTTAGATGATTCCACTCTTACTCAATGTTATATGTTGGTCTCTATGACTACTGAGTTACAGAGACAACATGAAAATATGGATGCTAATTCCATACTTCTGCATCTCCGCAAACTGTTTGAGGAACAGGGAAAAACTCAGCGATATGAGATATCAAAGAGTCTTTTTCATGCCAGGATGACTGAGGGGACACCAGTTTAGAACCATGTCCTTAAGATGATTGAGTGGATCGAGAAACTCACAAGTCTGGGAATAGTCCTAGAGGATAACCTATGTGTGGATCTTGTACTTCAGTCCCTACCAGATTCCTCTTCTCAGTTCATAATAAATTTTAATATGAATAAACTTGAGGTGACCCTCCCAGAGCTCTTCAATATGTTGAGAGAAGCATAGAGCACCATCAAGAAAGAGAAGCCAGTTCTCTATGTTGGTGAGACCAGAAAGAAAAGGAAGGCTGAGAAGACCATTAAGAAGGGCAAGGGCAAGGGCAAAATGGGTAAGGCAAAGGTTGTCAAGAAAGGCCCAACAAAGGACAAAGGACAAAGGCCAGTGCTTCCACTGCGGCATATATGGGCACTGGAAGAGGAACTACAAAGAGTACCTTGCAGAAAGGGCGAAACAGAAGCTTGGAGAATCTTCATGTACATTCATGATCAGTCTTCATTTGTCAGAATCTTATGATAATACATAGGCATTAGATACCGGGAGTGCTTATCATATCTGTAATTCATTGTAGGTTCTGGCAGGACCTAGAAGATTGAACAGAGGCAAGATGGACCTTAAGATGGGCAATAGAACAAAGGTTACTGCAGTGGCTATTGGCAAGGTCACTTTATATCTGCCTGGTTGAGCTATTATTGCATTAGATATATGCTATTATGTTCCTTCTATTATCAAAAATATTATTTTCATTTCACGTTTAATATTTATTGGATATAAATTAGTTTTTGAGAATAATGGTTGTTCAATAATATTAGATGATGAGATCATCACGAGAGGAACAATGCATAATGGTTTATTTATGCTAAATACAGCTCCACATATTATGAGTGTAAGTGAGTCTAAGAGGAAATGAGAAGTGGAGAACCAGACTGGAAAGAATATTAAAACCCTTCGATCAGATCGAGGAGGTGAGTACTTGAGTATAGAGTTCACCGAGTTCCTCAAAGACTATGGGATATTATCCTAATGGACACCTCCTTATATATCATAGCTTAATGGTGTATCAGAAAGGAGGAATCGCACACTGTTAGACATGGTGCGTTCAATGATGTATTTTGCCGACCTACCCATCTCATTCTAGGGATATGCCTTAGAGACCGCAGCTTACCTTCTGAACAAAATTCCAATTAAATCAGTGATGTCTACTCCATATGAGATATGGAATGGGAAGAACCCCGATCTTAAAGTTGTTAAGATTTGGGGCTGCCCTGCCCACGTTAAGAGACATAACCCTGACAAGTTGGAATCTAGGACAGAATGGTGCAAGTTCATGGGATACCCCAAAGAAACTTGTGGGTATTATTTCTATCGCCTTGAGGACCGAAAGGTTTTTGTAGCCAAGAGAGCAATGTTCCTTGAGAAGGAACATATTCTTGGTGGAGACAGTGGGAGCATGATAGAGTTGAGCGAGGTTGGAGAACCTAGCTCAAGCACCATTCCAGAATCTGTTCAGATACCTAGCACATAAGTTCCAACTTTACGTAGGTCCGATAGAGTATCCCATCCTCTTGAGAGATATGTGGGACATATCAGAAGAGATGATGTTGAGGATATTGATCCTCAGACCTACGATGAGGCTATTATAAGCATAGACTCCGGGAAATGGCAAGAAACCATGAATTCAGAAATGGATTTCATGTACTCCAACAAGGTTTGGAACCTAGTTAATGCACCCGAGGGTATTATACCCATTGGCTATAAGTGGATCTTCAAAAAGAAGATTGGAGTAGATGGAAAGGTAAAGACCTATAAAGCAAGGCTAGTGGCTAAGGGGTATCGTCGAAGACAAGGTGTTGACTATGACGAAACTTTCTCACTTGTAGCCATGCTAAAATCCATTCGAATTCTATTGGCTATTGTAGCACACTATGATTATGAGATCTGACAGATGGACGTCAAAACCGTATTCCTCAATGGTAACCTCGATGAAGAGGTGTATATGATATAGCCTGAGGGATTCGTGTCCAGGGATAACCCAGATAAGGTGTGCAAGTTGCTTAGGTCCATTTATGGATTGAAGCAAGCTTTTCGAAGTTGGAACATAAGATTTGATGAGACGATCAGGTCTTATGACTTCCTTAAGAATGAAGATGAACCTTATATGTACAAGAAATTAAGTGAGAGCACTATCACCTTTTTCGTATTATATGTGGATGACATCCTGATAATTGGGAATGATGTAGGAATGCTCTCCACAATAAAGACTTGATTATCTAGGCACTTCTCCATGAAGGACTTAGGGGAAGCATCCTACATATTAGGGATACGGATCTATAGAGATAGATCCAAGAGAATGCTTGGCTTGTCCCGGTCCAGGTACATAGACACCATTGTCAAAAGGTTTGGCATGGAAAATTCCAAGAGAGGTCTCATACCAATGAGACATGGAATATCACTTTCTAGGAGTATGTCTCTAAAGACTCCTGAAGAAAGGGCACACATGGATATGATGCCATATGCATCAGCGATAGGATCTATCATGTATGCTATGCTATGTACCAGGCCTGATATAGCGCATGCTCTGAGTGTCACGAGCAAATATCAGGCAAATCCAGGCTTAGAGCACTAGAAAGCAATAAAAAGTATCCTTAAGTACTTGAGAAGGACTAAGGATCTTTTACTGGTATATGGAGGTAGTAGCCTCAGGGTTGAGGGCTACATGGACTCGAGCTTCCAGTTCGATGTCGATGATAGCAAGTCTAATTCAGGGTATGTGTTTACCCTAAATGGAGGAGCAGTATGCTGGAAGAGTTCCAAACAAGATACTACTGCTGACTCGACCACAGAAGTGGAATTCATTGCTGTGGCAGAGGTAGCAATGGAGGGAGTCTGAATGAAGAAGTTCATTACAAATCTAGGAGTCATCCCGAGCAACGAGGAGCTAATTCCTTTATATTACGATAAATACAGGACGATTACGCAAATAAGGGAATCCGGGTCTCATCAGAAGTGTTCTGAGGAGGTTTCAACTTATTAGAGAGATCGTGGCCCAAAAAAATATAGTAATGGAAAGAGTTCCATCCGAAGATAATATTGTAGATCCACTAATAAAGCCATTGACTCAGATTGTCTTTGAGCGTCATAGAGGTCTGATGGGGATCAGACATGTTGGTGATTGGCTTTAGGTCAAGTGGGAGATTGCTAGTCATATGTGCCCTGCAAGCCAATCATATGAGTGATGGCACTTGTGACTTGATATGCACTTTATCTCTTTGCTTATTATTAGGTGTTTTATCACTTTATCTTGCGTGTTGCATATACTGTGATGTCCTTGGATCTGTGCAATGGGAATCGGATTGTGATGAGATCACGATAATGAGACCGATTCATCTTTAAACACAGACCCTAAATTATCCTGGTCATAGGTTACTCGAGAAGGACATCAAGATAACCAGATAGATTGGTATGATGTATACCCGTCCATATGATGGAGGTAGCTGGTCTCATAGCTACTCGTGTGGGAACACTAAAGGTACAGTGCAGGTGCTTATTAGGGAATGAGTTCACTGATTGATCTGCTTACGGAATGCTGGATGGTTATTGATACCTCACGTAAGACAGTGATTCCGTAGTCCTAGTAGTGTATTTTGTCCTTAGACTTGAGACACCAAGGATGTCCTGTATAAGTACTCCACTCTTTGATACCGGACTTATAAGTTTGGAAAGTTCTAGATCTAGTACAGTCGGTCATTGGGAGTTGTAGCCAACCTTACGAGGGCTATTGAGTGTCAATAGAGGATCATTCGCTCTCAGTATTATGAGAGGAATATCTCATGTGTTCTTGCTCGAACAAATTCTTGGCCAAGGTTATTCGGATTGAGAGAGAAAGAGTTCTCCGGGAGAATCCGACAAGAGCAAGACTCGAGGAGAGACCGTATGGGCCTGACAGCACCATGCTCGGTATAGGGTCTTTGGGATATTAGATGAATGAGGGACTATAGATACATGATAACTGAGGATAGCTAGGTCCAAAGGATTGGATTCCCCTGTATCGTCTGGGTCCGTGGCGTAGTGGCCTGGTACGTCCGTAGTCGATGAGCTGGGTAAATTTTATAGAGATAATAATTCACTAAGTCAGAAGGAGTTCTGACAAGTATGACTCACGGTCAGCTCGATATTGGGCCTAGAGGGTCACACACATATGGTAGTGTTGCGACGAGTAGAGGTTCGGATATGAGATATTCGCTGAACCCTCTATCTTATTGGATGTCCATTAAGCCCCTGAATTATTGGATCCTGAGATGAGATCCAATAATTGCTAATAAGAGATTATTAGGTAGAAACCCACTAATCCAAGAAGCTTGGGTAATTAGATGGAGATCCAATACCCAATAGAGCAAAAGATCCATTAGGATTTTTAGGGGGCCTCTATAAATAGGAGGGAACCAAAGCTTTATAGGCTGAGGGTTTTCTTTTGGTAGCCATCTCCTGTTCTCCTCTCCCCAGAGAAAGAGGTGCATCGTTGCAATCCCTATCGTGTGGATACCGCTAGAGAGGAGGACGCTTGACCTCCTTCATCCTCTCCCACAGATTTGTAGGAATTCAGGGATATACGATCTCCCTAGGTATCTTCTTTTACACGTGCAGTTTTATGGATTTATTTTTGATGCACCAATCTTCGCACGATGATGGAAACTTTCTACGAAAAATCTGGGGTTTTGTTTTCTGTTCTTCTGCTACGCATGTGATGTCGCTCCCCTTGTGGATTTCCCAACAATATAGAGACAAACTCTAAGTACAAAGACAAGGTTGAAAGGTAGAGACTAGGGAACTTCGTAAGACGGTGTCAATGAGCTTCTCATCAAGATAGCCGAAAGTGAAGGACTTCGGGTTGATGCAATAATGCATGATAAAGGAACAAAGCAGGCAGTATACGATGTTGTACCTTTGCTACTCAGAGGAGTAAGCGACAAAAATGATGGAGAAGATGGTACAATCCCAAAGGTGACCAAAACTATCATAGATTTGCTCCAGGTTGGAGTGAAAACTTCTTGCATTCCAGAAGTTCAATAGCATTAAGAAAGTGAATCACAGTAGCTGACTCAACACAAGGAGTGCAAACACTTTGAGTGCTTCAAAAGTGTAAGCTAAGAGCAGGCGAAGGCTACTAACTAGCTCGATACATGAAGTACAACCCTCGAGGAGGTAGGTAAAGTCAAGTAATCTTTGTCTTCTCAACTCTTAAGAGAATTAGTGAAATCGAGTACCCCAGTTCTCTTATTTATCCAGTAGAAGAGCTCTATACAGATTTGAAGACCCTTCGAAGGAACCTTATGGAAGACAACAGTTGTCAAATCCTTACCAACAGTGATTAATGCTACTGAAAGTAGATTGTCTATTTCATTTTCTAATAGAATGTCAATCGAAAGCGGAAGTGATACAAACTTACTTGGAAGTGACGACTAAGTGAAGGAAGAATCGATGGGCAAATTTTATGGAGGAAGAACCTGAAAACTTTAAAGTCTACGTGGTGATGCTCATTAAAGCTCCAACAAGTATCCACCTAGTTCAAGCTACAAAAGGTATTTGAGAGACTAATGCATACCAAGGATGGTTTTTTCCTTCACTTGAAGAATCCGCAGAAACTAGCAAGGATTAGAACAACTCAACTGACCCCACACCAAAGTCAGAGTCATTGGTGAGTTGAAGTAATATTGCAGATTAAAGTTCGATGACTCAACAACAACAAGAGGAGAGCAATTGGGAGCCAAGAGGCGTATTGCAGTAGGAACAGAAGATTGAAGATTCAGCAAAGGCGAGGAGTTACAATGTTAGCAAAGATTTTTATGAGGACATTAAAGGAATAAGTGGGGAAGAATGTCATGGACAAAATTTTAAATAGGGTATTCGATGTAATGCTTATGCATGTCCGTGTTTGTTGTTTGTTCATGCTTTACACAGCATGTAGAGGGCTAGCCAAAGGCTTACAATCCAAGAATGGAACATTAGAAAGCTGCAAAGAAAGTAATGAGATATATGTAAGAAAGGAAAGATTATATACTTATATATATGAGTTCAGATCAACTTGAAGTGATAAGATATCCAAATGCTGATTTTGCAAATTACCTTAATAACAAGAAGTTCGCTTTAGGATTTGTATTCATATTAACTGGTGGGGTAATTTCTTGAAAAAGTATAAACTAATCATTTATTGCATCATCAATAATGGAAGCTAAATTTATGACATGTTTTGATGCCATAAATCAAGCTTTATAGTTGTAAAATTTCATCTCAAGACTTAGTGTGGTCGATTTAATTGCTAAGCCGCTGAAGCTATTTTGTGATAATACTATAGCAGTTTTCTTCTCTAAGAATAATAAGTATTCTGGCAGTTCCAAGCATATCAAGATAAAGCACTTGGTGGTTAGAGAAAGAGTTCAGAAACAACAAGTATCAATTGAAAACCTGAGCATCACTATGATGATTGTTGATCTATTTACCAAAGCTTTACAATATAAAATATTTAACAAACATATTTTTAGAATGAGGCTTGTGAGCAAGTCATAAAAGATATAGTGATGCATGTTCAGGTTGATGCTATTATTAATATTTTTTACATAATTAAAATTATTTATTTATGCTATTTTATTTATATTTATATTTATACATATTATGGTTAAATACAATAACAAGATTATCTTAACAAGATAAATTACAGAGTTTAATATAGACTAGATAAGAAAAGGCTAACATTGTTGTGGTATATAGAAGGAAGTATAAGATTGATGACATACAATCGTTATGACTCACATTGATAATTAGATTGAAGATAGTATTATTATGCTTATTAGACTTATTGACTTATTTTTAAAATTTATGGCCATGTATAAAATATTTTACAAAATTTTTCGAAATCCAATTAGGTAAAATTATTTTTAAATAAATTTTATTTTATTTATTTTAATTTTGAATATATTATCAATTAATGAGCCAAGTGAGAGAATGTTAGATTATGTGGCCCTTTATAATTGGATAAGATATATATATAATGAAACTATTTAGATTCTAATGACAGATATTAGTCAATAGAAAAGAAGTTTATATTATAGTAGGATTCCGAAAGGGATACCCTTGATAGGAGAAACTCTCATAATAGCTTATCCTAGACCTTTTGTTTGGGCCTATAAATAGACGAGACCTCTAGGGACTAAACAATGTATGTCATAGAGGATGCAATTGAGATATTATGATCTCTCTCAACCTCTCTAAACCAATAATAACAATGATCATGTGAAAAGATAGAAAGAGAGGAAAAAAAGTATATAACTCTCCTTGCAGATCGATGTTACTATGATATTTAGATCTAGAGGACAATGCCTTTGTAGATCAGATAAAATGATATCGAAATGTGCACATCGTAAATCCGATCTAATATTATTTGACTTCAATTTTGACATAAAAGTTTTTTGCATAACGTTAATCTGCAAGGAGAACTAGACACTCCTCTTCTCTTCCTATCTTTTTATATGACCACTGTTATTTATGGTCTAGGGAGGTTGAGAGAGAAATTATAATCTCTCAACTACATCCTCTATGACATATGTTGTTTAGTCCCTAGAGGTCCTGTCTATTTATAGGCAAGAGTAGATAGTCTAAGATAACTTATTAAAAGAGTTCATCCCATGAAAGATACCCCTAAAGAATTCTACTATAATATGAACTTCTTTTCTATTAGCCAATATCTATCATCAGAATCTAATTAGTTATATTATATATATATATATATATATAATCTAATTATAAATGATCACATAATCTAACATTCTATCACTTGACCCATTAATTGATAAGATATTAAAAGATATTTAAAATCAAAATAAATAAAATAAAATTTGTTTGAAAATAATTTTACCTAATTGGATTCCAAAAAATTTTGAAAAATATTTTATACATAGTCATGAATTTTAAAATTAACCCAATAAGCACAACAATACTATATACATAGCCATAGTGGTTATATGTCATCAATTCTATACTCCATTCTATATACCATAATATTGTTAATATTTCTTTATATAGTCCATAATGACTCATATAATTTATCTTATCAAGATAATCTTGTTATTACATTCAACTATAATATGCATAAATATAAATATAAATAGGATAGCATAAACAAATAACTTTAATTATGCAAAAAAAATATCAATAATAGCATCCACCTAAATATACATCACCATATCTTTTATAACTTGCTCACAAGCCCTGTTCTAAGAATATGTTCTTTAAATATTTTATACTATAAAACTTTGGTAAATAGATCAACAATCATCATAGTGGTGCTTAGGTTCTCAATTAACACTTGTTATTTCTGGACTCTTTCTCTAACTACAAAGTATTTTATCTCGATGTGCTTAGAACTACTAGAGTATTTGTTATTCTTAGAGAAGAAAACTAATGTAGTATTATCATAAAATATATTCAGTAACTTGGCAATTGAGTCGACCACACCAAGTCTTGAGATGAAATTACGTAGCATTTGTGGTCTCAAAGTATGTCACAAATTCAACTTTCATTTTTGATGATACAATAAATAATTATTTTACACTTTTATAAGAAATTGTACTACTAGCTAACATGAATACAAATCTTAAAGTCGATTTCTTACCATTGAGACAATTTACAAAATCAACATCTGAATATCCTATCACTTCAAGATGCTTGATCTTGAGGGGAAGGGTTGCTTCTAGCTTCCTTGAGTTGGGCCTCGCTCATCGACAAGATAGCCATGGACTTGGATAGAGTGGCGGATAGCTATTAGTATTGCTCCCACTTTAATCCACTCAATCTCAAAATTAAGTTTTGAAACCTTTCGATAGACCATGTCAACTCAATGGCCACCCTTGCCATAAAGAAACAAAAAAAAAACCTTGTCTCCCAACCTTTATTGGAAGAAGGTGCTCTTGAGACTTCACAAGTAGGATGGGTGGAAAGGAAATAAGTCAAATCTCTAAGTATCATAGTGACGCAAGCGTACAACAGGGTTAGCAATATGGAATATCAAGCCTTTGGAATAGCAAGCCTGCAAAAGCATTCAAATAGCACTAGGAGGTTGATGCCACTTGGGCGAGAGAAACTTTTTAAAGATTTAATATTTCAATTAAAATAGACTTTAGGGGAACTTTAAGCCCCGACCCTAAGGCATCAAGGGGGAGGTACAAAAGAAATTATATCTTATATAATCAATCACCAGGTCGAGTAGATATCAACTTGAACTTAGTAGGAATGTTGAAAAATTCTTTAAAAAGTATCAGGTCAACCTCGAAGATCCAAGAGTTGAAAGAACTATGAGGTTTGATTAACCAAGGGACTATCCTCCAAAGAGGCAGACTCCCTCATAACATTGACTTTGACCCCTTCACAAGAGGGGGAAGTTATGAAAATTAACATCAAGAGTGGCGACGGGACCAGAGAGCCATTTGACTCATGGTTGGACAGTGAAAACGAGCTCGATAAGGAGGACATTTGGACTTATTTAAGTTTTGAGGTGTCGAAGGCTCGAAGACTAAGAAGTCAAAGGTCCAAAAGTCTAAAGATCTAAAGGCTTCAAGAATGTTTGAAGGTGTGAAGGGTGTGGATGGCTAGGGAGCTATCTATAGTGCTTGAGTGACCACCTCATTGGCCAATGCTTTAGTTGAGGCGACACTTAGTAGTATGCTATTGGTCGAAGCATATCAACCAAAATCATTATAATCTTCTGAGTCCCTGGTGGTGCATGCAACCTCCACGCCAGCACCCCAACAAACACTAAATTAGCCTTGTGATAGTCGAAGCGATAGAGTCAAATTTGACCAGATTTACTGAGCAACCAAATCGATATGCCCATTAAAGTTTAAGGTGAAGGTAGTGTATGAAGATCCATATATTACAATCTTGTGAGGAGAGAGAATCCCCCATGCAAAAATGCATATCTCACGCATGGCCCATCGTCTGATCATCCGAACACTGGATCCTTTGGCCAACCAACCGATGCAGGATCTCTTGGTTGACTAGTTGAACACTCAATATTGGACCTTCTAATCAATTGGTCGAATCAACGATGCATAGCCCATAGGCTAAACATACATTTAAATTATGCATAGCCTGTGATCCAAACGTGCACTTCAATAATGTATAACCTATGAACCAAATGTGTATTTCAATGATCCATAGCCCATGGGCCTAAATATATTTTTCAATGAAATAGAACCTATGGGCTAAACATGCATTTCATCTACTCATGGCTTGAGGCATAGTATGCATTTCTACAACACCTGGTTAAATGGCCTTAAAGCTTAACGACCTACCATTCAAATGAGAGATCATAATCATCATTTAATGTACTCCAAGGATTGATGGCTCTATGACCCAATGACCCTAAAGTTGGAGGGCTAGTGATAGGTGAGAAATGACATAGTGGGCATGTAAGGTGCCATATGGTGATATGTGGCCGACAGGCTAATCACCCGAGGATTTTGTCGATCAGACATGGCCTACATGTGGATGTTAAATCTAGGGACAGGGTCATCATGAGCCATACATGGCCAAACATTTGATCGTCCAAACCTCGTGATTGTCATAGCTTGGGCTTTAGGAATGATAAATTTCATGTTATACCCCCCACCCGAAACGTTACATAGTCTCCTCTTATCGTCGACGATCTCAAATGTAACTACTCCCTAGTCACTTATAAAAGGGACCTCAGGTGCACATTTCAACATGATTTCTTTTCAGCACTATCTAACTAGTCCAATCACTCCAACTAGTTTAAACCATCTGAAAAATGCCCAACCTAGTTCTAATAGGGTTGGCACTACGGGAGACCACTAACTAGAATTGAGATGAACTTAGATGGGTTTCGGTTATATCTGAATCATCATTCTAGCTCAAACAATCAAAATCTATATTAACACTAACCATAATCATAATACAAAATTGTCCCCTTAATTAAACAATGAAAGTATTGTCTATGATGTTACATAACATGGACATAACCTTTTCAGATGAATTATACTTAAAAAGTGCTTTGATCATTATTCTGCAACTTAAGGAAATAAGTATTATGATTGTGATTTGTACCTACCGCTTTGACAATATTTTTTGAAATACCCGGTTAAGTTAGAGTGCAAGAATATTACTTCACAGTATTATATCAAACACAATGAGATACAAACTTCCAAGTAAAACCAAATCTATCACCTTAGAGCCACCAAATCCATCATCTGATCATCACTACTACAGTATTAATCCTTAAATTTGTTCATAGACTCCAACCCCAGGTCTTTTTCCAATCTTCTCACTAAATTAATGTCATTGTCTTTATGATCCGATTGATTACTATGCTTTCATTTTGTATCATAGATTCTAAGAAGTTAAGAGTATGAAAATTCCTATCCATATCCATGATTAGATTTTTGATATGCACCAATTCAAGAAGCAATTGTCCCTAGGAATTGGTTCTTTCGGATTCTGTGCATTGTGGACTCCCTCATACCCTTGCCTTCATTCGAAAGTTCATCTTCAATTCTTGATGCTTTGCTTCATTCGAAAGAATACTCTGCTGCTGTACTTACAGATGAATGGAAATTCTCTTTGTTCACAAAACCATTGAAGATGATCCTCAAAATGCTGCTAATATTCTTTTGATGCCAACATATGGTGATAATAGGCTCCCAGTAATTATATATAGATGCTATGTTTATGTCATGCCATCATTATACAGGTCTCAGCACATCAATGATTTCGTATGTGAATTTTGTGTTATATGTAGCAGCATATAACTTCTAGGTGGGTACTTAATAAATAAAAAAAAATTAAAAGTCTTTATCAAGTGCATGTGAAGTTACGGATTGTATCAGATAAATATAATTGGGATTGGAGATTTGGAATATGGTTGCATTGTTGGACATGATCAACATGATGTGTAAGTTTAGCATATTCTATGAGGAGCTTCAAATATGTCTTACTGATTTGTCAACTAAATGCCTGCCTCAGGAGAATGCCATTTTGCTCGCAGACACACAAATTAGAAATGTTTTGAGACATATTGCTTGCATGCAGAAAGGTTTCGTATGCAGTTTCAGAGGCTTCACACTATTCTTCCACATGTAATTGTAGCTGCTGAATGCAACTCGGGGCTTCACACCATTGCCTTCATATGAAGCTTATCTTGGAAAATTATGTTTGATGTGATGTTTATGGGAATGCTTTCAATGAATCTATCATGTCTCTTGGCAAAATCCTTGCTTTATGGATGGGTTACAGCTCCTTGACGGCATACCATTCAATGCTTCCACCATACTAAATCCTATACATATCAACCTGCTCAGCAAACATACAAGCCCTCTTTTTCTCAATTGTTTGCAGAAGTCCGACCATGCTGTGGATCGACTCAAAATAATACGAGGTTTTTGAATGATGTTTATGGACTGCTATTGCCATAACATTATAATGAGATCCACATACTATCTCCTTTTCTTCTAGTCACCGGCAACGGATTCTTCCCCTCTCACTAATCATATAAGAAGCCATGGTTTTGGTTTGGTGCACCAAACGACATGCAGCTTGTGATCTTCCTCTACTCCGACAATATTTGTTAAATTATGTGGTCCGTTAAAGTCGGATAAGATATTTGATATAACTAATTGGATTCTGATATCAGTATCGGTCAATAAAAAAGAAGTTCACATTTTGAAGAATACCTTAGGGGATACCCTTGATGGAAGGAACTCCCCTAATAACTTATCCTAGACCCTCTGCTCTCGTCTATAAATAGACAGGACTTCAGGGGACTTAAAGCGATAGAGACAGAAGCAACACAGAAGCATCTAAGAGTTGCATAAAGATTAGCAACACAGATGCATCTAAGAGTTGCATAAAAAAAATATTTCACAGACATCGATTGAGAGATTACAGTCTCCCTCTCAATCTCCCTGAGCCACCAATTAAAGTGGTCCTGTGAAAGGAAAGGAAGAGAGGAGGAGTCTAGTTCTCCTTGCAGATTGGCAGAGGTGTTGGATCTAAAGGAAGGTATTCAGATCTTTTTCCTTTCTTTGCGGATGGCATCAAAAGATATACATTGTAAAAACAGATCTATTGTTCTTTGATTTCGATCCTAGAATTAAAATTTTCCACATCATAGAAGCATGATAAAAGATTTTTATGCTTACAATTGGTATCAGAGCCAGGTTCTTGAAATCAAAACTTCAGATCTGTTGTTTTTCTTATTTACAATGTTTGATCCGAATTTTGTCAAATCTGTAGTCCTATCGATTTTAGTTTATTATCGTGGTTTATCATTTGCTTGTCGACGATATTAAGGAAATAGCGACGATCGCTGTGTAGCACCGCTGTCGATTTCATTGCGATCTCGTTGCGTACAGCCATAAGGGCTACTAACGACCGCACCGCAGCAGCCATAGGGCTGCAGATCGGTCGCATGAGGGCGGCAACCCTGCGCGGGCACAGCGGCACCGGCGGCAGCCCTGCGTGGGCGTAGGTAGTGCTCGCCCATGCGTAGGAGGTGGTGGCCGCGCGTGAGGCAGAGGCCGCGCCGTGGCGGCCGCGCGTTGGCGACGCCGCCATGGCGTTAGCTGCACGGCGGCATCCATGCGGGCACGGCCGTGCGGCGGTAGCCCGCGGCGCGACCGCGCCGCGCCGACAGCGGCCTCGCACAGCATGGCCACGCCGGCAGCGGCCTCACGCGGGCGATATTGCGCCCACCCACGGGTAGCGAGTGCAACCGCAACCGCCGCGCAGTCGTTCGGCGGCGCCGCGCAGCGGCGCGCCGCCCATTGCGCGTATGTACGCATCGGTGGCAGCTGCGCAGGATGCGGCGGTAGTTGTTCGGCAAAATTATAGTTTTGCCATTAAGCAAAAAATTACGATTGTGCCATTAAGCGAAAATTACAATTTTGCCATTAAGTAAAAATTATAGTTTTGCTATTATGTTAAATTTACAGTTTTACCCTTATTATTTTGACAGTTCTACCCTTTATAAATCACGTAATTACAGTATATGTCCTAGCATCATATTTACGGTTTTATCTTTAAAGGATTAAATTTAATTTTGATCAAATATAGAAAAGATTAAATTTTGATCAATTTTTAATTTTGATCGACTTATTTAATTAGGCTAATATCAAGCTCGATTCTGGGTTTACCCAAATTAAATAAAATTGATTAGTTTAATTTGATATTTTATATATTAAAAAATATATAAATTATTATTTCGTTTATAGTTTTTCTCATATGATTTATTGATTACATGTGGTAAATTAAAATCCAATTATTATTTTTGGATATTTCTTTGGTTACTCACATGTATATATTTGAAATTGTGAAATCATAGTTATCTTTCACATAAAGACTTTTCATGATTTATTTGTTATCATGATTATAATTATTATATGAGTTTTTCGTTTTGCTGATCAATATATATGAATTATTATTTGTAAGTTGTAAAAAATATCCAATTATTGTTCATGGATGTTTGTTTGATTATTCATATGAATATATTTAAAATTATGAAATGATAGTTAATTTTCACATAAAGATTTTTCATGATTTATATGTTATCATGATTATAGTAGTCATATGAATTTTTATTTATACTCATTAATATTCAATAATCATTATGGTTGTTGTTCTATTATTGAATTACTTAGCATAAATTAAATTTAAAAAAAAATTAGTGAATATTATTTGTAATTCATCTTCCTAAGTTTTATCTGACCAGTAGCTACCAAAGTGGCCTGGGATGATAAGCTTATGGGATATGAATTACAATAAAAATCTTATCATTTATAGGATATTTTAGATTATATTTTATATTTTTGTATTGGTCTTGCAGCCACCAAAGTGACCTAGACCAATAATTTATAAAATACATTATGGAATTGATCCTAAATGATATTAAAGAAATTTGATAAATATTATTTATAATTTATTTTCCTAAGTTTTATCTTACCAATAGCTACCAAAGTAGCCTAGGATGATAGGTTTATGAGATATAAATTACAATAAAGTCTTATCATTCATAGGACATTTTAGATTATATTTTATATTTTTGTATTGGTCTTGTAGTCACCAAAATGACTTAGACTAATAATCTATAAAATACATTATGGGATTGGTCCTAAATGACATTAAAGAAAAATAATATTCACAATGACACACATAATTAGGAGATTTAGATAATCCTAAAGGAGAATTTATTTTGAATAATTATGTGATGGGGTAGGATGATATTGTTTTGGATATCCTTGCAGTTTAGTGTTCTATACCCAAAGGTATTAACACTATTCCACAAGAATGGTATCAGTCCTCCATAAATGATTATATGTGTGAACAGTAGATATGTCAATATTGAAAGTAAAATATTGATGATATCAATAGTTCAACATTCATTATAAAACTCAAAGCATTG
The DNA here is from genome assembly GCA_023547065.1 of Musa troglodytarum. NCBI lineage: Eukaryota > Viridiplantae > Streptophyta > Magnoliopsida > Zingiberales > Musaceae > Musa > Musa troglodytarum. The sequence goes on from CP097509.1 coordinate 39,355,434, forward strand.
ATGTTATATTATTACAGTGGTACTTCCTTCGTTGTATTTTTATAAATGTCCCTATATTTTTTGAAATATATTTTATATAATAAATGGCTTGAGCATATACAAGTTATATTGAATGAGTGAGACCTTGATCAGATTATTTGAAGGGAACACAAACTTATTTATTGAAAGTTCTGTGGAATAAATAATTAAGGTAATTGATCAGAAAGGATCTGAAAAACTCAATTTGATGATACTTAGACTTCAGTACAGTTTACAACTAGCGCATGAGAATATTTAAGAATCAATTTAAATTTTCTAATAACTCATTAGTTGACACCTCAATGAAAAAACTGATTAAAAATGATAGTATTTGAGGAATTTAAGATTACCTCCTCAATATAATTGACAAAGTTGTAAGCCCAAGACTTAGAATATTTTGAGTTCTACTCAAGGGGTGGGTAACAATAAAATAAGGATGAAGCATAAGCCACCTGAGTTTATAATTACTATATAAACTCATAAAGGAATTTCTTCATAATAAAATGTTACTTGTGTAACAATGAAAGTTATATGAAGAAGAATTATAAAATTTGATTTGAAATGAGAAGTTATAAATATAACTTTTATGTGGTTCAAATCAGATATTATAGAAATTATTTTTCTAATATTTGGTGGATTAATTTGATGCTTCAATACATGTTACCAATAATAGAGATTTATTTTAATATTTTAAAAAGAAAAGGAATAAAAAATAAAGGAGATTGAAATATTCATCATTACAGGGAATCATTTTAAAGTGAAAGTGATAGTAGTTTGTATTTATCGCCTATGCCTAAAAAATAATTCATTTGATGAATCTTGAGGATTCGTACTATATTCTTATAATTCTGAGAATTTGGATTCTTTACCTAAAATTGTTAGAATATTATTTCTCCTTTGATAGTTGTGAACTCAATGTGATTCAATAAAAGTTAACTTTTGGATTCTATATAATGGTATATACAAAATTAATATGAATCTTGAGTTTATAACAATCCTATAATTAAATATTAAAATAAAATATAAGTTCATAAACTCCTTGAGATTATGCTTACATCTACGAATCATTCTATATTTTCGTCTCATTAAATAGAGGCATTTTATCACCATATAGATAACCTATTGAGATATGATTTTATATATATCTAATTCATGTAAAGTCTCATATCATTGACACTCTTAAAGTGTGCACAAATGAGATCGAGAGATAATTAAATAGAAAAGTTAAAATCATCATATCTAATAGGGGTGATAGATTTTATGGTATTCATGATGGATCCAATTATCATTCTAGTTCTTTTACTAGATTCTTGAAAAATCAAGGTATATGTATTCAGTATGATTTACCATATGTGTTGTAGCAAAACATAATTGCTGAAAGATATAATCGTACACTTATAAATGTGATTAGGAGCATGATGTATTATTCTTTTATACCCAAATCAACGTGAGAAGAAGCTTTAAGAACAACTATGTATATCTTAAATGGGGTTTCTAGTAAGTAAATTACATAACTTCTTTTGAGTTATGGAATGATAGGAAACCTAACTTAAGATATTTACATATTTAAGATTGTTCTGTAGAGATAAGGATCTTCAACTCACATTAAAGAAAATTAAATTTAATAACTATTTCTGAATATTTTGTTATTTATTCAGAAAAGTTTAAAAAAAAGGGTATATGTCTTATTACTCTAATCATAGTACGAGGATGGTTAAATCTGGTAATATAAGATTCCTATAAAATAGCGAATCAGTGGGAGAAAAAATCTCGAAATTTAATTTTGATATAAAGGAGATACATGTTGATACTCCTTTATTATTCGAGAGATTATTGTTACTCAAATTATTAAATAATTTGATAAAGGTGAACAACAAAATAACATTACCAAACTCCCACATTATATTGATATCGCTGATAATGGTCTTGTAGAATAACCACAATTGATAGCTTTGGAAATTTTTCAATGGGAAAGGAATCCTGTCATTTATGATTATGTGGTATATCTATAAGAATTATATTTTGATATAGGAATCAGAATAGATCCCTTATTATTTTCACAGGTCATGAAAGGTAACGATTCTGAAAAGTAATATGATACAATATAAGAAGAGTTAAAATCAATAACCAGAATGGTGTCTAATGAATTCATCAAATTGTCCTATAATTGTAAAAGAGTGTTATATAAATATGATTCAAAAGATAATGTCAAATGATATAATGGTCAGACTTTTAGTTTTTATATGGTTATAGATTTTACTCATAAAGAATATATCAATTATAACGAGACATATAGTTGTTAAAGGAACTCGTTAAGAATTATCATGACATTAGTGACTCATTATGAGTTTGAGTTACATCATAATGATATGAAAATAAATTTTTGATTAAGGATCTAGTTTTCTATAAGTTATTCTGAATGACTCGCAGAGAAAATGAAAGAAATATAAATTTGACATGCAAATTTAGGAATCTATTTATGATCTTAAACAAGCTTCTAGATAATGATGTATATAAAGTTTGTTAATATCATTGATTTTTTTAGATTTAAGAAAAATATTGTTAATCGGTATTTATATTTGAAGATCAGTGGGAGCAAGTTTATTATGTTGATCATATATATGGAATAATATTTTGCATTGTCAATAGTGACTTAGTTTATTATACTAAATCAAGAAATTATTACTAAGAATTTAAGATGGTTGATATGAATGAGACATCTTATATTATTAGTATTGAGATACTTAGGGATATATCTCAATGATTATTAAGATTGTCTCAAAAAAGATATATTAATCAAGTCTTGAGATAATTTAATATACAACTTTGTTTAACAAATCATAAAAGTAAAATTTTAGTCAAAAGTGAGTGCTTTAAAAATGACCTGAAAAGAATCAGATAAAGAAAATATTCTTTATATATGCGTAGTTGAAAGTCTATGCTCAAGCCTATGTCAGAACAAATATCAGTTTTTGCAGTTAGATACTTGGTAAATATTTGAGTTATCCAGAAGTGAAAAATATTAAAGGACTACAAAGAAAAGTAATAAAATATCTAGAAAGGACGAAGGATTATATGCTCACATGTATGAAATTATATCAACTTGAAATGATGGTGTTTTTCAAATGCTGATTATATAAATTACCTCAATAACAGGAAGTCCGCCTTATGGTTAATATCTATATCAATTAGAGGGGTAATTTATTATTATATTATTATTATTAATGAAAGTTGATTTTGTGGTATGCTTTGAGGTCACTAATCAAACTTTATAACTACGAAATTTTATCTCAGGACTTGGTGTGGTCAAACTCAATTATCAAGTCACCGAAGATATTTTGTAATATCGCAGTAGTTTTCTTCTCTAAGAATGACAAGTACTATTGCATTTCTATGCATTATGGTAGAAAGTACTTGATGGTTTGAGAAGACGAGTCCAGAAACATCTAATGTCAATTAATTACTTGAGTTCCACTGTATTGATTACTGATCCATTTAGTTATGATTTACAGTCTAAAGTATTTTGAAAGAATATGTTCTTATGATTGGGTTTGTGAGCAACCCATAAAGGATATGATGATGCATATTTAAGTGGACATTGTAATTAATATTTTTTACTTACGTACTTAAAGTGATTTGTTTCTGATATCCTGTTCACAATTATATATGTACATATTATGGTTGAATGTGATAACATGATTGTCTTGACAAGACAAATTACAGGGGTCATTATGGACTATATTAAGAAAAATTAACAATGTTGTAGTACATAGAAGAGAGTATAACATTGATGATATACAACCGCTATGACTCGCATTGAAAGTTGGACTTAATATAGTATTAGTACGTTTATTGGACTTATTGACTTGTTTTAAAATTCATGGCCATATATAAAATACTTTTCAAAATTTTCAGGATCCAATTAGGTAAAATTATTTTCAAACAAATTTTATTTTATTTATTTTTTATTTTAAATATCTTTTATATCTTATCAATTAATGTGCTAAGTGAGAGAATGTTAAATTATGTGGCCCGTTATAATCGGATAAGATATTTGATATAACTAATTGGATTCTGATATCAGTATCTGTCAATAGAAAAGAAGTCCATATTTTGGAGGATACATTAGGGGATGCCCTTGATGGAAGGAACTCCCCTAATAACTTATCCTAGACCATCTGCTCTCGCCTATAAATAGACAGGACCTCATGGGACTTAAAGCGACAGAGACAAAAGCAACACAGAAGCATCTAAGAGTTGCGTAAATATTAGCAACACAGATGCATCTAAGAGTTGCATAAAAGAAAATATTTCACAGACATCGATTGAGAGATTACAGTCTCCCTCTCAATCTCCCTGAGCCATCAATTAAAGTGGTCCTGTGAAAGGATAGGAAGAGAGGAGAAGGAGTCTAGTTCTCCTTACAGATTGGCAGAAGCATTGGATCTAAAGGAAGGTATTCAGATCTTTTTCCTTTCTTTGCGGATGACATCAAAAGGTGCACATCGTAAAAACAGATTTATTGTTCTTTGATTTCGATCCTAGAATTAAAGTTTTCCGTATCATAGAAGCATGATAAAAGATTTTTATGCTTACAATATCCACTTACAAGAAGCCCTCCAAGTAGTACTTGCTTGACTCATCATCACTGTAATAATAAGCACTTTTAGGGTTAGACTAGTATTTTTATTATTTTAGATGATAAAAGAATTCAATTAATAATATAGGGATAATATTGACGAAAATTTTAGATTTTCTACTTAGGAGCCCACCTCTATTCTTCTTCTTTCATGTAGAGCCATCACCGTTGTTCTGACGACTCATTCTGGTTAAGATCAAGAGCTCTAAATTTAAAGACTAAGAGGGCGATCAACAAATGTTCGATAAGATCTCTCATTTTTCTAGTCTTTACATTTTGTTATTGATATTATCAAAACATAGATTTGATATCTACAGTCTCAACTATAATAAAACTAGAAGTTCATGATTCATCTTAGGAAAAAAATAGAGTCGTCAGCGTCTTTTTTATAAGATACAGTGGTTTTAAGACATAATCAAAGATCACAGTAGCATTTGTCATGTTAAAAAAAAACACTCAAGATAATTGACACATTTCAGCAAGCGCATGCAGACGTATACCATCGTTAGCGGTGAAAATTCTGGCACTTGCTCTACTTAAGTACCTTGCAGGAGGGACGGCTTGGCAGTGATGCCACAAACTCCCTTTCCCCTCCCCTCCGGTAGCTGTAAATATTTCTGCATCAGTTTGCTGCTGCCTTAGAGGGATGCTTGTTTGGTTGCTTGCGTGAACTGCTCGCTTCCTCTTTGACTTGCATGCAGTGGAAAAGCACTTGCTTCCTTTGACTCAAGTTTTCTGCAGTTACTTACATATTTTTACCAGTCTTTCTAATGCTTTGAGTACTCTAAATTACTTCCTTCTCTGACTTGTCCAATTGTGAGTTGCTTCCTTGATGCATGATCTTGAATTTAATGCAAGTGGTCGGCAATACCATGCATAATAGGCGACCAAGATTCTTTTCCACCTTCTCCAATAGTACAATTTAGGGAACTCTCGTTCTGTGTTCAACAAGAATGTTGCTTTTCGCCACTCTCTAATCTCTCTCCCCATCTTTCTCCCAGATTATTTCTCTGGTTGATGTTTTGTAAGTTGCAACATATGCTTAATTTGCACAGCCTGTAGGATAACAACAATCTCCTCATGCATCCAATTATTATAGTTACGAATTCCTTGTACTGTTCTAATCCCCACGATCACCTGAGCTTAATTAGTCATAGTGGGGTCCGCAATGAGATTGGTACGTAGAATCGCTTGTTCACTTTAAGTCGGCGTCTTTTGTGGACTTGAGGAGATGATAGAAGACATACATGGAATTTAAGCAAACAACGACGTATATATATATATATATATATATATATATATATATATATATATATATATATATATATATATATATATATATATATATATATATATATATATATATATATATATATATATATATATATATATATATATATATATATATATATATATATATATATATATATATTATTAATTGGTTAGTTAAGGAAAAACTGACAAATAATTAAAAAAGATAAAAAAAATTATTTTATTGTTATTGTATAATTAGATAATTGAATGTTTATCTTTTTCCTTAGGACTTCAAGGATAGATTGGTTGAAAGCTTGGACTTGACGCAAGTGGCTCGTCCACCCAAATAGTGTTTTTAACATAATAATATTTATTTTTAAATAGTTTAAATCTGGGTAAGCATTTAGTTTTATTGTTTGGATATGATATCGTGTTATAGGCTTTGCTTTAAATATAATTCATATTCTTTACATACTTGTACTATGATACGCTTTCATTATGTGTTAGTATGATTGTTCTAATCATAATTTTTTTTATCATAAATCAATGCATGTGATAATAGCAAATATTTATATATATTTATATATTTTTAAGTTAATTCTCATTAATTCCACTACAAAAGCTTATGCCTCATTAATGTATCCAAGAGTGATAAACCTTTGGATCGACGAAGAGATGACGTTTAATTTCACCCAGAAAAATGGAAGCAATGAGGTAGTAGGAGTGATTACTCAATAGTAATTTTGTAAGGAAAATTATAGATAAAATAGTTTATCAGATTATTGTTTAGGATAACGTGCTATCATTATATGAAAGATACATCTTTCGAAAGATGGTAAATCCGTGACCTGACACATGGGATGGTATTTAAGTTCACAAAGGTATTGTCCAGAGTTTGATTCCCTAAAGTTTAGTATGTAGTTAACTATCTTGAAGGGTATTTGACATATGATAGATGTATTAAAAAAAAAAAAGAAATGCAATAATACATGAATATAAGATTTTTTTTTTATTCTTGCACTTATTGATTTGACTGTGTGAAATGTATATATTATCATTATTATTTTATTTGTAATATGAATAGTTATAATGAGTTTAAATCCTTGTTTATGCGACATATGAGAGAGGCTTGTTTACTTACTAGATATTTCATTTAAATACTTATCTCAGTTCCTCATCTCCATAGGTAATTTATCGGACGTATGATTATTTTAGAATTTGAGGTATGTTTTGAGGTTCCATATGTATAAGAAAGATTTCTTAGGACTTGTTTAGGGTGTGGATGATGATGCCATGTCCAGGTTATGTTTTAGTAAACTGGATGGCTGGAGAAGTGGATTTAATGTGCTTGACCCTCCAAGCATTGCTAATATCAATGTCTCGATGCACATCTCTATATGTCTCCAAAAAGTGAATTTAGATTTAATCAAAGAAAACGTGAACTTTATTGATCCAATAAATTCTAATATGAAGATATGGGTATTTTCCACTAAGTTATAATACAATATTTTAAAAAAAATTACTATTTAAAAAAAATTATTGGTCAACAATTTTCTTTCATACACATATGTTTGATAAAGAGAACATTTAGAAAAAAGATTAATAAGACCTAAAGAAAATTAATGGCAATATTGGCAACCACTATTGTTTGTGTTGAATGTCAAAAGAAACGCATCAAGGTAAACATTTTTAAGCTATAAGAAGATGCTAAAACTTTGTTGATCTTTATCAATCACAAGGTAAAATTATGCATTTTATATATTTTATTGGAATTAAAGATAGTTTGTGGGTTTCCAATCCTATATTTATCATTATGATAATTTTAAGAAAAAAGATGTTGTATATTAGAAGATTTATGAAAAAATAATTCACAAGAACTAAACGACGATGTTACTCAAAATATTTGTCCACATGAAATGAAAATTTTGAAGAAAAAGCATCTTCAAGCAGAGGGATCACTTTTTTGTTCTAAAATTAGGAGCATATCTTTTGATATTTCTTTATTGTAATATTTCAATTTATTTTAGTTATGTAAGATTTTATTTTCTTGTTTTAGGTGTTTTGAAATTCTTATTAGATTCGATATCGGAAGGCATCTTATTCATTTAGAATAGGATATGTAAGCTACAAAAAGACATTTTATGATATTATAAGATAATTCATGATTTTTTTTTTCATCAAAACTATTTTACTTCATTCTTTTTATGAATCTTGGCTAATATTTACACACTTTGTTTCAGACTTCAAGGTGAGAAGAACATAGCCCTCCAATGGTAGTCTTGTAAAAGGTAGCAACATGGGCTCATAGGATCAAAAGGTGGACTTGACTTGATGCCTTGGTCACTTCTCCATCATTGTTTTAAGGAAGACATACTACCAACATTTTAAGTCGAAACATGTGCACAAACTTCTGGCCAATTTCATCTCCCTTATGCAGGCAGCTAAATGAGTTGTGCACTTTAACTGGGGCTCCATATCTAAGAAACATGTGAAATGATACCCAAATGAGAACATCTTCGAGTTGCCAACATATATTTACTCTTGAGTTGGAGCTGAGAATGCACATAACACCAGTTAAAACTTGATCTTGAACCACTAAATCTGAATCATTTTCTTGAGGTCAAATTGATTAATGAGCTTCCAATAGCCAAATGTGTAGGAGTTCCTGGTTTACTGCTTTGAGTACCATTAAAAAGAGCTGTGTTCCAGGAAACGAACCTGCAGATGCCATGGGTTGTTCAAACATGCATGAAGCTTGCAAGCTTGATCAAAGAGCAGTAGGATCTAGAAAGGATGGTGATGATTCTACAGTTAGGTTTGTGGAATAAGTGGGTATCTGACCACTGGGAATTTTGGTGTGCCATTCTGTGCAGCGCATGCCATGGGCAGAATGATTGATCCAAAAGAAAGGAAAGGAATGCAAGACGGGCTCTCTCTCTCTCTCTCTCTCTCTCTCTCTCTCTCTCTCTCTCTCTCTCTCTCTCTCTCTCTCTCTCTCTCTCTCTCTCTCGCGACAGGATCAATATTCCTTGTATGATGACACCAATGAATACTCCACCACTAACTCCCTCATGAAGCTGGGCAGAGTTGCATCCCTCTGGGGATATGGACTGCATGAAGGGTTACAGAGGAATCCACTGCAAGTCACCTTGGGCTGCCCTACCTCGAAGAAAGGTGGCATTCCTCCTCCCTTGTCGGCCTCAATTCATATCGACCAACCAGCTGTGCCTCTTTTACCCAGCTGCACAGTGGAGGACTTGGAATATATGTACTTACATATGTGATGGATAATGCCTCAAACATGCATCAACCTTTTCAAAATCCCTGAAGGTTTTTAATTACTTGAACATATACCTCCACGAGAACTAACTGAGAGCAATTTTGATGTCAGAACAGACTGTTTTTAATGGACAAGGTTAGCAAATAAAAGAACATATTACAATACAACATTTTCCTAACTGAGTCAACTGTTGGAACACAGCATGAGAAGTATACAGTGGAGTGATGAAGGTCCAAATGGTTGTTGGAAGGTGGTGTTGTTTTCTGCAAACAGTGCCCTCCAAGTGGAAAGGAAACAAAGAAGAGGATTTATGATGGAGAAGTCTTTACAGGCCACTCTTCCTTTGGCTTTGTCTCCAACAACCTCAGCACCTCTTTCCCTTCCCTCTATCTCTTCTTCGTCTTCTTCTTCTTCTTCTTCTTCTTGGTGACCTTCCTAGCTATATTTCTAACACTCTCTAGGGCTTATCTCAGATAAGAACACACAGAGAGAGAGAGAGAGAGAGAGAGAGAGTAGGAATATACAAAATGAGAACTTGCAAGCCTTTTTCTTCTAAATAGGTGTTATGATCAGGTCTCGTTGTACGTTGGGTTCTCTTTCTCATATTTATCTGTCTGCTTCCCTCTCTGGCCTTTAGTTCTATGCCTGCAAGGAAACTGAGAACGCATTAATGCAGCTTGGTGCGAGGCCATTGATGCAGGGATGTGGATGTCTCATAGATGCGACTGTACCTCCGAGGAACCTTTGTAATTACTCTCTTTGACTTCCTTTTTGGCTCCCCCCATCCTCCATTCTTAAGCCTTTGGCCTCTCTTCCATATTCTTGAGAGTCTCTTCCAGTAAGCATGAGGAGGAGATGGGCTCGAGCAGGCTTGGTCGCATGCTTAATCCTTTGCTTTGCCGGTTTGCATGGTTTCGCTCCAAGTGTCAGCTGGAAGCACACCCACCATCGTCAGAAAGCGGCTGAGTACCGGACATCGGCGAAGGAGTCGGCTGCCGACGTCGTCACCATCCATCCCCACAGATGCAAGCTGAAGCGGATCGATCTTTGCAGCTACTTCACGCCGACGGAGAAGAACGAGAGCTTGGTGGAGGACGACAAGCGACTCGTGCCGACCGGCCCCAACCCCTTGCATAATAGGTGAACAAATCGTCGAACACATGATGAGCGATATATATATATATAGCTTAGTAGTTTCATGGCTTGTTGGAGTCTAGTTGGTCTTGTCTTCTTTTTATTCCTTTTCTTTTCTTTTAGATATGGAAGCTTTGTCTAAAAAGAATCCTTTTGATTTTGACAGGATTATTGGGTGATCTGAAAGCTAGTGTTTTTATATGTATGTATATATATATATATATATATATATATATATATATATATATATATATATATATATATGTATATGTATTGGGAGTGTGGAAGTAAAGCTTCCTAGTGCTCATATATTATGTACTCCGATCACACAGATCGATTTAATATTATTCTTGAATTTTGACTGAGTAATATGTTTGCTATTTCAAACCACTGTATCATTCGTACTCCAAAGATGAATAGGTTGAAGAGTTAATACCACAATGTGGCAATTAAATAGCTGCTACTTCTCGGCAGGCCATAAGCAATGCTACAAGGACCGTCAGCGCGCACATGAGTTCTTTGCAGACTCTGCAGGATAATTGTCTGTGATCTCTCTCTCTCTCTCTCTCTCTCTCTCTCACACACACACATAACACCTTCATCTTCCTTGTCATATGATGCTGCAACTTAATCTCCTACAATTGATGTCAAAAAACCATGTTCTCTCTCTCTTTCTCTCTCTCTCTCTCTCTCAACAATGCTGGTTTCACTGGAGTTGGTGATGGTTCAGTCGATAGCTTGGATATGGTGGGAAAAGGCACAGCAGGGAAATATGACAAAACTGTAGCACCTCCTTTTCCAGGCCTCCATCTTCTATTGAGTCTGGCAGCTTGGATTTCTCATATCCTGAGCAACAGATTGTGGAACATTTTGCGGCTCATTTGGAAGAGAAAGATCTGCGTTCTCTCTGCAACTAAAGATCTCAAGCACTGGAACTCCAAATCTATACATGTCAGCTTTTTCTGACGACTCTCCTCTCAAAGCATATGCTGGCCCAAAATAGCCTTTGAGATGTGAAGAAAACATTAATTTGGATGAATGCAACAGTTCAACTAAATGCGGAGTTTATGCAACTGTGAAGTTTCCAACGCAGTAAAGGCTTTCATTTAGTTGCGGGGAAAGCCTTAATATATACTAATTGGCTACGAGATTTGACCTCATTAGCAGACAACTTTAATTAGCATGTGATGGCTCTTATAGACACAACATTAATCCACCATAGCAGTTTATATTAATTTGTTGTGATGTTTAACTGGAAACTTATCTTTGAATATGAAATGTTTGCACCACAATCTTATCTTGAATCCTTTCTTTTCCAGCAATCCAATTGCACAACAGCTCAGCTTGGAGGATTCCGAAGAACTGCTGCTGCAGCCCACTCAACACATCATTGGGGAGCAGTACAAAGTTTAAGCCGTATTAGAAGGGGATGTGTTGACATGTTGAATCTTCTGCCTCATTCCGAGATGATCCAACAAGTTAATTATCAGTCCCTTCCTATGCATGACCAGTCAAATCACCAAATCATGGACTTCAACCTTGGAAGCTTCCCCATTGTTCGGGAGCATCGTCATGACTGTCTTTTATTTGATAGCGGGAAATGGATAGAGCTGCAACTCTGTAATCCTAATCTCTTACAAGTCACTTTGCCATGGATGAACCGTGCATAAAACTCGAGAAACAGCAGTCAGACCAATCACTTCTTATTAACAAGGACTAATCTAGAGCTTGAATTGTGAGTTACATGTTCCTTCCTCAGGCCATCTTAAGCGTCTCAGGAATTAATGGTGCCCAAGAAACTGGTCTTCTTCTCGTCCCTCGCCATCTTCTCGCCAAGAGGAACACGTTCTTAGCGTCGCTGCCCTCAGCTCCATCAACTCCCTCTTGAGTCTTCTGTTCTCGTTGGTGAGCCTCTGGCAGCACTTCCTCAGGGACTCACAGTCCTCTTCGGTCTGCTTCAGTTTACTCCTACAGATCATACAGGACCAGTCCATGAAGACACGTTACGTGATCCGTATAGGGAAGAGGAGAGTTGCAGTACTACCTGGCTCTTCTGTTCTGGAACCATACTTCCACTTGCCTTGGCTGTAACTGCAACCTCTGCGCCAGCTCTCGCTTCTGGTCCTGCCAAGAGACGTCGATGGTTAGCCCGCGGAAGCAAGAGCTGAAATCCACGGGTATAACAACGATGATGCGGGGGTGCAGACATGGACGAGCGTGCTGTGGGCTCTGAAGCTATGTTCAAGCAAGCTCAGCTGCTCTTCCGACAGCCTCAGCTTCCTTCTCGTGCCTTCCGCCTCCTCTCTCTTGTTTGCCGGTCTCATGAGCCTCTCCGAGATCTGAACTGGAGTCTTCTCCCCGCCTCCTACTGCGAGACGGAGGACAACGTCGCACTCCTCCTCTTGTATCATTGTGATGCCGAATCTGCCCTTAGCAAAGGTGAGGAGAGGAGAAGGTTGAGTGCAGGTGATGGATGCAAGAGGATTTGTAGGAAGCAGTAGGGCTCATCGATGAGAGGGAACATTCACAATGATGTTTCTCGTTGGACCAAAGAAAACAAAGACTACATTGTCTTCTAAGTCAGCACAAAAAAATTTCCTGGAAGTCTTTTCAACGCAGAGTATTCCACAGTCAGAGAGAGAGAGAGTGCAAATAACCGTGAAAGAAATGACAAAACAGACTGTAATCCTCATCAAAATGCGGACAGGAAATTTCCACTTGCAATATTGGATGCATCTGCCGGTGATACAGATTGATTGATATTGCCTTTTTTTTTTTTTTTTTTTGTCTTTGTAATCTGTGACTCTTCTCTCATCATCGAGACTGAGTATAATCATCTCTCTCATTATATCTTCTATCCAACTATGTTTAATAGTTGATGGATAAAAATATTTTTTTTATAATATATATGACCTCGAAAATATTTTGCATTTTGATATGGAATGGTTGAGAAGCTATTAGTTTTCAAACAATAAAAACTAGATTCATGTCAATACGTTTTAGTTGGCTTGGAGAGAACACGTCTCTGAAGGCGTTTGAAGTCTCCATGCCGTCAAAACATTAGCTTGAATAGATTGGGAAAATATGAAAAGGAACAAAGTTGTCAATTAGAGGGTTTTACCGAGAAGAAAGATAGTTGAGAAATCCTAATTGCTACACAATATTTTCATGTTGATAGAGGCAATATTCATCCTTGATCAGAATTCAGATTCATCACGTCGTCACAAATAAAAATGAAAAATAATCTCCGACTATAAAACATTCAGAGAATATCTTTTCCGACCATAAACGATAAATAATTTTTGACTCCCTTTCTCTCTTACTAGGCCCCGTTTTCAAGACTCATACTAACAAGGGTCTTCAAAGATCCTCGTCGTCATCAATCAATCTCTCCTCTCTTCTCCCTCTCTCTCTCTCTAAACAATTATCGCATTGGTCAAGATTCAAACTTCAGACCGAGTCGAATTCACTCGACAAGCTTCTATCCAAACATTGATGTCTTTTTGAAGCCTGCTTCCGAATTTTTGTGTGATAATTTCAAAGTTTGGGTAGTTTCTTTTTTATACTGCATCAAGTAGACAAAGAGTCGAACAACATTGTATCATGTTTCCCTATCCTTAAGAACTTTGTATTTGTGATATTGATTGGCTAAGTTGAGAATTGTTTCTGCATTTGTACTCCGGGCATAATCTCTGAGGAAAGGTCAGAAATATATACGCTTAGGTTCATTTAAGAGGATTTTAGAAAGGAAAAATAGTATAAAGCATTTTATTTCTCTTTTTTCATGAATTTTGCAAGTACTGAATCATAGTTATTTAGTGACTGGGAGAAACAAGTCTCGCATAGCAATACAGCTGAACAATCTGGTGCATAAACAAGGTCTTTGAGCCACTATAAAATATCGTCAATTTAACTACGATGTTGAAAATAAAAGATTGGTCAGCTTCTTCTGCTCCTCGACATCACACACAATTTAGTCCAAGGTAGAGAGTGGATGAGAATGTTCTTCATTTCTTAACAGATGAATTCTACCGACTTTGATCTTCCTCCACAGAAAATGGTACATAGAGTTTAGCATACACCTTCAGGTTCCCTGCTTCATCCTTCCATGGGGTGAATCCATTCACACTTCTGCCTGGTTCCTTTTCTTACCTCTTGTTTTTTCCTGCCATGGTCGTCAAGTAGCAGGTAAACCACACACAAGAAACAAACAATGGTAATTGCCAGGAAAGATGATATGGTACTCTGGAAAGTCTAGGAAAAGTTGTCATGATGTGAGACAAAGAATGCTTACTTGATCCTTTACTCTGTCCACAACAATCTTTGCGGGATTCATCAGCAGCCACAATAAATATCCAGTCCAATTTACATGGCATTACGTATGAAGAAGAGGATAAGAGACCCCAAAAGAAGCAGATCTGTATCTGATGCTGCTTATGGTGGAGGAAATCATGAGAATGAGCCAAAATAATGAGGGCATTAATATGATTGTTGTATTATCCTTCATTCTTCATCTGTCTTGCTCTCAGCTATCATTTTCTCGTGTTCACTTAATCTCAACTTACCTCATTTTGATATTATGTCACAATTGAAAACATAGAAGTGAGCCAAATTAGTCATGGCATCAATACGACAATGAGATATCAGTACAATTCAAAACGTTAAGCTTGTTATACATCCACAAACTGAAGAAAACTCAGCCTTACAACTGATAAAGATTTATGATATATCGATTGCCATGAAAGTTCAAAGGACTTAACATACAAGTATGGCAAATGTTCCTTGCTCAGATTAAAAGGAAAAGCAATGCAGATACAAACTGCATTTGATTATAATGCACCAGTATCTGATTTGCATTGCACATATATTCCATGTTTATACACATAAACGACCACTTGGATACATGTAAGATTCAAATGCACAATTATATCTGTTCAGTCCAGTACCCTCAAACCTCGATATAATAAGATCTCCAAGATACCGGAGATCCAATCACTAGAGAACAACTCAATCCACAAGGACCACAAAACAGCTTGCAACCATATTTTAGGCACATTTTACTGCACCCAATACAATTTACTAATAGAAGCATTGCAGTCATTGGTAGACGCCATAAAAGTGGCAGAATGTTACAGAAAAAACTTGCAGAAAGCAGATGCAGAAGCATGGACCACACAGAACCGCAAGTGATAGTTCATACTTGATGATTTCAGAGATAAGCATTCTCACTGTTAGTGGCCAGGAAAGATATCTTTAAAGGGAAGCACACCTAAAATTGATTGCTTTTCTAGTCAGTAAGATTCACACTTCAAGGAAGAAGAAGAAGAAGACCTGATTGTCTGAGTAGAAAGGTAATAGACAATATATTACTTCACTCAGGGTTCCACAGCTCCACTCTCATTGAAGAAACTGCAAATGTATCACATGAGATTGGCTCGGGATATTCTCAAATTCTATACGCTTGTTAGACATGAATTAAGAATTTGAGTGATTGCTGTGGTGGATATCTACTCGCTGTTTAAGCTTTCTTTCTCACAATGAGATCCCTTGCAGCATAGAAAACCTATGATGAAAAGAACTGAGCTTTAGCACTTTATTCTGAATCAATACATACATATAAGTTCAACTGTTTAAGGGAATGGACTCAAATTTTAAAGAAAACTGCACGGCACATATTGGGACCTCGCAATTTATAATCAGAGAATTCCCCTTTCATTCTTGCTTGGTTTTAATCGACCTCAAGCAAATAACTGTTTCAGCAATCTGCAGCTGCGGATGCCAATCATCTATATCCAACTTGTGGGCAAGGTTTGAATGTAGATATACTAGTTCAACCTATGTTTAGAGTTGTTCTTTACGTAATACACATGCAAGAACATTAAAGGAGCTAAAAGAATCCAGGGCATTTTACACGGAGTCAAGAATGGATCCAACTGATTCAATTCATACTCACATTTCCCCTCTCCTACATTACTAAACTTTATCGGGAACAATTTCGCGGACTAATATGCAGGAAATCAAGATCAGAGTGCAAGGAAGATCCAACCAATCCAGCATCATGCCTGCAGGCATAATTCAGACGAGTATCCATTGGCCGCATCTAAAATCAAATAATTGGTGGAGATGTTCGATGGAACAGTAATTTACCACAGTGAATACCAACAAGCAACTCGATTAAGCATGGAGATATCAACTCGAGCAATTAAACATAAGATGTGTCTGAAAAAGATGAAGACATGATATACCCTTACGATCCCACCATCCCTTTCCAGAATTGGGAGATTATTATCTGCATAGCCCTAAAAAACTTGCCTTTTTGACAAAGAGCAAGTGATGAAAGCCCTAACCTTCGTTGCGTTCCTTGCCGTCTCCTGATCTCGATGGCTTCGAAGTCGAGCTACTATCCTGGTGGTGGTTGACCTTCGCCAGCCCGCGGAACCCCCCCTTTCCGGCCTCTGCTGCCTTGGGTTTAGTCTCCACGTAGGTGGCCGAACTCATCTCCATCTGCGCTACCCTGACCGCACCCAGGAGACGCTCCGGCAGCTCCTCCTCCGCTTGCGCCTCCACCAGGAACCCCATGTCGATTGTGACCGCCGTCACGCAGCCGAGGGCGAGGTGGAGGATGGCGTTGGCGAGGGCGGAGCTCCCGATGTCAACGTCGATCTCGAGGTAGTCCTCACCGTGGAGGTATTTGCAAGTGAGCGCCTTCCCCAGGAGGCAGGCGGCGTGGTTCCCGACGGCGGCCCGCACGATCCAGGGTCCCTTCACGATCCGGTTGACGATCTTGAATCGCGCATTCCGGAAGGCGTCGTCGCCGTGGACGAAGCGGTAGAAGAGGGAGCACGACGGGATTGGCTCCTCGGTGGCGAAGTAGAAGACGGCGGAGTGGCACTCACGGCCAGGAACCTGGAGATTGACGGCGAAGATAAAGGCCTTACGGGCGACGCCGAGAGCGCGGGCGCGTCGGAGGGCGCCGGCCACGCGGTTGTCCGGGCGGCCGAGGACGTTGTCAAGCCGGGAGGTGGAGCGGAGCCAGTCGACGCCGGCGGGCCAGAGGATCCACTCGCCAGAGGGACACTTCTGCCGGCGGGAGAAGTAGTTGGGGCCACGGAGGTGAAAGAGGTCACCGGGAGGGGAGGCCCAGCCATTGGTGCCCGTGTGGAGATCAACGTGGCGAAGGGAGCCGCCCTCGATCGCGTCCCGTCGCCAGTCGTAGCAGGGGTCCTGCGCGGCCCCGACGGGCTCCGCAGGTAGTGCTCCTTGTCCTCCTCCTCCTCCGGCGGCCTCGGTGGCTGTCTCGGCCGGCTTCTCCGTCGTCGGGCTCATCTCCTCCGATGGAGCCTCCTGTCTTGCACTAAATGGCAATCAAATCCACAGCCGATGCAGGGGAGGAGACACGGCGGTCAAGTTGACATCGAAGATCGTAAAGTTACGAAAATGCCACTGCCAGCACGGCAAGCTGGACTCTGTCTGAGTCTGGATAGTGGAATCCGCGGCGGGGCACTACTGGCATGAGGTGTGTCACAATAAAGAGGAAGAGACGCGAGGAGTACCTGGAGAAGCAGTGGATCAGCTGTCGAGTGGCGTCCAATGTCGTACATCTTGGCCCACCAATCTCTTTCAGATTGTGCTAGAATACGACGCGACGTGGTCCGTTGGTTGGTCGACACGTGTTAGTTGGAGTGGGTGAACTCCTTCCTCGCATCGATCACCGGGCCATTTCTTTCCATCTTCTATTCGTACCTAACGAATCGGCAGGTAATGAAGGGCACATGATGAGATATACTGCTTTTCCACCTCAATCGCTCAACGTAGACCCCAAAAAACACCCCAACGTACTATCCTTTTTTATTTCATCCCCATATAATGTCTTTTTATTTTTAAAAAAATTATAATTCTTTATAGAATCCATGAGGTGACATCGCTTGCCACCTTCGCTTCAAGAATATTTTCTCTTTCACTATCCATTATCCTCGCCCTATCATTTGTTATTTGTATTGTTAGTCTCGTCAATATAAACCTGTACGTTAAGATCTAAGTCCATGACCACCATATCAAACATCCTCAAGTGAGTCAACAGCATCAATCACCGTTGCATATCCTTATTATTTTTTATACCTATGAAGTTGATGGAGAGTTTAACCTCCATTCGTGAGAGCTTGAGGCCATTACCGATACACTCAAAAGATAAAAAATAAAGGAGGTAGGTGTAATTTTTGTCTAGAAGAAAGTGTAATACATCATAAAGAAAATTCTATTGTGATAACCTTTATTACCTCCATAATGAATAAGAGAAATAATATTGACAAGAAAGATTAATGACATACCTGAGGAGATAGATAAAGACCATCGTAAGGAAAAGGAAATAGAGCAAGAGCTTGATGATAGGAGGACTGATGAGCTGGAGGTTAGGATAATATTTTTTTTTTTTAACAAATAAAGGACTTAGCATAAAAAAGATAAAAATGATTGTCTATCGGAAAAATGGAAACTTGATTTTTCTTTTTTAATTTGCGCATATAAGAATCAGGAAGAATTGTCTCCTTCGAATCATTGCCAAGGGGGATGGGATGCCGAAAGATCCAAAGATCACGTGTCGGATCGATGTGGATGGTTTGACTTGAAAGGTCGTGCGGCGCGATCGTCAAGAGTGGGATGTTTGCGACCTGAAGTGAGGCGAAGGCAACGAGACAAATGGAAATGGGAAGTAGCGGACAAGAAGTAGGTGGCCGATTGGTATCTCTATCTGACGTGTGGTGGGCAGCATATTCAAATTTGATGTCAGATTTATTCATGCCATCGCCACGCCCCCCCCCCCGCAGCATATTCAAATTTGATGTCAGATTTATTCATGCCATCGCCACGCCCCCCCCCCCCCCATTTGGTCTCTATGTTTCCATTAAGTTCCTGGACAAATTAAAATCGGGAATTGCTTGGCATTTATATTTCGACCGTGGGCCTGGGTGGGTTTCCAACTAAACACTGTTCAGAGCCTAAACTTTTAGCCCATTTAAGTGAGGCTCACCGGAGCTGATGGGACACACACTAATGGATATCCTATATCAAGTCTATTGGAATTCCTAAATTGTAACAATGTGAAGTTACAAAACAGAATTGGAAAATTAGATATTTCTGGTATCATTCTGCTCCAATTTAACAACACTTGATGTGTCTCGTTTTTCTTTTTCGGGTTCTTGTTTTGAGTTTAACAATCTTGAACGACTATCGTTCGTCTCAGCCATCCTTAAACGGATGGTTGAGATGTAATGGGCGTGAGGGAAGGACGGTCGATCAAGGAGCCACCCGGCGAATTGGGATCCCTTGCCTGTCTCCGAGTCCTTGTGGGCCCCGGATGTACATTGAGGTCAAGGTAAGAGCGTGCGTGAAAGCGCCCTACGTGTCAATGGATTTGGAAATCAACGGTTCGATTAGTCTTTCATGATCCAACGGTCAAGTGCGTCGGCTATGGTCAACACTCGCTGCCGCCAAAGCCAGCGCTTTCGTCTTTTTCGATAAACCCCAGTGCGCCGAAACCCGGGTCTCGGCCCATCGGTCGGCGCACTCAAGCCCCGCGGCCAAGTGTGGGGTCCACTTTCCAATCCTTTGCGTGGTCATGAGGCATGGGTCCTTTTCACCCGGTAATGCTCCACGGGATACATTTCCCCGTGATGGATGCGTCACCACCACAGCCAACCACTCCATCTTTTGCCCACGAAGTCCACCCTCTCCGACATCACCAAGAGATATTACTTTCACCCACTTCAAGATGCTCGGTAAAATAATATAAAGGCCACCTTGGCCACGACTCACAGTCAATGCTACAGCTCCCCTCCTGCCTTACCGGTGTAAATATGTTTTATTCCTAATTTCCTTTTGTCCTTCTGGAAAACTCTCAAGACAAAAGTCCACCAAAACCATGGAAGAAGAAGCGCTTGTCCGCACCCGTTCGCTTCACCCAATTTCTAACCCACATGCCGGTTGCACCAAGCGGCGGTCCCACGGACACAGACCATATCATCTCTAATGGAGGAAACGAGGAACAGAGATGGGTACCCGAAAGACTCCTTCCTTCTCTTCGACCGAGATCTACCGTGACGTCCCGAGTTCCCTCTGACGTGTCAAAATCTTCATGGAGAGATAGCTGTGGTCTCAGTCGGTGCACGACATGGATGTCTCTCTGGGAATATAAACGTTTCTCATTTCGATCCCATCACGAAGAAAAAGTAATCGATCACAGCCGTCGGATGGGTCACCTTTGACTTCAATTATAGAGGTCCCCTTCCACTTCGTCGTTATAAGACAGCCTCCTTGTGGTTCATGCTCCGCCCTCGCTACTTCGGCCTCTTCACTTTCCCATGCTCTCTTGACAGGATTCCGATCTGGGAACGATGGCCGTTGATCTGATGGGGTACGCCAAGATGGACGACCAGATCGCCCTCCAGGAGGCGGCAGCCGCCGGGATCCGCTCCATGGAGCACCTCATCAGCCGTCTCTCCCACCAGCAGCAGCAGCAGCTGGACTGCCGTGATATCACCGACCACGCCGTCTCCAAGTTCAGGAAAGTCATCTCGATTCTCAACCGCACTGGCCACGCCCGCTTCCGCCGCAGCCCCACGGCGCCGCCACCTACGGAGCCGTCGGTCGAGCCGTCGCTCCCCGAAGCGGCGAAGACCCTGACCCTCGCCCCGATCCCGCTCCGGGTGAAGCCTCCCCACCATCCTCTGCCGCCACCTTCGCGACCGTTGACCCTGGACTTCACCGAGCCGCTCGCCACCTGCGAGGTGTCGCCACCGAGCCACTTCGTCAAGGAGTGCTTCAGCATGTCGAAGCCGATGTCTTCCGCGACATCCTCGTTCATGTCGTCCGTCACTGGCGACGGCAGCGTGTCGAACGGCAGGCCAGGCGCCTCATCCTTCCTTCTCCCCCCGCCTGCGGCCGCCGTATCAGCCGGAAAGCCTCCATTCTCGTCCACAATCAGCCGGCGGTGCCACGAGCACGGCCACACCAACTCCGAGCAGGTCGCCGGCACGTACGCCATCCCCGGCTCTCGCTGCCACTGCTCCAAGAGAAGGTGCGAGATGCGAGAAAGCAAATTAGCAAGCTGTGATCTTTGATTAGCGCGCTCTACGAAACCTACGCCGTAGCTTTGCATCTAACTAGACTCGTATACAAAACAGGAAATCACGGGTGAAGCGGACGACACGCGTGCCGGCGATAAGCTCGAAGCTGGCCGACATCCCGCCGGACGAGTACTCGTGGCGCAAGTACGGGCAGAAACCGATCAAGGGATCCCCATATCCCAGGTACCTACGCCCCTTCCTTCCCCTCCTATGCCCCCATCCGATTTGCTTCAAACGGTTGCAGTTCGATCTAACCCCCGTTCCTCACACCGTGGTCGTCTCAGGGGCTACTACAAGTGCAGCACAGTGCGTGGATGCCCGGCGAGGAAGCACGTGGAGCGGGCGCCGGACGACCCCACGATGCTGATCGTCACGTACGAAGGCGAGCACCGCCACACTCCGAGCGCCGTCACCGCCGCGGCACCCGAGCCCGTCACCGCCTCCGCCATCTGAGGCCGCCGATCATCTCCTTCAGGCTCCCATGTAGCCATATTCCCTTTCTTTTTCCCTCTCTCTGGATCGAAGAGATGCTCCGATGATTTCTGTCAAAATGTTTCATTTTTTTTACGTTGGCAAAGAAAAAACAAAGGGAGGAAATTTTGACTCGAAGGCGTACGGTGTGTCATCGGGGCAAGTGAGGCCTTTGTCGTGTCGTGGTTGGTTGTGAGTCGGATTGGAGATCGGTTTGAGATCCGGGTGTGTCGTCGCCTTTGCCACTGGAGACGGGTCAGTAAAGTCAAATGATGCGGCCCCGTCCTGTCGTTGACTGG
The DNA here is from genome assembly GCA_023547065.1 of Musa troglodytarum. Classification (NCBI taxonomy): domain Eukaryota; kingdom Viridiplantae; phylum Streptophyta; class Magnoliopsida; order Zingiberales; family Musaceae; genus Musa; species Musa troglodytarum. The sequence goes on from CP097509.1 coordinate 39,377,649, forward strand.
TGTCAGCTGTGAAGGCGACGTGAGACCTGCATCTCTACGTCTCTGTGAGATGTGCGAGACCGGAAGTGGGTGTAGCATCCACAATTACGAATTCGGCAGCTGGACTAATGGTGGAGGGTCAACCATCTCGCGGTCATCATGGATCAACGTAAATAGGTTCATACGGCCACTGTTGCAGTGCTTTTGACTTCGAGTGCAATCTATGTCGAGTCTCTATGTAGATTTAAGTGTCCCTTGCAATCGACGTTGAGCATTTTGACTTTGTGTTCATGAGCGTCCAACTTGGCCGATTCTTATTGGTCGTTCAGCAGTCAACAACTTCTTCCCGCGCTTAAAGCCGTAGATTAATTCCAGTGGGTGGAGGTTGGCGGCAAGATGATGAACCCAATTCCTACGCCAATAACTTGAGAGATCAATTCGAATAGAATAAGTTGAGAGAAGAAGGGATCCATCATCCATTGTCAAAATTAGCTGGTTTGTGATTTTGACGTTGGGCCCTACCACCAATCTATGCGTAATGGTTCTCAGCCGTGGGTGGATATTACTGGCCATTCACATGGGAGGACCACTGACAGCGATGCCATTGACCGACGGGCCTCGATTAATTCCTACCAAGTATGCATCATTCTTATCTTCACGGCAGTCTGCGTCAAATCCTTGGCAGCGACGGAGTGCAAAGCATGGAAGAATCCATCGAACAGGCGAGAAGGGTGCAGAAGTCAACATGTAGGGTTTGACAACGGTCACGCACCTGGATGGGGATGGGGCCCTCCCCTGAAGACTTCAAATTTCCTGTTGCTTGGTGGGCCCCGTCACGTGTTTGGTCTCCGGTGAGGTTTGACCGACGGTGTGTGATGATAGTAGCACGGGGAAGGTAGATCCTGGTCAACACTTGGAATCCATTTATGATCAGATTGGAAAAGCAAAGGTTGCATAGAATGACTGCGGATTCGGATCGAGTGAGCAAAATTACAATCATATACAATAAGAATAATATGATGACCGTAGAAATACTTGCAAAAATACGTTAATGCTAGACACATCCCCCATCAAAGCCAAGGATGATGATGACACATTGAATTTACTGCATTGGTCGGGCTCAGTTCATAAGAACTATCCGGGTTTTGCAGCGGCCTGACTGTTGTTCTTCGGCCCATGAAAGAAATAAGAACCAGCAAAGATTACATCAACTATGAAGAATTAATCTTCTGCTTTGCACATCATGTACATCTCTGGTCAGTGACCTTGATGACTGCTCTCCTAGAGGGAATCCATGGATATATGATAAGTCCATCTTTGTTGGACCATTGACCTCAGGATCCATTGCTGCTCTGGTGGTAGCATGATGTGTGGAGCTCCTCGCCGATGTTGGCCTTTCATGGTTCTACTGTGTAGTTTCTTTTGCTGTTCCTACTAATGTTGATGAGAATCCCAATGCTTATATTGATGCCTTCAATCAGATCTTTGCACGTATTACAAAGCCGATGCGCAATGCTTTGTTTTCGTTGTGGATAACCTGTGCGCTTTCACCCTCCTAGCCAACGCTCTCCATTGTTGACCTTTAAGAACATGGAGGAGTAGAAGTCACTGAAGAGGACAACGAGTTGTTACTGTGGCTTGCCACATTACTTAGTTCTATAGGCTATAGCTGAGAATTACCTCATCCCATCAGATCTTATCCAGTTTTATGTGCAGACCACAACGAATGTGACAGAGAACCACCATCGTTCTCATCCATCGCTCTTCGGTTGCCTTACAATGGCTACCCTTTTTGACTGACACACAGCGTCAAGAGCACTCTTGCTGCATGCATGGAACAATAATACTTTTACCTACTGAAGAAGAATAAAGCAAGATCTGCTACCGTCAAAGCTTTCACTGCATTATGTTTGGCAAACCTCACAATGGCTCCTCTACTGACTGATGATATAGTTGCAGCAGATATCAGAGTTCAAGAGACTGTCGAGTGTTCTCCGAACCATCATGTGAGAAGGAGACACTCCAGATGCATGCGTTGAACAGTACATTTTTTGATGAATAAGATGTAACCAAAGCTTTAGCTACATCATAATGAATGAATCTGCAAGAGATCCTAATAAAATAAAGACAGATAAATACTTTCCCAACACCCAGCATGGAGTATCTCTGTGCCAATGAGTCTATAAGTTTGGGGTCTGTAGGACAACTACATTGCAGTGTGACCATTCTTGGCAGAACAATTGCTTTTGCTGGGCTTTGTGTCAGAATATGAATTATGAAAGCAAACATAAGATTCATGCAGGGGAGAGAAAAGATCATGAAATCAACATTTATCTTCTTTTTTAAAAGTTAATAACCTAACTAATTATCTAAGCCTTTTGGTTATGAAGGAAAATTAAAAATATATATATATATATATGTGGGTCTATACATTCTTCAAACAAATAATTTTAAATTGTAGTAGTAATTTGATTATAATTATTGTTGATCCATCTTCCTCGTACTCCTAGCTATTTAGCAGGCAATTTACATGATAAGTTCTCCGTGAAAAATCGTCCAGATTCATTGCACATGCCTAGCTGGTGCTCGCACCAACGTGTAACGCACTTTGACGGATGCATGCGTGTATTTGAAATGAATCAGGTCGATATATACGTATAAATACATGCGGACGAGAGAAGCCAGAGAAGGGTCGGAGTGGGAGCAGAAGATGTGTCAGAGGTTACAGTGAAGTGTTACAGGAGTTGTATTGACTCGGGTACAACTCGATGCTATGTGTTGCGTGGTTCTGAGGTCGCGTCTGTCACCAACCGGGACACGTTTGCGTACGTGGTGGACTCCGACTCCTCCAACCTTATCCCTCCCCATCTTATTCATCTCATCACACTCTCTCGTGATCTTTGAGGGTGTGTTTTCTGGCAGTGCAGGAGACAGGAAGACCCGCCGGTTGGTCCGTCGATTGATGACAGCAGCGCCACCGGAGCTGGAGAGCAGGAGGTGTAAAGGAAGAACAGGAGCTGGAGGAGGAGGATGTCTTCTTTGGTGATCTCCAGCGTGGGGCTGAAGGACCACGTCAGTCTTCCCGCCTACCTCCATGCAGAGAAGAACGAGGAGAAGGAGCAGACTCTGGTGGAGGTGGTGAGGAAGAGGACCTTATTCTGCCTGGAAGAGGAGGAGGACTCCTCGGAGAGCTCTTCCATCGGGGCTGCGTCGTCCTCTTCCTCGGACAGGGAAGGTGAAGGAACTGGGGAGGAAGAGGAGGTGGAGAGCAAGAAAGGCGAAGGGGCTTTCGGTTCCTTGGATTCCCTGGAAGAGTCTCTTCCCATCAAGTACACATTTCTCTTTCGTTCCTCCGCTTTCCTCCTACGATCCATACTATTCAGCATCTTCTCTTGTGTTCTCTCGAATTGCAGGAGAGGGCTGTCAAATTTCTTCTCAGGGAAGTCCAAATCATTTGCGAGCTTATCGGACGCAGCAGCCAACGCAAATGGCAACGAGCTCGCCAAGCCGGAAAACCCCTTCAACAAACGCAGGAGAATTCTCATGGCGTACAAGGCAAGAAGGGCTTCCTACGGATCGCTCGTCTCTGCATCCACGTATCTGCCACCGCTCCTCTCATCAGACCACACCGTCCCTGAAGGCGACGAAGAGGAGGACGAGAGATGCGGTGGAGACCTGTTCTCGTTGCCTCCCCTCCCCGGCCACGGCAATGCTTTCAGATCATCACCTAGGTCCTTTTCCCTTTCCGATCTCCGACATGTTTGACCAGTAGTAGTACATGTATGCAGTAAGCATCAAGCCGACGGCGAAGACAATTATATGATCGAACGCAATCTAACCAAAATTTAGCTGTAAGACAAATGGGAGGCACGAGTGATGAAGCTGTGATGTGTCTTCTTCTTCTTCTTCTTCTCGAATCATGGTCATTGTGTAAAGAGTTACGATAAGAGATAAGGTTTAGAGGTCACGAGGGACCACAGCAATGTGGATGGCGTGGTGGTCTTATCCTTTCCCACCTTGCCAGCTAAAAGATATGCCTGCTTGGTACGCTTGCCTGTTGCCTTGCTTGCTTGCTTGCCTCTCCCTGTTTCCAACGAGGAAGATGATGGGGTACGCTTCAACGGAAGAAGGAAAGGAAAGAGATTCCCCATGAAAAGGAAGTTTCATCTTCTCATCCCAAAATAGTCTTTTCTTCTTTTCCAGCTTCACCCTCTCTTCTTTTAATTGGGATGAGAGCATCCCTGTGATCACTGGTAGGTTGAAGACATCATGCCTTTGATACAATGTTTACGATGTGACATACAGACAAGGACACTGACATGTTTCCTCCTTGGGGAGATGAAAGGATCCGAGTATGTTTGAGTCTATTGTCCAAGCATTCTGCCCTAGGTCATAACATATGTAATCACACGTGATAATGGAAAAGAAGCAGATGAAAATTCCACAAAGTAGGAAATTTTGTGGGTGGTCAATCTGGAGACAAGTGGATTTAGGGTTGGAAGAAAGCGAAACAACATAGTTTAGTCACCCACCAAGAATTAGAAAGGTTTGGTGATTTGTTGCTCAGTTAGGAGACAGACCGTTGGTAAGAGATGACTTCTGGTAAGCTCTAAATTATTTCAAGTTGAAATGATAGCAATGGCAGGTGCTAAACATAGTATCAGATTAGTAGGACTCAATGCTGTAAAACAATCAAGTAATAGCAAGTGAAATGATAGAGAAAATATTTTGTAGATCCTCAAGCAGGATTACCTGACAAAATGCTTTTGCTCATAGCAAACCAGAGGAACCCATTAGAAACTTGTTTGGATTCTTCTTTCAGATGACCTAACACAACAGGAAGATTAGAATTCTGGAGCAGATGAACTCGAAACAGAGGTTCATCAGGATTACCATGTTGAGCCCATTCACCAGGCTACGATTCATAATTGAGCGGCACGAAAAAGGTGAGCCATCAACAAACACACATGGTTGCAATCAGCAAAAGACTAAATGTTGATAAGTAAAAGGTCAGTTGAAGACAAAATAACGAGCAATAGACATGAGTTGCAGGCAGGTTTTTGTCTACAGTCATACTGTTATCTGCACTGCAGTTCTGCTAAGTACACTTGAGAAGAAAACTGTCAAAATTATTGCATTCAGTGGACCAGAACATAGGAGCAGAGGTCAAAAGTATTCAAATTAACTAGTTTCTTGTGCGAATGAGAGGTGGCACATATATATGTATATATCACAGATTATTATGTTTTTTGCAGGATTCCTAGTCATCAGAAGAATATGCAAGAATGAAAATTCACAGATGGGGAGAAACAAAGAAACCAAGTAAAGCAGATCTGTTCAACTTCTAAAGGAAAATCCAATTTGATAAATGACAAGAGAATCTACATCTGCTATTGTGTTGGTACCTACATATGTACTCAAAACACTTTACAAAACTCAAAAGTTTGCTATTCCCTAATAGTATGACTTACTCTTTCAGTAAGCTTGCTTGTTTTCACTAACCGAGTGCAGGGAATAAGTTTCCACTTCTTAGACTGCTTCAGTGGCATTGTCTCCACCATGGCAATAAAAAAGCTTCCCGTATTAAGACCAGATTTTGCCGAAGGATATGCCAATCGACATGTTGCCGACTTGGTTCCTTGTTGATGCGAACCTAACAGGTTGAGGTATGTCTACAATGGCCATCCCTCCAAGAGCTGCGATAGCTCCATTGGTGCTAGTGATGCCTGGATTAGAATTGAAAAGAAGGAATCCTCGAAGAAGGATAACACATGTTGTAGATTGTCCAAGAACAACATGGGAAGTTTGCCGATGTCTGGATGAACAGCATCAATTAAGCTAGAACAATTGTTGGTGACACAGCAATCTCATCCTTCTGATAGAAACCCATGCTGACATATTCACAGCTAACGACTTACTGACAAAAATTGCTACCTTTCTTTGAAGCATTGGAAGAAAAAAGATCTAATCATACCTGCTATATTTCAAGCTGACATTAGCAAGGCCATCAGAAAGGGACATCACAATGCCAAGAGCCAGCAGGGAACAGATTGGGTTTGACTTGGGAGGAAGTGAGGTTGGCAAGAGGGAGAAGGCCTTCGAGATAATCATTGATACCCAGCTAAAGCTGTGGTGGATCAAGATGAGAAAGATGGGGCAGTTGAACCCTACTTTTCCAGGCACCTACGCCAAATTAAAGACAGTAAAATGAAGATTCAATGACCAAGAATAAGACAGGAGAGCAGCAGTAAGAGAAGGAAAGCACACCAATTTGTTCGTCATGATAATGCTGACAGAAACCATCAACAAAGCAATGGTTGAGCCGCAAACACGTCGCTGCAAACGCTTTGAACCTTCAGATGCATGCAATTAATTCACCGAGGAGGGAGGCTTGAACAGTTACTCTGCCTGACAATCCAGGGAATACAGAGATCACCATGGTGGTCAATAGCCGAAGGAAATTGCTAGATAGACACTGTTGCTCTGCAAATGCTTGTTTGTCAGAAGACTTGACCAATCAAAAGGCGCAAGTAGGGAGAAATGCGATGCCAATTGACGCAAAGAAATTAGGAACTACTACACAATGAAAAGGAGCTTCATTGGGAAGAAAAAGAAGGAAACAAACAAGTGCTTGCTCTAATTCTTCCACCTCTCGATCAAATGGTCATTCGGGAATTGCTCTCTCCGTTATTCAGAATAAACACTTCATATTAATGTAGCAAGCAAAGCCACAAACAATAGAAAGGCAAAATCCTGCGAATAAGTAAGGAAAAAAATCGAATTTTTGACATGGAAAATGCACTACAATACACATTAAAAGTGATCACACGGCAAAGAGTGGTCTTTGGAGGAGCAAAGGAGGGGGCAGGGTGACCTCTTCTCCGGCGTCGCTTTCTTTGCGATCGAGGAACCCCCCACGTCCTTCCTCAAAGTTCGTCGCCATCCTACTACTTGGCATGAGCTCAATCACAGCTTCAATCCCCACCAAACTACTTGCCCGCCACAGGAAGAGCCGCAGAGTCGCCCAAGAACAGAAATTGGAGGAAAAAAGAGGCAAAAGGTGCGCAGATGAGAGCGAGCGGGCGACCGATGTATGGTAGCCGACGGCGCGTGAGATCGGCGAGCGGATCGCGGTAGTGGGACCTGTGTGTTTCACCGCTCAGCTCGACCGTCTGCTTGGGGGAATCAACGGTTCGATGCGAGTACGGAAGTGCGTGGTGGGGATTTGGAAGCCAAATCCAATTCCCAAGCCCGATTGGAATATCAAAGATCGATAAGAACAAACTCCTAATCTTCCTTCACCGGCTAATGATAGTCAAACAAAGGTCAGATTATTAGTTAAGAGAAATAAAATCCTTTAATTCGATTACGAAATCATGTGGGCAATAATCTATATGTCCAATACAAGCCATCAACTATTTTTGATGCCAAAATTAATCGGAGATATTGTAATATTTTCCACTCAATAGTAAATTTTGCATGTCCATTCCGCACGTATAGCATATAAATACGAGTCAGAAATATACGAAAAGAAAAGATACGAAAACATCCATTTTATATTTAAAAAACCCTTTAATTTTATCCATACTTCCCTACTGATATCAGATGGCTTCCAACGTCTGTTCTGTAATCATATTGAACCTCTAAACTTTGTAGTATAAAGAAAATTGCAAGACCATGCGACATATATTTCATGAAAATGAATTCTCAAAGATGCACTTTGGGAAAGAACTAATTGAAGATATGCGCTCTGCTCGTTTAAATTTTGTACATAAAAGAAGGCAATATATGATCTTTCATTCGAGAATTACAAACAAAAGAGAGCACATAAAAGATGGAACGAAAGATGATTATGAAAGGTGAATACCTTCGCTTATCTCAACCACACTGCAATGGTTCAGTGAAACCTTCAGGCAATCACAATGCGACTTACACAACACATAATGGCCATGAAAATTAAGATTACAAAATGATAAATAGAGGAAGAAAGAAGATGGAAGCTCAAGAGTAGATAAAGCAAGCGTAGAATCATGTGGGCAATAATCTATATGTCCAATACAAGCCATCAACTATTTTTGATGCCAAAATTAATCGGAGATATTGCAATATTTTCCACTCAATAGTAAATTTTGCATGTCCATTCCGCACGATATAGCATATAAATACGAAGTCGAAATATACTAAAAAGAAAAGATACGAAAACATCCATTTTATATTTAAAAACCCTTTAATTTTATCCATACTTCCCATCGATATCGATGGCTTCCAACGCCTGCTCAGAATCATATTGAACCTCTAAACTTTGTAGTATAAAGAAAATTGCAAGACCATGCGACATATATTTCATGAAAATGAATTCTCCAAGATGCACTTTGGGAAAGAACTAATTGAAGATATGCGCTCTGCTCGTTTAAATTTTGTACATAAAAGAAGGCAATATATGATCTTTCATTCGAGAATTACAAACAAAAGAGAGCACATAAAACAGATGGAACTGAAAGATGATTATGAAAGCAGGAATACCTTCAGTTATCTCAACCACACGGGCAATGGTTCAGTGAAACCTTCAGGCAATCACAATGCGACTTACACAACACATAATGGCCATGAAAATTAAGATTACAAAATGATAAATAGAGGAAGAAAGAAGATGGAAGCTCAAGAGTAGATAAAGCAAGCGTAGAATCATGTGGGCAATAATCTATATGTCCAATACAAGCCATCAACTATTTTTGATGCCAAAATTAATCGGAGATATTGCAATATTTTCCACTAATAGTAAATTTTGCATGTCCATTCCGCACGTATAGCATATAAATACGAGTCAGAAATATACGAAAAGAAAAGATACGAAAACATCCATTTTATATTTAAAAAACCCTTTAATTTTATCCATACTTCCCTACTGATATCAGATGGCTTCCAACGTCTGTTCTGTAATCATATTGAACCTCTAAACTTTGTAGTATAAAGAAAATTGCAAGACCATGCGACATATATTTCATGAAAATGAATTCTCCAAGATGCACTTTGGGAAAGAACTAATTGAAGATATGCGCTCTGCTCGTTTAAATTTTGTACATAAAAGAAGGCAATATATGATCTTTCATTCGAGAATTACAAACAAAAGAGAGCACATAAAACAGATGGAACTGAAAGATGATTATGAAAGGTGAATACCTTGATTATCTCAACCACACGGGCAATGGTTCAGTGAAACCTTCAGGCAATCACAATGCGACTTACACAACACATAATGGCCATGAAAATTAAGATTACAAAATGATAAATAGAGGAAGAAAGAAGATGGAAGCTCAAGAGTAGATAAAGCAAGCGTAGAATCATGTGGGCAATAATCTATATGTCCAATACAAGCCATCAACTATTTTTGATGCCAAAATTAATCGGAGATATTGCAATATTTTCCACTCAATAGTAAATTTTGCATGTCCATTCCGCACGATAGCATATATATAAATACGAGTCTAAATATACTAAAAGAAAAGATACGAAAACATCCATTTTATATTTAAAAACCCTTTAATTTTATCCATACTTCCCATCGATATCGATGGCTTCCAACGCCCTGCTCAGAATCATATTGAACCTCTAAACTTTGTAGTATAAAGAAAATTGCAAGACCATGCGACATATATTTCATGAAAATGAATTCTCCAAGATGCACTTTGGGAAAAAACTAATTGAAGATATGCGCCTGCTTAAATTTTGTACATAAAAGAAGGCAATATATGATCTTTCATTCGAGAATTACAAACAAAAGAGAGCACATAAAATGATGGAACTGAAAGATGATTATGAAAGCAGAATACCTTCGCTTATCTCAACCACACTGCAATGGTTCTGAAACCTTCAGGCAATCACAATGCGACTTACACAACACATAATGGCCATGAAAATTAAGATTACAAAATGATAAATAGAGGAAGAAAGAAGATGGAAGCTCAAGAGTAGATAAAGCAAGCGTAGAATCATGTGGGCAATAATCTATATGTCCAATACAAGCCATCAACTATTTTTGATGCCAAAATTAATCGGAGATATTGCAATATTTTCCACTCAATAGTAAATTTTGCATGTCCATTCCGCACGTATAGCATATAAATACGAGTCAGAAATATACGAAAAGAAAAGATACGAAAACATCCATTTTATATTTAAAAAACCCTTTAATTTTATCCATACTTCCTCATCGATATCGGATGGCTTCCAACGCCTATTCTCAGAATCATATTGAACCTCTAAACTTTGTAGTATAAAGAAAATTGCAAGACCATGCGACATATATTTCATGAAAATGAATTCTCCAAGATGCACTTTGGGAAAGAACTAATTGAAGATATGCGCTCTGCTCGTTTAAATTTTGTACATAAAAGAAGGCAATATATGATCTTTCATTCGAGAATTACAAACAAAAGAGAGCACATAAAACAGATGGAACTGAAAGATGATTATGAAAGCAGGAATACCTTCAGTTATCTCAACCACACGGGCAATGGTTCAGTGAAACCTTCAGGCAATCACAATGCGACTTACACAACACATAATGGCCATGAAAATTAAGATTACAAAATGATAAATAGAGGAAGAAAGAAGATGGAAGCTCAAGAGTAGATAAAGCAAGCGTAGAATCATGTGGGCAATAATCTATATGTCCAATACAAGCCATCAACTATTTTTGATGCCAAAATTAATCGGAGATATTGTAATATTTTCCACTCAATAGTAAATTTTGCATGTCCATTCCGCACGTATAGCATATAAATACGAGTCAGAAATATACGAAAAGAAAAGATACGAAAACATCCATTTTATATTTAAAAAACCCTTTAATTTTATCCATACTTCCCTACTGATATCAGATGGCTTCCAACGCCCTGCTCAGAATCATATTGAACCTCTAAACTTTGTAGTATAAAGAAAATTGCAAGACCATGCGACATATATTTCATGAAAATGAATTCTCCAAGATGCACTTTGGGAAAAAACTAATTGAAGATATGCGCTCTGCTCGTTTAAATTTTGTACATAAAAGAAAACAATATATAATCTTTCATTCGAGAATTACAAACAAAAGAGAGCACATAAAACAGATAGAACTGAAAGATGATTATGAAAGCAGGAATACCTTCAGTTATCTCAACCACACGGGCAATGGTTCAGTGAAACCTTCAGGCAATCACAATGCGACTTACACAACACATAATGGCCATGAAAATTAAGATTACAAAATGATAAATAGAGGAAGAAAGAAGATGGAAGCTCAAGAGTAGATAAAGCAAGCGTAGAATCAAGTCCCTGTATCACCATGTACTACAAACCAGTGGCAATGGAACAAGTACTGGGCCCTGATGAGACTTGGTATAGGCAACATAATGGAAACGGTTCTGCAAACAAAACAACCAGAAAAGAAACCTTTTCGAAAGAAAAATTACAGGGCGAAATGTTGGAGCGAATAGAATAGATATGGTTCTTACTAACTACCACCCTTCTGTTTGAGGGTGACCTTATCCCCTAAACTGAGAGCAATTCCTTGTGTCTTGCTCCTTATCCGGATGTAACCACTGAGCTTCCCATCTGCCTGCTTCTCGACACTCACATTGACCAAAGCGTCCTCTCCAAAGACACTCTTTGCGTATAGGTTAGCAGCAAGAAATCCACACTCCCCATCCAAGGCTGAGCTGGAACCAATAGAATTAAAGAACAAGATACTGATAAATATTGGATGATGATGACTAAGAAAAAATGCCCACCAGAAAAAATAAAAATCAATTGATTATGCAAAAGTAATGCAATTCTTTTTTTTAATTGAAGATATCAGGGCTGACATTATAGTTCGGTGGATTGACAACTTACGGTGGTGTGAGGCACTTCATGTTTGTTGACTTGATAATGTGATTCAAAAATTCCTTCTCACCCTGTATTACAGTGTTCACTGCGACCTGCAAAGCCAACAAAGATAATGTTACTTGTAATTCCTGGTTGTTTATATTGCGCCACAAAGTGAAATAGAAGCACAGGCCAACAAAAGGAGCATTAAATTCAAAATATATGGATGGAGATTGAGATTCAACTGAGCGTCATCATCTTCTAAAGGAGTCTATACATTCTATCCTCATCCAATACTAATTACAACCATTATTGGACCAAAAGTGACAAAAAAGCTTGCCGTGATTTACCTTGGAAAATATTATGACATCATGTTATAAACAGGCTTAATTACACCCCACATGCAAAGTATTAAGCAATAAAAAAGGACATTGCACATGCTCAACGAAAACTGGAAAGAAGTCTCCTTACACAAGTGTATACTTTATCACCTTTTTGTACAGAGTAACACCACTTAAACAAATCGTTTGAATGAAAATTGAACTACCAACTAATATGAAAAATCAATATTCAACTGTTGAAATAGTCCATCAAGCTAAGGAATTTCTCCCAAAGGTTTACTTATTAAATAATAATCAGCTTCTTTTTCATGCCACAATCATGACCCCTAGGGACTCTGAGATTCCTTCTAGTTGACCTTTCAGAAACTCAAGAAATCAATGTGCAACATGTAACCAACAACCACATACATTGACGTTCCTTGTGTGTACACAAAATCAATTATCAGAAATGTGCCTAACTGTATCTATCCATGTTGTGATTTTACCAGACTAGTTCAACATATATTCTGCTTCCACTATAATACACAATATAATATATTACCTGAACTCAGTACATCATTCATTTAGAAATGTCATAGCATAATTGATAGATATGTAGAAATGCTTTAGCATCATTAAAAGAACCATAGGGAATACCTTGTTTTCCCACTCAAATTCTGCCCACATGTTCCTAAATGTCACATCAGCACAGGTAGCAGGAGATATGTAGTCCATGATGTCAATGTGGATGTCATTGAGGACAACAACAGTTCTCTCGAGCACATTTGAAGTTTCATATACAATATTACCAAATATGACTCCAGTTTCTGTTGAAGAAACCTTTATATTGGCTCGGATTTGTTTACTTGTTTCTGGAGCTAGTGTATAGTTCTGTGGTCGGTCTACAAGTTTGAGGTCTCCCATTGTTGCTAATTCCAAGCACAAATTCTGAAGTGTTTCCTTTGTTCGATTAATCACTGTAACATCAAGGACAATGTCATAATGATGAACTGTCACATATGCCTCAGCATACACAGGATCACTGAATCCTGTTAGTTGAAGAATTCGGTTCAATTTATTTGCATCATCTCCATCCTTCATGAATTCTCCAGTTGCACGTTTTAAATCATCTTGGACTTGATCCTCCAACTCAAGCTGGCTCATACCCTATTTAACATCAACACCAAAAGAGATTTATGGAACATAAATTCTCTGGATTTTTGTGGCTCTGGAAATATATAGCACCAAAGTTGTAAACAGCAAATAACAACTTCGAGTATTATTCAGATATAGCCCAACTAAAATCTCATGCAGCAATATAAAATAAAAGTCTTACAACACCTGAGAATAAGTTCAGCAAGCCAAAGATTACGACAAAGAAGGAAAAAGAAAATCATAAAACATGATGTTATATTTCTAAATATTATAGGTTAAAAACATCATCAAGCAAGATCTTAAAAGTTCTAAATTTTATAACTTATGACGATTTAACTAAAAAGGCAAACAAAGGAAAATTATAAATACAATTTGTTAAGCGCTCTTGATTGTTGACTGACAACCATGGATCCTGAGTTATCATAATATTACTATATGTTAACCATTCATTTTGTTTGTTTAGGAGAAATCTGGAAATGTAACAGCATTGACTCATACACAACTATTATTATTATGCTATTATCGAACTGAAACAAATATTTAGTTTTCAAAATGCATGGTTCTTTCGAGTTTGAAGGATCATAAAGGAATTTCTTAATTCAATTAAACGATTAAAACCACGATGGTTGTGTATATCGTATACTATATAAATATAGAATTACTAATTTTGCCAATAACTTGGTAGAGCAAATTAAAGGTCACTCTTTCTTATCTGATTACAAGCAACCATATCAACTCTGTGAATCATATATATTGCTATAAAGTAAATAGCAATAAATGAATATGGAACAAAATTTCAAAGTTTCACATGGCACAAGTCAATTGGCAACAGACACCTATTACAGGAAGTTATCACCATGATCTTTGTTGCCACTTCAGTTAAGTGCATTTGCATTAAAAAGCAATATTCTCAGTGTATATGGTAGATGACACACCCTCAACTTGCATAATGCCAAATACAAGAGATGTCTATTGTTCCTGACTGTAGATCTGATGAACCAAGCATGCCTAGGACAAAAACAAAATCTCCTAATTCCCTAGCATTTCCACAACCAAACATGCCTTAAGACTCAAAATTATCTTATGCTCAGGCTGGCCGACCAAGTTCACAGCCATAACCAGCACAATAAGATAAGGTCATCACCATGCAGCATATCTAGACACGCAAATGTTATCATGTGACAAGTTATCGATAACACCTGCCATGATGATTCACTTTGTGTACATGACAATTTGATAGGTTAACCATCAATAATTTCTGCAACTGAATAACTGATGTTTATAAAATTGATACTCGCATTGACATTATTTCTACTCCTTGGACGTATGACAATTATCTTAAATATGAGAATAAAACATAGCAAATAAAAACATAAAAAATAAGAGAGATAAAATTATAGAACACAACAAGATCTTCCGACCAAATGAATTTATTATATCAAAATATCAACAAATCATAAAAATCTTTCTAAAAAGCAGTACAGAATCCATTTTTCACTAATGCATCACAAGCATTCAAGAAATATGTATCACTTACACCATATCCAAACCCATAGCAAAATCTATCTCTAAGTACATGAATGGGAAAATAGATCTTACTTCCAAAGTGCAGATCTTTACAAGAAAATTCAATTTCAATCTGTTCAATGAATTTCCAGTCGTCAGTATAATAAATTTAGAGTCGTGTTACACTGTCTAGCCATGTAAGAAGAATGAAGAACAGTTAGAGAACTATCTCAATTTAAACTGTTTGTAAACAAAATTTTATGTCCCAGATCAACCTATGAAGTTCTGCTTTCATCCTTAAACCTAATTTAAACTCGTATCTCAATCAGTAACAATTTAAATCAATCGTCACTCCTAACTATTCAACCAACAGTTAATATTACAGAAATATATTCTATTCAAAACCTTGTATAACATACTTCAAATCCACAAGAGGTAGATGCTATCCGTCACAAGCCAGTATACAGGTATAGATGATTTACACTAATAGATGAATTCCTTTCCATTAGATATTAGGACCACACTATTTTAAGTCTTTGACCACTACTTTTCAGGCCTTTTTAATGTCTTTTTGTTTTATCAGATCTTCTTGGTATTAGAAGCAGAATTGTTGATTCTTTCAATTACTACTCATTTCCAACATTCCTACAAGCACAAGAAGCAAAAATTCTTTTAGTCATAGAATCCAAAACTAAAATAATTTCCTACTGGACTACTAGACTGAATATAGATTTCTTGCATGATAAAAGTTCTGTAGAAAGTCAAATGCAAATAAACATAGGCATACAAACATTCATCAACCATGGATCAAGTAAGATCATTTAAACAAGATACTAGAATTCCTTACCTTCCTACTCTTCAAGTGGTAGAAATCAATGAGATCATCAGGCTGTGCATGGGAAATCTGGGCTTTAGCCTTAATCTCCTCAGTTTCTTGGAACTGCTTCTCTGCAAGCATCTTAGCAAAACTCTGGCGGCATGACTGCAACCATATTCTCCTCACCTCATCACCAGTGTTGCAGAGCAATCTTATGCACAGCACAATCCTGTCATAAGAATCATTATCGATCGGGTGGGGAAGAAAGGTAGACTGTCCCAACTGCAACATAGAAGTCATTATCAGCAAAGCCCCAGTGCAAGCTTTGTTTACTTCAGCCTTTGACGGCTGGACCTCTTCCAGTCTCAAAACCAGCTTAGTCAAAGTGCAAGCAATGACTGCACCTACAAAGAAGTCACCAGACAAGATTAGTGACCTCAAATTTCCAGGTGAACCCAAAGATCCTGGAAGAACCGTTGGAGCAGACATAGCAGTTTCTGAGGCAGCACTTTGTGTTGCATAAGTTCCATCCGCCAAAACCACAGGCCGTCTTGAAGAAACAGTACCAGACAAGTTGACCTGCTGGGGTTTCTTTGAAGCATCCACCACCTCCCCCTCCTCAGTGCTAGTGTAGAAAGGAAGATCCCCCAGGCACTGCTTAATAGTCGTGATCCCACTTTCCACCTCAGAGAGCGAAAGGCAGTACTCACCAATGATCCAAAGAGCACACGAGCAGACCCTCGCAGCGCGAATCTGATAAAACGTGTCGAGTAGCCGTGTGATGATGGACACTCTGAGCTTTGGATTGGTCTCAATTATCTCTCTGACGAAGAGAGCCACGTCAACAGCAGAAGCCACATTCGTGTCCCCAAGGAAATCCATCAGCAGATGCACCACGGTGCTTGCGACCTCGGGGAACTTGATCGCACATGAATGAATGGCCTGCACCAACATCTGCCGGTATTCCCCATTTTTCTCGAGCTCAGTGCTCTGGGTCTTGACGACCTCCTTCTTGAGCGTGAGTACCACCTCATCGACGTTCCTCGATGTAATCAGTTCGAGGGCGATGTCCAACGTCTTGCGCCTGATGTCAAGATTCGGACTTGGCAGGGCACGGAGCACATCCATAATCATTTCCACCATAAGCTCCCTGTGCGACGATTTGAGCTCGTTGAGGCGGTCGAGCACGATGAGCTTGACGTTGTTGTCGCTCTGCGTGAGAAGGAGCTGGCAGTAGGTGTTGGCAGCAGCCCGGATGGCAGTCGGGGCAGAGGACAGGGAAACGAGAGTGCTGGCGCACTCATAGACGACGGCGGCAGAGGAGGAATTGAGAAGGGAGATGATGATCTTAATGTACTTGCCCTTTTCAGCGGGGTTGGAGCGGCAAACCTTGCGTATGAGGTCGAGGGCGGCCATCTGAAGGAGGTCACCCCAGTCGGGAACGTGGTCGGCGTGGGACAGGAGGTAGGTGACGGCACGGGGCTGGGCGCAGGAGGCGAGCATGAGGAAGGCGTTGCGACGGGCGGAAAGATCCTGCTCAGAGGACAAGGTCTTCTCAACCAGCTCGGGGGCGTCAGGAAGGAGCTGCTCGCCGGCCTGGCCGGGGAGCCGGTAGATGGCGGCGACAGCGAGAAGGGCGTGGCGGCGGATGAAGGGATGGCGGTGGTCCAGGTTGGCGAGGACGGAAGGTACAAGGGGTTCCAGTATCTCGGGTTCGGAGAGGCGGCAGAGAAAGCGGAGAGTAACCCCGCGGATGTACTCGTTGGGGTGCTGCAGGTTGTTGCGGAGGTTCTGACAAATGAGGATCATCTCAGGGAGCACGCGGCCGCGGGTGTCGGTCTTGTCGATGATCTCCAGGTAGAGCAGCAGCAGCTTCTGCACGGTGTGGTCCTCGGAGGGAAGCACGTACCGGACGATGGTGATGAAGAGCTGAGGGAGCGTCTCCCCGTTGAGGAGAAGCATGATGGCCTTCTTGAGGGCGTCGATCTTGGCCCCCACGTCGTTGCCCTCGAGGGCCTCCTTGATCTCGTTCGCCATGGCCGGCGAGCCCTTGTCGAAGTGGATCAGCAGCGAGCATGACTTCTCCATCTCGGCCACCTGCCTCCTGCCCCGCAAACTACCTTAAAACCCTAGATCTGGATCTGGATCTGGTGGATCCGAAGGTACCGAGAATAGATCTGAGGTGATGAGGGGCGAGATCCAAATCGGCGCGAGATAGGGTTGGAGACGATCCGAGGGACAATTGGGGTCAACCCTCTGTGGGGATCGAAGGGTTTCTTCGGGCGACTCGGAAGAGGGGGGAGGAGGAGGAGGAGGTCGGCGGAGGTCGTGGATCGACCGCTCGGCTCTTCGTTTGTACGAGGGAGACTCCACCACACTAGCAGCTTGGGCTTGGGCTTTATATTGGCCTTGGGCTTAATGCAAATCACCTGTAGCCCAAAATAGAGCCCATATCGACGGTTCTCTCGACACGTGCTTTGCATGCAATCCATGCACACCGAGTGTCCTGCCGTGACCTCCAGCGTTACTGTTCTGCGAGCCATGGAAGAGGAGGCGCGGAAGAAGGGAAGAGAGAACGAGGATAAGGGAGATGAGCGCAGAGGAGACCATCCGTCCCACCTTAGTCCAAGCACCGCAAGGTTGATCCGTGACGCCATCTCGAACGAAGCAGGGGTGCCAACAACGAGACCAGAGGATGCGGCGGTGGCCCAGGCACCGTCCGACATGCTTGTGTTCATCAGGGCCGTTCATCACCTGGGTTCCTCTCTTGAATGATACTTACTGGTGGTAGCAGTTCGCCGGAACGCATGTGATACACAGAAGAAGAGTTCCTTCAAACTTATATAGACGAGTTGTCCCCTTGCTTGCAATTTCGATCCTTTATGGATGGAAGCCATGACCGCCCCGCCGCAGAAGCGGCAGCTCTTCGGCGTCGCTCGTGGTTCCATGCATCGGAAGCGCAAATCGTATGCGGCTACCGAGGCAGGACACACGAGTTTCTTCCGATAGAAAATGACGATGTGAAAGGACGGACCCACGCGCTCCGCGAATAGGGGATCACTTTCCCATGACGCGTCGCGGGAACACGAATCTGTCTGGGGCCGGATCCGGGTCGACGACGGCCCGGCTTAATCGAAATCCAACAGCCGATATAATCCGACCCATTAGCCACACGGGTCGGGTTCGTGGCAGAGAATTGTAGGATGGATCCGATTAAAATCCTACATTTTGGCTTCCTACTTGGAGTTGGATCCTTCTTGGGGTAATCGAGCCCAATAAGGTGGAAGGATTCCTGCTGAGAGTATCTGTTGGCCTGCACTTATCTTCTGCTTTGCTGTTCTGCTGAGCTCTTTGACCAATGCTTCAAACTTGGGGTGCATTTCCACCTCCGTATCCTGTTTCAAGGATTGGTTTGCTCATCATCATTCTTAAGAACTGAGGACTGCCGCTGCTCAAATGATGCTCAGCACATCAAATGTTCACGTTCTTACGGTGGTAATGGATCCACTTAGTACCGCATCAGATTCGATCCATCAAAAGCACTAAAACCATTGCTCAGCACATCAAAGTCTTTATGTTAGCTTTTTGTACATCTTCAGCTTGTTGAAAAGTCGAGGAACTGATATCAGACAAATAGTGATACCTTTAACACAAGATTGTAAGATCTGAATCCTGGAGCTCGGATTTAGATTTGCAAGCCATGAAAGTGAAGTCATCGAATGGTTTCCAGGGCATCAGAGAGAAAAAGGCCTGCCTTTGCAGTTGGGTGTAATGATGTTCTTGCTTGTGTGCTCAAGCAGTCAAGAAATGACAATAGTAAGTTGAATGCCTTGGAGTGGTGGGATTCTTTTGGGTCAAAAACCATGAAATGGACTGCAAAAGTTTTGCTTTTGGATGAAGAATAAAGGAGGATGAGTCCTTTTTCTCAGGTGTATAAACAATCGCAGTAAAGTATTCATTGAAGTTGAATGGGTGGGAAATATTGCTGGCCTTTATTCAAGTGAGTTCCACATCCTCCAGTTGTCACCCTTCCTAGTTTATTTCCCTCTACTACTTTGACAAATCGCAGCCAGACAAGTGTGCTTAGTTCTTGGGGCCCTCTCAAGCTGAAGATATGCTCCATGGAGATCCAACCTCTGTGAGAAAAAAAGGATCATAGGTGATGTTGTAGTTAGACTGTGAATTAAAACTTCAACACCATGTTGATGGAAAGCTCTGCTCCATTGGTCTCGATGGCACTTGTGTGTTCATGATGATGAAATGGATTTATGGGATGTAAACGGCAATCAGATTTGGCATGAAGAATGCATGACTGTTCTTCCTCATCATGTATGCTAAAGTTCAGAGAAAGCAAAGTGAACAAGGAGGAAGTTGATGTAGGACCTTCTTCATAAAGACAAGTCAAGTGATCAAAGTTAGGTATTGTGTCCTAAAATAAAACAATCGATCGACTTTCTTTCCTTTGTTGGGGGTGTAATACTTTTGACCATGGAACTTAGTAGAAGATGGGAAATGATGGCTTCACGAGTGACCCCGAGACAAATCATTCATTAACAGCACTTATCATGGTCTTGGATGGGCTTAACTTTCCAGGTAATGGTGCACATATACCACCACTATGATGGTACTGATTAATTTGAGGTTAACCGAAGTTAAGCTATATATTAGTGGTTTAACCTGTCGAATCAAGTTAAAACAACCTAATCTATTGGCAGATTAATAGATATCAATTCATTTCCTTTGGTATGCAGCACACTTTTCTCTGTCAATCTATAGCCTCAGCTATTGGCTCCAAGGACGGCATGTCTTTTTTGACCGCAGTTGATGCCTTTTCCCGCGTGAGCGCAAAGCGCATGCAAA
Organism: Musa troglodytarum; assembly: GCA_023547065.1. Classification (NCBI taxonomy): domain Eukaryota; kingdom Viridiplantae; phylum Streptophyta; class Magnoliopsida; order Zingiberales; family Musaceae; genus Musa; species Musa troglodytarum. Next base: position 39,398,133 of record CP097509.1, read on the forward strand.
CACAAGGGAAAAGAAGAACGTTGGAACTCTTGTCCCCCTGCCATGTCTACTTCCATGCAGACATGACAACGGGATCTGTGTTGTTGTTGTTACACCGTGTCACCAACAATGGCAATGCACCGGCACAGCAACATGGCCCGTAGAGGAGCTCTCAGAAACGGCAGTCATGGAACATGAAGACTTTTGCTGGGTGAGTGTAGAGATCAACACTAGAGACGGACTTTGAAGTGGGAAGTGTTTTGCCAGAAGAACATGTTACAAGGTGGCGTTATGCTCATCTCTGCAAGTTTACAACAGGAGGGAGGGTTCACTTGCAGCTTCAATCCACATGTATGCTATGTGGTAGAACAGAACCCAAGAATCCGGACTCTTCAACGTGTCTCTCTTCACCTTCCAAGCTCAACCTCACATTCCTGACCTTTTTGATGCTCTGCAAGCTCACTTGGAAGACTTCCCTCACCCAATGCTCGAAGAAGCTCTCTGAGAAGGAACCCGAGGCCTCCATTAGCTCCTCCCCCACTGCGGGGTCGATGAAGAGGTGTCCCTTCTCATCGTTGTCGTCGCTCGGGATTTCCTCGAAGGCTCTATGGAGCTTTGAGAGGAGATTGAGCTTCATTTCCTGGAATTGGTGACTTCCTGCGTCCAATGTGAGCTGAACGGTGGATTCAAGAAGCTCTTGTGGGAGATGGTGACTGATGCATTCTGTCTCATGTGTGAGATCACTGGGGACGGCGTCTTCCTCGCTGTCCTCGCTCGGTTGCATGTTAAGATCGAAGCTGGACTCACCAGCCCTCCCCTTCTTGGATATGTTCTGCAGATCAGTTTCTGGCTTCCTCTTAGCATCTCTAGGTGATGAATCTTCAACACAGAATCTCATAGTCACTACGTTGTTGGCACCATCGAATTTGGTCAACTTGGAAGTGGTAAGAACGAAGATTGCATCAGCCAAGCTCACTTCTCCACCAAATGAGTCCTTGAAGGATCCAACTTTCACCGCATCCGCGAAGGAGTTGACGACGTTGCAATGCATTCGATTGACGTCCTCTATCAAGACCACACACTTCGGTTCCTTTCTCAAGGCATCTACGAGGGTCTCCAAGCATGAATCCTCTCCGGTTGTGGACGAATTCCTCTGATTAATCTGGATCAGTTTATTGGGGGATCCAGAAAAGGACTCGGCCATGACCCGGGCAAGTCTTCTCTTGGCAACATGATCATTTCCTTGTATCAGCAGCCGAACAACCTTCTTATCACCACTTCTGCAGTCATGCAATGCTTCCACAATCGAAGGGATGGCTTCAGATTGCCAGGGGATGTTCTCTTGCAGTTGTCGTCCAAGTTCTAATGGTTCTGCCATCGATCGCCTTGTCTGGTCTTTTGATGTTGCTGAATCAGAGTATAGGGGACTGTTCAGTGCAAGAGCAGTCACAGCCTGCTGATTTGCGGCCATTTTAAGGGAATTCAAGCTTGCTTCAGACAGCCATTGATTTGACTCGGTTCTCTCCTGCCAGTTCACCGTTTCATTCTTCTTGTCAACTGCAGTGCTCGAGAATCCAGCATTGAGTTTTAGACTAGTCGCCGAGACCGACACTGGATGTGGTTCGATCAAGTTTTTGTTTTGGTTGGCGAACAAGCCACCAGACCACCATGAATTCGATGAAGGTTTGGAGTAGTTTCTACTACTGACAAGACTCTGATTGAACAATGGAGGGTACAAATGAGCTTGACTGTGATGAAGACTCTGGCACAGCTTGTTCCACTTCCTCTTCAATTCTACCGAAGCTTCCTGGAAAAAAGGAAGAAAAAGTCAAGAAAATTATTAACGGAAGCCATCAGGGAAACACAGTGAAAGAGTCAATCTATGTCTGATTTACCTTATGATAGCCTGAGGTCTGGGTTGAGAAATTGCTGATGTCTTTGATTTCCGACTTGAAAAATAATGCTTCTTTCTCAAAATTGAACAGACACTCATTGCAGCAAGTGAGCTTCTCATCTTCTTTTGAGCTTAAAACCTTTGATTCAACCGGTTGGAAGGGAAACTGACCAAATTTTGGCACCCTTGAATCCAGGCCACTGCAGAACATGAAAAGATAAAGATGTTGGTGCAAACTAGTTCAATCTTACATAAAATTGACTCAATCTAAAGTTAACCATGATGCAACCACATGAATATCTCACTGTACATGACACTTGGATGGCGCTGCTTGATGAACATAGAATATTTACATGAAGCATGGAAGAGCGATATCACAAACAATTTCAGTCTTTATGAAAGTGATGTCTGTGTTATGGCTGGGTATGGCCAAACAAGTTGCATATATTTTATCTTTCCACTGAAACCTACCAGTGTGGCCCTACATTCACAACATCAGAACTACTAAATCACTAACTAGGAACCAAAAGAGAATCACGGATGCATACGTTTCATAGGAACACTCATTGACACCAAGGAAACAAGCATCCACACTGGAAGAGAGACAGATTTGGGCCAATGATCTCACCTGGAAGCTTGGAGGCTCAACCCCAGCCAACCCGAGGGAACCACCACTGCTTGCAGAGCCCATTGCATCTCGAGAGACGGCTGCCTCATCTGGCACTTCATGTATGTCTCATAGTTTGCACTGGCCAGCAGCCATACCTTGTTGCTGCCAGCCCCAACACCATTGCTGTTGCTGCTCTTGAACTCGGATAGCAGCCTACCCATCTCTGCAACCATGTGCTGCACTGCGCTGAAGCCACACCCATCTCTTGCTTCCTCGTGCACTGCCCAACTTAGGTCCCCTGCATGGATGATCACACCCCCACCGACTCTATCTCCTGCTACAGAATTGATGGTTCTTCTGAGATCGGACACCTTCAGGTCCACATCACCCTTGCTCATGAGCCTGAGCTGCACACAGGAGAACTGAAGGTTTATCAAACTAGCATGCTTGAGCTCATCAGGGACCTCACCTCTCTCCACCCTCCCCATAAGCTCAGCCACCAGCCCCTCTGTCATGGAAACAGAATCCCCCACCACTACGGCGTTGCCCCTCCTCCCCTGCTTCCTTAGCATCACCTCCAAGACCACCCTCAAGTCCTCGTTTAGGGAGGATTTTGGTGCATGAGGCGGGCTCTGCTCGGCGGACAGTCTCAAAAGATACTTCTGCCAGAAGTCTCTGCCATGGTTGATGATGTCCTTACTGGACTCGAACAGAAGTGGTGAGGACTGGCCTAAAACAGAGGCCTCCTCCTCCAGGTTGTTCTTGACGCAGCTGCTAGAGAAGCCCGCCTCTTTCATCACCCTGCTCACGCTAGGGTCGTCCAAGATGGAGAGCATGAGCTGCTCCATCTCCACCCTGATGGCCAGAAGAGGCGGCTGCTGCTGCTGCAGAGGCTGCTGTTGTTGGAGCTCGATGCATCCCCTCCTCTGGTTGGCCTGGGCTCTCTTGAGGGCTGCAATGAGGGAGTTGGAGAGGGAGGACGGCGAAGGGAAGAGAGGGCCGGAGGAAGGAGGGGCGGTGGTGGGGAGCCTGTTGAGAGCCACATTGAAGCACAGCTCAAGCGCTCTGCACCGGAGCGGGTGGGAGGCGGGGTGATGAGGCTGGGACCTGAGGCAAGCCCTTCGAAGCAGGTCTGACGAGGCGGAGGAGGAGCTCATGAGGGTGGCGGCAACGTGGAGTGGCGTGACCTGGCCATGGCCTCTTCTTCTGGCCAGGTCGAGGGAGTGCTTCAGGACTGCGGCTACCTCAGCTGTGAGGGCCTGCTGCACTGTGCAGACTCCTGTTCGCATGACTTCGCCTTCGAGTCCAACCCCTGCGGCACTGCCAACAGAGCTCGTTCCACTTCTCGGTGGCGTCCTCCTCCTCCTCCTCCTCCTCCTCCTTCAGCAACACACCAACCTTCGGTGAAGTAATGTGTTAACGGTGGAAAAGGAAGGAGCTGCTTTGCTTGCTCTCTCTGCAACTGCAACTGCAGCTGCTACTAGTTTCTTTGGCTACAGCAGAAGAAGAGTAGTGACGACTACACTTGTGGGGATTGGAGAGAGTGTGTTCAGTGGCAGGGGGGAGTCGGACAACCGGGTGGGAGGAGCTTTATACAGCTGAAGTAGCTCCTTTTCCCTCTTATCATGTCCCTCTCCTTCTCTGGCTTTTTCTGTTGCGAGTGTTGCAGTGTTGGTGCTGCTTTTCTACATCCACTTCAGGGATTGCTCGCTTTCACTTTCTGCACCTTCTTTTGGCCTAATTCACTTCTTCTTTGTGTTTGTTTATGCTGGTGCAAGAATGCTGCGACATGTTCAAAAATATTTGCGTGAAATGGGCAGTGCCCAAAAATGCACACATGAAATGATTGCCCAATTGCACCATTCATTATTTACACGGCATAATCTGTCCATGCACAGCACTGCTCCTCCTTTCATCATTGCAGAGGACCGAGAAATAGCCTGGTAATAAAGTGAAAAGAACACACACTGGGTGTTTAGATGCATTTACGACACGAATGCAAGAAGTAATCATGTGATTAAGGCGAACGCAAGGCACCAGGAATACCTCGTGCAAAGCCAATCACACGGTTGGGCTAATTATACCTTTGATCGATCCTTGCATGTTTGCTGCCGACTGGATTGTACATGAACCAAGCAGGGTGGTGTTCCTCAGCATCAGCATTTCTTTAAAGCATCTTATCAGACGGTCACTTGGGGGGGGGGGGGGGGGGGGGCCTTCTTACTACTCTTTGTTCTCTGCCATCATATTGTCCTGATGTGGAGGTGTAAAAGATGACTAAAGTTATTACATGATCCCAAGAATTTGAGGAGCTGATGGAGAATATTCTCTCATCTTGCAAGTGGATCAACAAGACATGCCTACCATCACACAGGTCTGCTCCGTAGACAACTGCAGTGGCTTCTTCGTAGATGCGCCAAATGAGTTCAACAGGTCTTCCCCCTCCTCTTACCATATGTCCCCTTGAACACACAGACAAGGCCATCAGAAATGTTCAAAGAAACAGAAGGGAAAGCAGAAAGAGTCAGAAAAAGAAGGAAAAGAAAGGATGGAAAGGTGGGCAAAGCAGCAGGGAATTTTTGAACTTTATACAAGCATATTTGTTTGTGTCTGCGAGCGAGTACTGGTGCTCCCACCCCACCCCTTTTCTCTTCCTTTGAAGCAGCTGCAAGAGTGATCTCTCGTTGTCTCAAAAGAAAAAGAAGTGTGCTCTTGCAGCAATCCTCACACAGAGACAGTGTTGCATTCCCTCTCACCAAGTACCAAAAAGCATGCTCATGTCTGCTCCTCTTACGTCACACTGGCCTGCCTTCTCCCTCGCATCCCCAACAAGCCATCCAATCCTTGTTTCGTTTGGCAAAAAGCTTTATTATCTTGTTGCATGAAGGTTCCTCATTTAAGACTGCAAGCCTAAATGTCATAAATGCTGTGAAAACAGTGGCTCCTCCCAAGTACAAGTGCACACTAGGAACGAAGTAACGCTGAACTGGTATCATAGACTCTAAGATCACTACGCGCCTAGCTTTTCACATGTCTGCATCTTGTGATGCCTGAGCCAGAGCCTGAAAGACTAGCTGCAAGGAGAATCATATGATACTATCTATCTAATCCCAAGTGTTCAAATCCTATGACAAGAGTTTATGTTATTCTGAAATCACTGCCACAATGTCCTGAGTAATAACCACGCTATAATCCTGGTAGACAACAAGTCAGAATGTGAAAACGTAACCTGAGCACTTCGGGTGTAAACAATACAGAACAGAATCATTCTTCTTTTGAGAACTACATTTGCATCGAAGAAATATCAATGCTCAAATCCTTTCACTTGCAACAAAACACTGATTAAAACTTAAGTGGAAAACATTAGCAGATAAAAACTCTTACAACAAATGCAATGTATTATTGGCCCGAGTTTAAGACAAGTAGGAGGAAATAAATGTTGACGAGTTTTACACCTCTTACAGTATATTTTTGTTCCCCTTCATTCTTGTGAGCAGATGCTTTTTGACCAATCCTTTTGGTATCGGACTCTTTTTTGGGACCCGTGAAAGAGGAGCTCCATCACTTGCTTTCTCTTCCTTTCCATTAGCCGTAGGTGTATGGTGCCAATCAAGGGTCCCAAGCGTTGGAATAATGGCATGCTTCTTCCTGTTGTTCTTCATGCGAGTGATGGTAAAAGGCTGCACCAAAGGAAGCAGACAAATAAAAGAAACTGAAGACTAAATACTATGCTGTTTTCATCTCTTGTCAGCCAAAAATTTCACCTCAGAGAATGTTGCTGGTGAAAACTACTCTCTCAAAAGAAATCTTACATCAATGTGAGATACAGCAAAAGTGAAGGAAAAAAAAAAAAAAGGGAGGATGTTCACTTTCAAAAAGTCTTAAAATACCTCAAACTTGATTTCCGCTAGAGAAGTCACAAAAAAGTGTTAGCTTCATTTTCCTTCTTTATTCCCTCATAATAATATACAAAAGTTATATTTATATATATATGTATATATATCCGTGATCTAAAGCTCAATTATTCCTACTTTGACATCCATGCATACCAAAAAAAAAAAAAGAAAAAGAAAATCAGGCTTGGATCAGATTATACTGTATCATGTCTCTTAATACCCTTATTCATCATTTTATTCTACAATCCCTGAGAGAAGCAACCTACATTTGAGGAAAACAGGGGAAAGATCAGGGAAAAGTGGAGTAAAAGGTGAGGACTCTCACACAGTGACATCTCTACATATGTTTCCTTTGGAATAGACCCAACAAGGAACTACCTGCTGCAGCAAATAGCACCACCCAACATTTGCCTGGGGCAGTAGAGGAGTCTGTCTCATGGTTCAAATTTCTTCTGCCACTGTAACCCTGAAAGCCTAAGAACATCAAGAAAATAGTCATGGTAAGATTACTTAATAATCTCTTTCTAGATTAATTTGTATTATAGAATAAAGGATCTCTAGAAAAGAAAAATCACTTCATCATGTAAATGATTTCTGGTACCATAACATTTTTATCATGAGAAGAACAGTTTTGAGTGCAGTCCCAACTCATAAATAGTTACTGTTGCCTAAGATAACAATTTAACCTGATCAGCTTGATACAAAACCTAGATAATATGTAATTATAAATTCAGTTCTTAGAATTTGCATGACATCAGAATTGCTTGTCATGGCAGAGGGAGACATAAATCAGATGAAAAGCAAGTGACAACGTTCATGTCCTCTCCACTGGGTACTGCACACTGGGGTAGAAAGGAGAACAAGTGGTGGAATATGTTTTTTTTTTAAATTTTCTACATGATGTGTTTTCCTTGAGAATCAAAAAGGCATAGCCACCTCACAAGAAAGGAACACAAATAAAAGATTGGGGAAAGAGTGAAAACGAAAAGAGATGGGATTGACATTGTAGCTTGACAGGTAAATAGCATAGGAAAATAAAGCAGCAGGGGATGCTAGTGATGCAGCAAAATGACAAGAGGGTGAAACCCAAGACCCTAAAATTCTCCATTAGGTACTTGAGAGGGAACAGCACAGCACAGAAATGCAATTCTCTCTCTCTCTCTCTCTCTCTCTCTCTCTCTCTCTCTCTTTTATATATATATATATATATATATATATATATATATATATATATATATATATACACATACACACATTTTCTCTCTTTCTTTGGAAATCCCTTGGATTCTCTTTGCCAGTATAAAGCCCACCATTCCTGTCGATGAATGAATTGTAGACCTTTTGTTCTTCTAGGTTCAAGGCTGTCTTTGTCATTGTCAAATTGTTTATGTTTTGTTTTGCTTCCAAGTAAAATGGGGACAAAAGTTCCCTTCACTATCAATCTTTCTTTTCTTTCTTCTTGCAGAATAAAAACCTCAATTGTTAGTCTGTGTCAAGACACCATATGAGAATCTTTTGAGTAGGCAAAAAAGAAAAGAATAAAAAAAAAAGCTTATCATCTTACAAGTTTCAAGAAGAGAACTTGACTAAAAGATAAAAAGCAATAGAGCCAATACATGATAACAGTTTGACTGCAAATAAATAAATCTTTAAGCTTTATAGAATGGCTAAAATATTCTTGCACAAAAATACACTCAACACATTTTGATTTCTGTTTGATGCAAGTCTCACAAGTAACTGTAATTGAATTTAAAGTAGAACAGACATGACACGTTGTATCCATCTAAGATTCTGTGGATTAAGCTTGTTTCGTAATGGCCATCTGTGACTACAATTCTAGAAACAGAGCCGCAGTAATAGTGTAAGCGTTGTACTTATGATGGTATGAAGAAAAAAAAAAAAGACAATCCAGAACATGACTACATATGAAAATTAATGCTGATGAGAAGATAAAGAGCAAATTCCACTAATACATGACAAATTGACAGTGACAGAACATCACACATTCACAAAAGAAAATGCTACAAATTTTGTGACTATATATGAAGATACAGTACAGACATTTATGGCAGTTTCAGATGTCGAATCTGACCAAAAGTGATTTCCCCCTACAAATTTGCATATATATTCCCAACCAGGATTATTTTGAAGATGCTGATGAGAAATAGCCTTTGGCCGTATTAGCAGGAGGCTGTTGTTCGCTGGAAGCAGCAGATGTTCTATTCTTCGGAAAAACAAAAGACTAATAGAACAACAAACAGTAGGAACCATCATTAATGGAAAACTGATCAGAAAACACAACACATAAAAAATATTAAAAAGCTTGACAAAAAGAAAATTCAAATCTTACTTGACAGTTGGAACTGCTAGTTTTCAAAATGAGACTCTATTTGCATCTGTCTCATGAACAGATCCACATTATACTTGCAATCAAGCAAGCAAGCATCAGAAAAGAGCCACATTATCTTAGTGGCTCTGTGATCAACAATTACCATATATATTTAAGCTACGTTCTTTAGCTGACAGCCAAATAACCCACCCACTCTAGTTTAATAGTTTGGGATGTAACTCTCATGTCTCCACACTAGAATTTTCTGAAATAAACTAATCCACAATTATCTACACAACTTTCTGATCTGTGTTTAGCATTCAACCAAATCAACAACTCCTGATTTCCACCTTGTCACATATACTCAATCATCTAATCACCAAATATTTGATGCAGGATTTTTTTTATCTATATAGTTGCTCTGCTTTCTCATCAAGAATTAGCTCACAAAAAAAAACTGTTTTCTTCCATTCTTTGACACAAGACAGGAACTGAAGTTACGAGTCAAATAGATTCTTAAGTACTGCAAAATTTACCAATAAATGATAGTCTTCCTTCATATCTATTCACCAGTGTAGGTAACAAAATTGAAGTATTGATCTAATACAAAACTATACAAAAAATAGCAATTGGGCACTGATCACACACATAATGTTCCAGATTGTAGATGATCATGGCTCCAGAGCAATTGCTCATCGATTTTGGTCAGCTTGTCATCGTCCAGGCGCTTCCAGGTCCTGATTGTCGCAACCCCCATCCATGCCTTCTTCCCTTTTGCAAGATGGGCAGAGATTACCCTTGCTCTCCTAGGCCAACCGACTCTTCCATATCCGTGGTAACCAAAACCTCCTCCATAACAGAACCATATACCTTTTATTTTGCCACAGAATTCATTAAGATGATCATGGCCGATGAATACTGCTTTCACATCTCCCATTGAGCTTAGGGACTGAAGGATTCCCGATTTGACAGAAGAACAGGCGACTGCCTCTTGAAACTGACCCACAAAACCCCTAAACCACAGGTCACGAACCTCTGGAATGGGGATATGGAAGAATGAAAGTGCCGGAGCTAGATACCTGCGCTATTATAGATTTGATTATATCTTAGTCCATTTAGCAAAACAATACATCCGACATAAAGATTGTTTTAGCATCATAGGAGCTTTTCTCTTTGCATAACATAAAATGCAAACATGATTTGCATATAATTCATCATGTAAGAGAGCTTTGTTGCAAAAGCAGAAAGAAAATATAGATTCTTCTTTCTCAGAAAAAAAGGAAGTATATTTCTTGGTGGCAGCAAAACAAGATTCCAGCAATGTTAGATTTTCTCACTAGATTTGTGTGTACGGTATCCAACTTGGAACATGTTAAAATACAGTATCTTTTAAATTCACATAAACTCAGTAAAGAATTCATTAACGTAAAATGAAAGTTGATTACTTGGACCTTGTTGCTAGTCAAAATTTGTCGGCATGACCAAATAAACTTCCTTTTTCTTTTGCCAGAGGTTTAGCTCATAATTGATTTGATAAACATGATATGCAAAATAAAAATTTTGTTATTTGGTAGCTCTCAGTAATCTCATTTTAACTTAATATCATGACAATTATAGTCACACAACTCACCATATGTATCTGATCGAAGCCAAATTATTGCACAATGTTAGCTTTTGTTCTCAGTAATTAAATGTTTTATATTATGTAGCCAGATCCATTATTTTCATTTGCCAAATCTAACTCTCATAAGCTTCAGAATCAGTTATGCATTTGATGTTGGTATCAATATAACACTGCAGACAAAAAAGTTCATGCAGAGACTCAAGCTGCAGTTTATAGTTCACTAAGAAGGCTACATTTTCTCAGCTACAGCTATAGTGATATCAAAGGGTAAACAAATGGTGCTTGAGAAGTCACTAATAAGCATTCAAGATTATGGGCTTCTACAAGGGTAATTAAGTGTTAGGAGGGTGTATTTACTTAACATTCCAATGAGGCCTTAATGTGATTAGAAGGCCCAAATTTGATTACCACATCTATCTCAACAGTTTCTTGCCTGAGTGGAGACAAGGTGAGTCCATATCTTTGTGATGTATAACAGGAAAATTACAAAGCCTGGTTTTTGCCGTATATCAGAAGAAAAAAGAGAGAAAAAGAGAGAGAGAGAGAGAGAGAGAGAGAGAGAGAGGGTGGGGGAGGGGGGGGGGGTTTCAAGGAGGGTCCTTAATGCATCTAAACAGGCTACATCCTCAGAAATAAATTCGAACAGTAAGCTTAAATTTTCATAAATTACCACTACCTGAAGCTCTTCAGAAATAGTGTGAAGCCAAGTTAGTTGAGAATCCCTAATCCATCCATATGTTCTGACACCACCGACCATAACACGATCACCACTGTCAAGGAAATAGAGATTTAGCACACTTGTGTTAGCCAAATCCGATCCCCATGCTCCATGCACCCTGGTGTCATAATTTCCATATCCATCGACCACAAAACCAGATGGGTTTCCTTGGGACACTGAGAAATCCATTAGTGAGATGAACGACATCAATTCTTCTCGTGTCATGGTGGACTCCTGGTCATGATTGCCCAAGATTGCAGCCCAGGGAGTCCCGGACTCCATGGCAGGCCTAAAAACCTTGAAGAGTGATTCTGCAGCATCAGTAGCACTGGTTCCAAATATGTTATCCCCTGTTTTAGATGAGAAGATGATATAGAGAAAACTCAGTTAGAAACACCTGATAAATTAGTTTCTTTAAGTCAAAAGTCAAAATAGAACAGAGAGAGATTTAGTAGAAGTCTAGAAGGCAACCTTAGATAGCATGTAGCTAGAGGCCTGTCAGAAATAACCATAATCCATAAAAAGAATGATTGTCTACCGAATCAATAGTGTCATCTCTAAATGCAACATCTACGAATATTCAAACAAGTGAAGGTATAGAGACCTCTGATTGATGATATCCATGGGCAAAGAATTATTTAGCATATAATATGGATAAAAACATATCTCAATGATGACAAAAGATTCATATAGCTGATCTCAAATAGTTGAGATTTACAGTTTTTTTTTATTATTGTTATTGTATGACAAGAAGATCAAGAAGGTAAGGTAAAAGAAAATACAGTAAAATGAATCTAAAGAGATGCTTTATTTTTCTATACTATAATAATCTCTATAAGATAGTCTCCTATCATCAAAACCTCTGCTATTATCTAGCGACTTATCTTTGTCTTCAGGGTTTTCCCTGGATTCGTTGACTTTTGTATAGTTCTTCGTTGCAAGTTCCTCTGTGCCTTACCTACTGGGCAAATCATCAGATATATCATGCCTGGAATCTTGGGCCTCTTCCTTCTTATTCCTGCCCTCCTCTCCTTTCCATCCTTGTAGTGACTACTCTCTCTCCGGCTTGATGTCTTTTCGGACTACTCCTTCACTGAGTCATTCTTCCTTCCATGATCCTCACCCCTCGTGCCTTCCATGATCTTGAACACTTGCCCAAAACAGGCTCAAGTTCCTCTCCATTCCACCTCTTGTGGTATTCTCCTGGCCACAGTCCCACAGATCAGCAACCACGACCGCCACCTCGTCCTCACTTGATTTGCGCTTCTTCTCCCCGGTGGTATCGCCATTGCTAGAACCCATCACCTCTTTCCCAGCGTGCTCATTTGAGGGCCTTCGCTTCTCCGGCACCGAATCCTCCTCCCTAGTCCTCTCCGGCGGGCTCTCATCCTCCTCGGAGTCGGACCGGTCCTTCAAGTGTTTGTGCGACTGGTGGGATCTATGCCGTGGACTCGGGAGCATCTTCCGGCAGCCCGGAAACACTAATTGAAGAAATAACCGATCGAGCGATCGGAATCCTCTGACGGGCAAACAAGCCCCTCATAGAAACGCGCCTTCCGCAAGATAATTCACCCAGAATCAGACCTACCGACAAGGAATAGCGGATCGATGGCCTCCGCAAGGCGACCCGGCAAGATCGAAGAAGAAGAGAACAAGAATACGGGAGAACACAGGGCCAGAGCAAATGGATCTCCAGTGTCCCCTCAACCCACGTGAAACATGGAATCTTCCATGCGAAAATCGAGGTACCAGAAGAGGAAGAGTCGGTAGGAGAACCTGTGAAGGCGATCAAATCCGGCTTCTCGGCTTCGATCATCCTCTTGAGGAACAATGTCGAGTTGAGATCGGAGCAGCGGGCGGCCTCCGAGGGCAAGACGTCTCGGCATCGGGTCACCAACCCGTTGCCGTAATGCATATCGGCCACCTACAAGAAACACGGGCAGGAAATCCTCATCTTGATGGTACAAAAACCCAATCCTTGGAATCGGGCTACGAAGCTCAACTTACCTGGAGGATCTTAAAGCCACCATCAGAGCTGAAGCGGAGGGGGTGCTCCGCGGACCTCTTGACCCTCACCTCAGCGTCGCCGCCTATGAACGCCACCCGCAGCACGAATAAGACGAGGGGGAGGATGAAAAGGAGGAGAAGGAGATCGACGAAGAAGGTCCGACGCCATGGACGGCGACGCATCGTCCTCTTCCGCGAGCTCGCGAACTGCCCTTCGGGACGAGCTGCAGATCCACTGCCGTCCGACGAGCATCGTCCGTTGTGAGATCAAACGGTTCTTAATGGCTCCGGACATCGGGACCCTTCCAAGTAACTACACGTGGCGGATTACTGTTCGATGGTTACTAAATCATAGTATTTTTATGTTTCTTCATGATTTACATTTTTAAATTTCTTAAAATTAAATATTTACATAATTTGTTTTATTAAAATAACAATAATATTATTTCCTATAAATCTAAATAATTAAAAATTAAAAATATATTAATTTCTTTAACAAGGGAAATCAAGTTAATACATGGACAATCCTCTGAATTTTCATGGGAGGTTTCATCATGAAGCCCAGCTCATATAATCCTCATCAAGAGATGCAGATCAACCTCTCCTCTGTAAACATGCGTACATGTGAGTGCATGGGGGAATATATTTATATTTTTAACATATATTTCAAAAATAATTATGAAATACTTTGAGTGGTTGATAAATAATATATATAAATTGTATTGTAAGTGTGTATTAACATAGATGTTGTTTGATAAAATTATATTTTTTTTCAAAAAATATTTAATATTATATGATAAATTTACTGTTCAAATATTTCTAATATTTATTCATATATAAAATATATATTTTTATTTAAATTAATAATTTAATAAATAACATAAATGAATGAATGTATATAATCTTATAAAAAAATTCTGTATGGTCCATATATAATAAATAAAATATAATAATATAAATGAATGTAAAATAACCTTTAAAAATAAATAAAATTCCATCAAATACATATGAGAAGAGTTGATGATGACAAAAATGGAGAGAATGAGAAAGGAAATGAGGGTTAGGATCCTATTATATAGTGATAATATTGTGATGTTAAACAATGTAATAGGTATTTTAAAAAAAAATTATTGACATCCTCAAATGTGGAAATACAAAATGTTATAAGGCAGCATCAGCATTTAAATATTTACAATGCAACGTCCATATGATTTTTTAAAAAAATTATGAAACACTAATACATATTTGAAATGTGGTTTGGATCCTCAATGCACATTTCTAATATATTTACAAATGCACCTATAATCATTTAAACTGATTTCAATATACATCATAACCATTTCTTTTATATATATATATATATATTAATGATCCTCAATCATTTGTACTATATTCATAACATAAGTTACATAGTTCATAAGCTTCACTATTTGGTATTAGACCTTATAGAGAAAATATTGCTTCTAATAAAAACTTGACATGTGATAGCCCGTGAGGAGGATATAGGACAAATATTTTGCTTGTGCTTCAGAATATTTATTCTGGGTTAAATCCATTATAAATACCCTCCAAGTTAAAGATGAGATGAGTGAATATTTATTAAAAAATACTTTCACTTCATTTTATGACTAAATGGAATAGAAAATCATGTCGAGAACCCCACTTGATCTTAATTTTTATATTGGTCAATCATCGAGCACCCCTCAATAATTAACTGAGAATTTGAGTATCATTTTCGATCATATCAAATTTCTCACACACACCTAAAATCGAATTAAGTCAAACTAATCCAATCATTACCAAACATCCACAACATCAAAACCTAACATATACTAAATTTATTGCCTACCAAATTCACCTTACTCATTTTTAATCCAATTATATAGTTAGCCAAATGTTTCTTAATTCCATCTAGGATAATTAATTTTCCATTTCCACATCTGATTAATGATTATTCTAATATGACTTAAGCAGGTCAAATAAGTATGAGTACTACGAAGAAAAAAGAGCAACTATCATCTAATAATATCATAATCATTAACAAATTATCTAAGCAACTAAATCTGTCCCAAATTTGACTTCGATACTATTTTTCTATCTGCAAATAAAATTACATTTTATTATTTACTCTTAAAAAAGATAAAAATTAAAATAAATATATATATTTTTTTCATTCCAACTAAATTGGAATCAACTTTTTATGAACAAAGAGAAAAGTGGTCTTCATCTTTTTTCCTTTGCCAAAATAAAAGTCGCTTGTTAAATCAACGATATTTTATGAAATATTTAATGGTTTAAAAACTAATATACACAGTAAATTTATATCACTGAAATGAGAACAGTAAAGTAAATATGTAAGTCTGATAAAAAAATATTTTTATTCATAAACAATTAGATATAGATTGGATAAAATATAAAATATTTTTTTAAAGATGATATGATCAAATACTAACGAGACTTATAAATATTTTAGTAAAAAATGATTAAACACTATGTGTGGCATCAGATGTAAAAATATATATCAAAACTAGAAATAAAATTTAAATGCTTTTATTTTAATCAAAAACATAACTTTTTAAAAAATTTATTGGCATTAATTAAATTAGAGAGAAAAGAGTGTGCTAATTTACTAGCATTAATTAATTTAGAAAGCGATTAAATTAAATGAGAGAGAAAAGAGTCAGTGTCACAGTTCAGTTTACTATTATACCCTTTGGTATGTACTAATTCATTAGCATTAATTTGTCTATTAAATGGCTACTCGAGATTTGCACAACTGAAAGGCTGCCCAAGTACAATAAGAAAATATATTTCTTCTCAGTAAACAGTGTCATACAATTATGTAGCATTTAGGGTGTTTGTCTCAAAAAAAAAAAAGAAAATCTTAATGGTAAATATTTTTTTTATGTGCGCCTCTTGTTTCCTTATTTCCGCATAAAGTCTTATTTTCTAAAATGATCAAATATATTTAAATTGGGTCTAGTCTTAAGAAGGTAATAGGATTGATTGAAAAAAAGATTGATCGGACCCTAAACCATAAAAAGAATCTTACGAGCCCTAAATAAAAAAAAATCTCCATAAACCATTCTTTGTGATGTAACATTTTCCTCTAAAGTGATATGGATATTTGAACTCCTCGTTCTAGCTTTATATGTATGATTTTTGTTAGGATTAAATTGGTACTAAGAGGGGGTGAATTAGTGCGTATGTTAAAAACATCGACAATTCTAAAAAACTTTTAGCTTAATAAAACGTATATCAGAAAAACATTTAACTTTGAAAATATTCGTAAGAGTATAAGTAAGGCAGTATGCAATGTGACTAAATAGTAAAGAGGAGAAGGAAGAGAGTGCACATCAAATTTATAATAGTTTGGTCGTCCGACATACGTCCATTCCCGATTCCTCCTTCGTCGAGGCTATCAGCATTCACTAACGATCTTCATTCAATGAGTGAATACTAAGTATCCTCTTATAGCCCTCTTCTCCTTTTCATAGGTTCAGGAGATAACCTTTATAAGCACTCACTCCTCTCTCAAACTAAAATCAACTTAAAACTATAGGAGGGGATCTCTCAAGTGATTACAATAGCGTTTTCTCACTATTATGTTCTGAGTGCTTATGTATTCTAAGCAAAGATGAGACGGATATTTATAGGCCCCAAATGGATTTAAATTTGCAGCGAAAACCAGTCTCATCCCGGGTCTTCAGGGTATTAGCAGTACCACTACTAGTACTGGGCGGTACCATCGCCCAATCTGCCCTAACACTGGGCGATACCACTGCATGACATAGTCTTAGAGAGTGTATCACAGAGACTAAGCCATCGGCGGTTCCATTGCCTGTTCTGGAAGTGCCACCGCCTAACCCACCTTTTGGGTCACTATTTGAGCCTTTCTCTTGGCCCAACACAACTTTAACTTAGCCCAATGGGCCTCTAATTGAGTTAGCATAATTATATTAATATAACTCAATTAGCCCCATAAACTACTTCGATCTAGAAAAATTATTATAAGCATGAATCTTATGTTGTCCGATATGTCATTGGTTCATCAACGCTTCGTCCGATCCTTCGACACATTATTTTCTCTTGTGACCTATTGCCCAATTGGCATATTGACCCCACAACTCCAATTTTCTTAGTGCAATGTCTGCTCTTCTTGGCCCGATGCCCGAACTTATCGTCCGAAGCCTTCTACCAATATGTCGATCGATCCTCCGACTCGACGTCCAATTTTCTGACATGTTCCACTCCGGCCCAACATCTGATTCTTCCTACTTTAATCAATTTGCCTCTCCTTGATTGAAGTTAGTCTTGCATCACTCAAAATATAGATTAGGTTATAAACTCTATCAATTGATTTTATCATTAAAATCAAAGATTCAACAATTTCTCCTTTTTTGATGATGATAACCAATTGATGATAGAGTTATCCTTAACTCCCCCTATCAATATGCCATATTGATAGAAACATTAAATTTTAAAACTTATGAATATTTCATGCATAATTATAATTTCAATATATCATTCCATGCATGATTATCATCATAACTTCTCCTCCTTTGTCATCAACAAAAAAAAAAGTGCAGCTAGCAAGTTTTTGAGATGTGAAAGTTAAGCCAAATTTTTGCTTCTCTTAAGATAACAAATTTTTGCCTCTCTTAAGATGTGCAAGTTTAGCATTTTTTGTTTCTTTTTGAAGCATGCAAGCTAGTAAATTCATTGCTTCCCTTTGCGATATGCAAGATAATAATTTTCTCTCCCCCTTTGTCATTGTCAAAAGGAAGGGAAGAATACAATAATATAATTTTTTTTTACAACAATGCTCTAATCATCATATGAAAGATATCAAGAAAAAATAATTTGTGATGAAGAATATAACTCATGAATATAAAAGAGTATTGAAACATAAGGAAAAAAATCAATTTATGTATATAATATTTCAAGCATCAAAATACATTTTCTCAAGTTGTGGGTATCGAAAAATCAAGAGAAAACAGCTTATGATTTATTAGGATAAACATTATCTTTAATAACATGGAAGATAAATAAAATTCAAGTTATAATTCTAAGAATTCAAGATAGAAACCATGATTCATTTGGATCATTCTCTTTTTTAATAAATAGCAAAAAGAACATCGGAGATTAAATAAGAGATCTTGATTCGAAAGAGAGAAAAAAAAATCTTAAATATCAAAATATTGAGAAATCAAGCTCATGATTAAGATAAAAACTTCTCTATAGCAAAAAGAAACTTAAAAGTTCTTGATTTATGCCTAAGAAGTCTCAAGTCATCAAAGTCATGATTTGGATAAAACTCATGGAAATTTAATTTATTAATATCATCAAAATCACTTTCAAGAGATTCATAAATAACAAACATAGATTCATTATTAAGGATCTATGACGAAAACTCAATAAGATAGAGATTGAGAAAATGCATTCCCTTTTTATATGTTTCAATTTAAGTGATTTATTTTATAAAACATGTCTTTATCTTTTATGTCAAATAAAAACAAATATCAACGTTTAAGACCAAAAAATAATTTGTCAAAAAAGTCATCAAGATACAGATTAATTCTTCTTAAAACATACATAGGATTAATCTTATTAGGTGTACAAGCATTAGATTAATATTTTATTTTCTTATCATAAAACATGTAATTATCATAATCAATATATATATATATATATATATATATATATATATATATATAATTTTTTAACAATTTATATATAAATTTTTTACTAACTAATTTGAATCAAATCATAAAAAACACTAAGTTATTTTATGGTAAGGTAAAAAAGATTCGATTGAGTCACTTACCTCGTCGTTGTGAGTTATCAAGGAGTAGTTCTCCATCTTGCCTTCATTGGTTTGCATCTTGTCTTTGGATGCACTTGATTTGTCTTTGAGTGATTTCTTCTTCTTTAGCACCTTTATCCTTTTAAGTTCATTTTTATCCTTAATTTTTTATTTTATAAATTTTTTAAATTTTATAATGATAAGTTCAAGGTCATCATCATCATCACTTAGTTATCACTCAAATGATTTTTTATTGTTTGAAGTGTCAAATCCTTCCTGTTTTTTGAAAGATTATTCTTATATTCATAATGTACCATAATTGTCATCTCATAGGTCATTAAAGACCTGAAAAGTTCTTCAAGCAGAAAGTTATTTAGGTCCTTTGTCTCTTGTATTTGTTGGGAAATCCATTATAGGGAGCGACATCACATGCGCAGTGGAAGAACAGAAAACAAAACCCCAGATTTCCCGTAGAAAGTTTCCGTCATCGTGCGAAGATCGATGCGTCAAAAATAAATCTGCAAAACTACACGTGTAAAAGAAAGATACCTAGGGAGATCGTATATCCCTAAATTCCTACAGATATGTGGGAGAGGATGAATGAGGTCAAGCGTCCTCCTCTCTAGCGGTATCCACACGGCAGGGATTACGACGATGCACCTCTCTCTCTTGGGAGAGGAGAACAGGAGGTGGCTTCCAAAAGAAACCCTCAGCCTATAGAGTTTTGGTTCCCTCCTATTTATAGAGGCCCCCTAAAAACCCTAATGGATCTTTTGCCCTATTGGGTATTGGATCTCCATCCAATTACCCAAGCCTCTTGGATTAGTGGGTCTCTACCCAATAATCTCTTATTAGCAATTATTGGATCTCATATCAGGATCCAATAATTCAGGGGCTTAATGGATATCCAATAAGATTGGGGGTTCAACGGATATCTCATATCCGAACCTCTACTCGTCACAACACCTACTATATATGTATGACCCTCTAGGCCCAATATTGAGCTGGCCATGAGTCATACTTATCAGAACTCTTTCTGACTTAGTGAATTATTATCTCTATAATAATTCACCCAACTCATCGACTACGGACGTACCAGGCCACTACGCCACGGCCCCCAAACGATACAGGGGAATCCAATCCTTTGGACTTATCTATCCTCAGTTACCATGTATTTATAATCTCTTATCTATCTAATATCCCAGAGACCCTATACCGGGCATGGTGCTATTATGCCCATATGATCTCTCATCGAGTCTTGCTCTTGTCGGATTCTCCCGGAGAACCCTTTCTCTCTCAATCCGAATAATCTTGGCCAAGGATTTGTTCGAGCAAGAACACATGGGATATTCCTCTTAGGATACCAAGAGCGGATGATCCTCTAGTGACACTCAATAGCCCAATGACCAGCTGTACTAGATCTGAAACTTTCCAAACCTATAAGTCCGGTATCAAAGAGTGGAGTACTTATACAGGACATTCTTGGTGTCTCAAGTCTAAGGACCAGATACACTACTGGGACTACGAAATCGCTGTCTGACGTAAAGTATCAATAACCATCCAGTATTCCGTAGACGGATCAATCAGTGAACTCATTCTCCAATGAGCACCTGCATTGTACCCTTAGTGTCCCCACACGAGTAGCTATGAGACTAGCTACCTCCATTATATTAATGGGTATATAGCACACCAGTCTATCCAGTTATCTCGATGTCCTTTTCGAATAACCTATGACCAAGATAATTTAGGGTCTGTGTTTAAAGATGAATCGATCTCATTATCGTGATCTCATCATGATCCAATTCCCATTGCACAGATCCGGATCACGATCCAATTCCCATTGCACAGATCCAAGGACATCACAGTATATGCAACACGCAAGATAAAGTGATAAAACGCCTAATAATAAGCAAAGAGATAAAGTGCATATTAAGTCACAAGTGCCATCACTCATGTGATTGGCTTGCAGGGCATATATGACTAGCAATCTCTCACTTGACCTAAAGCCAATCACCAACATATCTGATCCCCATCAGACCTCTGTGACGCTCAAAGATAATCTGAGTCAATGGCTTTGTCAATGGATCTGCAATGTTATCTTCAGATGGAACTCTTTCCACTGCTACATCTCTTCGGGCTACGATCTCTTTAATAAGTTGGAACCTCCTCAGAACACTTCTGATGAGACTCGGGTTCCTTTATTTGAGTAATCGTCCCGTATTTGTCGCAGTATAAAGGAATCAGCTCCTCGTTGCTCGGGATGACTCCTAAATTTATGATGAACTTCCTCATCCAGACTCCCTCCTTTGCTGCCTCTATCGTAGCAATATATTCCGCCTTTGTGGTCGAGTCAGCAGTAGTGTCTTGCTTGGAACTCTTCTAGCAGATTGCTCCTCCATTCAGGGTGAACACATACCCTGAATTAGACTTGCTATCATCAATATCGGACTGGAAGCTCGAGTCCGTGTAGCCCTCAACCCTAAGGCTACTACCTCCATATACTAGTAAAAGATCCTTAGTCATTCTCAAGTACTTTTTACTACTTTCTAGTGCTCCAAGCCTGGATCTGCCTGATATCTGCTTATGACACTCAAAGCATGCGTTATATCAAGCCTGGTTCATAGCATAGCATACATGATAGATCCTATCGCTGATGCATATGGTATCATATCCATGTATGTCATTTCTTTAGGAGTCTTTGGGGACATACTCCTAGAAAGTGATATTCCATGTCTCATTGGTATGAGACCTCTCTTGAAATTTTCCATGCCAAACCTTTTGACAATGGTGTCTATGTACCTGGACTGGGACAAGCCAAGCATCCTCTTAAATCTATCTCTATAAATCCGTATCCCCAATATGCAGGATGCTTCCCCTAAGTCTTTCATGGAGAACTGCCTAGATAACCAAGTCTTTACTGTGGAGAGCATTCCTACATCATTCCCAATGATCAGGATGTCATCCACGTATAATACCAAAAAGGTGATAGTGCTCCCACTTAATTTCCTATACACACAAGATTCATCTTCGTTCTTAACGAAGTCATAAGATCTGATCGCCTCATCAAATCTTATGTTCCAACTTCGGGAAGCTTGCTTCAATCCATAAATGGACCTAAGCAACCTGCACACCTTATCTGGGTTATCTCTGGACATGAATCCCTCAGGCTATATCATATACACATCCTCCTCGAGGTTACCATTGAGGAATGTGATTTTGACGTCCATCTGCCAGATCTCATAATTATAGTGTGTTGCAATAGCTAATAGAATTCGAATGGATTTTAGCATGGCTACAGGTGAGAAAGTTTCGTCGTAGTCAACACCTTGCCTTTGACGATACCCCTTAGCCACTAGCCTTACTTTATAGGTCTCTACCTTTCCATCTACTCTAATCTTCTTTTTAAAGATCCACTTGCAACCAATGGGTACAATACCCTTGGGTGCATCAACTAGGTTCCAAACCTTGTTGGAGTACATGGAATCCATTTCTGAATTCATGGCTTCTTGCCATTTCCCGGAGTCTATGCTCATAATAGCCTCCTCGTAGGTCTGAGGATCAATATCCTTAACATCCTCTCTTCTGATATGTCCTACATATCTCTCAGGAGGTTAAGATACTCTATCGGACCTACGTAAAGTTGGAACTTGTGTGTTAGGTATCTGAATAGATTCTGGAATGGTGCTTGAGTTAGGTTCTCCAACCTCGCTCAACTCTATCATGCTCCCACTGTCTCCACCAAGAATATGTTCCTTCTCAAGGAACACTGCTCTTTTGGCTACAAAAACCTTTCGGTCCTCAGAGTGATAGAAATAATACCCATAAGTTTCTTTGGGGTATCCCACGAACTTACACCGTTTCGTCCTAGATTCCAACTTGTCAGGGTTGTGTCTCTTAACGTGGGCAGGGCAGCCCCAAATCTTAATAACTTTAAGATCGGGCTTCTTCCCATTCAATATCTCATATGGAGTAGACATCACTGATTTAATTGGAATTATGTTCAGAAGGTAAGCTGCGGTCTCTAAGACATATCCCTAGAATGAGATGGGTAGGTCGGCGAAACACATCATGGAACACATCATGTCTAACAGTATGCGATTCCTCCTTTCTGATACACCATTAAGCTATAGTGTATAAGGAGGTATCCATTGGGATAATATCCCATAGTCTTTGAGGAACTGGGTGAACTCTATACTCAAGTACTCACCTCCTCGATCTGATCGAAGGGTTTTAATACTTTTTTCAGTCTGGTTCTCCACTTTATTTTTATATTCCCTGAATTTCTCAAAAGCCTCAGACTTGTACTTTATCAAGTACACATGTCCGTATCTTGAGAAATCATCAATGAAGGTAATAAAGTAGGAGTAACCACCTATGACATGAGTCGACATGGGACCACATACATCACTATGTATGAGTTCCAGTAACTCAGTGGCTCTCTCTCTAATTTTACTAAATGGAGAGTTGGTCATCTTTCCTCGAAGGCAAGGTTCGCAAGTCACATATAACTCATAGTCAAATGGATCTAGATATACATTCTTCAGCAACTTTTGAATCCTTCCCTCATGGATGTGACCTAGCCTACAATGCCAAAGATATGCATTGTTTACCTCTTCTCGTTTCCTCTTAGACTTACTTACACTCATGATATATGGAGTTGTATCTAGCATATATAAACCATTATGCAATGTTCCTCTCGTTATGTTCTCATCATCTAATATTATTGAACAACCATTGTTCTCAAAAACTAATTTATATCCAATAACTGTCAAACATGAAATAGAAATAATATTTTTGATAATAGAAGGAACATAATAGCATATATCTAATGCAATAATAGCTCTACCAGGCAGATGTAAGGTGACCTTGCCAACAGCCACTGCAGTAACCTTTGCTTCATTGCCCATCTTAAGGTCCATCTTGTCTCTGTTTAATCTCCTAAGTCCTGCCAGAACCTGCAACGAATTACAAATATGATAAGCACTCCCGGTATCCAATACCCATATATTATCATAAGATTCTGACAAATGGAGACTAATCATGAATGTACCTGAAGCTTCTGCAAGCTTCTGTTTCACCCTCTCTGTAAGATACTCTTTGCAGTTCCTCTTCCAGTGCTCATCTTTGCCGCAGTGGAAGCATTGACCTTTGTCCTTTGTTGGGTCTTTCTTGGCAACCTTTGCCTTACCCATTTTGCCCTTGCCCTTGTCCTTCTTAAGGGTCTTCTCAGCCTTCCTTTTCTTTCTGGTCTCACTAGTGTAGAGAACTGGCTTCTCTTTCTTGATGGTGCTCTCTGCTTCTCTCAACATATTGAGGAGTTCTAGGAGGGTCACCTCAAGTTTGTTCATATTAAAATTCATTATGAATTGAGAAAGGGAATCTGGTAGGGACTGAAGCACAAGATCCATACACAAGTTATCCTCTAGGATCATTTCTAGACCTGTGAGTTTCTCGATCCACTCAATCATCTTAAGGACATGGTTTTGAACTAGTGTCCCCTCAGTCATCCTAGCATGGAAAAGACTCTTTGATATCTCATATCGCTGAGTTCTTCCCTGTTTCTCAAACAGTTTGCGGAGATGCAGGAGTGTGGAATTAGCATCCATATTTTCATGCTGTCTCTGTAACTCAGTAGTCATAGAGGCCAACATATAACATTGAGCAAGAGTGGAATCATCTAAGTACTTCACATAACGAGCGATCTCACCCTCGCTTGCCCCTTCGTCGGGCGTAGGGATCACTGTATCAAAGACATATGTGATTTTCTTTGCTGTGAGAACGATTCTCAGATTACGAAGCCAATCCGTATAATTTGGCCTAGTGAGGCGGTTGGCATCAAGTATGCCACGTAAAGGATTTGAAAGCGATATTTTTCTAAAATAAAAGATGTAGCAGAAATAAATAACATGCTGACTTTGCAGAAATTTAAACAATTAAGATAAGGACTTCTATCTTAATGTATTCCCACTAATTTTTCGCGAGACACACAACACCCTTCGGTATGTGAATCGGAGACCCCTAGTAGATTTCTAGTGGGGATCAGGATCCAATCGATGTCTTAACGTAACCTCGAGGGACTCAACCAATCACGTTAAGCCCGTAAATGTAGGCAACTCTTACCAATCACAACTCCTTGTGATTCCTGTCCTATTTGGCCTCCGAACCACCATGGCCTCGAGGGACTCGACCAACCATGATGTTCGATTAAGTCATCACCATTGTTACCAGATGAGTCTGATTCAGTGATATACTCTCGAGGGACTCGACCAAGCATACCATGTCCTCAGGTCACCAATGACATCTCTATGTCATAGATAAGATAGCGAAACGCGATATAGGTGAGTCTCAAGGGACTCGACCAACTCACCCTACACCGGGAATCGATTCATACCTATAACGATGGAAGGCCACGTGGGTCAATCTAATTGCCTCACGTTTATCGATTTAATATTATTAATAGAGGGGATTTTGGTTTGGTCTCCTAATATAATGTGTCACACACATACATATATGTATTTAATATATATATATATATATATATATATATATATATATATCTACATCACATGTAAATATATTATATATATATATAGTAGGTGCATAACTAATCACGCATCATATGAGTAATCACATCGGATGATCATGGACCACATCCTAATATGATCAGGCCCGAGCCAGTGGGCCCAATCACTCACATCAAGATCTATGTGTGCTTCGGCGCATCTCCATGCCTTGTGATCGTCCATCTCGCTTCGTCGGATCCGTCGGTATCTCAACATATCTCCATGCGTCGGATCATCCATCTCGGCCTCGTGGGTCTAGCTACCGCTGCGCCTCCTCATGTAATTACAATATAATTACAGGCACGCAGGCCCGACAATAAACGAGAAAAATAAAGGCTCGCAGATTCCAATAATAATAATCACATGTATAAACATCATATCACAAGTCTATGATCATCTGTCCACATTATACATCACATGTATATGTTACTTTATAGGACTACTAGATAAAGAAAATAATAGTTAATTAAACTATTTAATTAACATATTTATTTTTTTGAAATCAGGGACATGAAGGAAAATTTTAAATTTCCAAGGGTATTTTGGTAATTCGGCAAAAGGTGTATTTTGGTAATTCTATCAAAAGGGACAGATTCAGGAATTTTTGAAATTCCGAGGGGTATTTTAGTAATTCTATCAAAAGGGACGGAAATCGAAAATTTTGAAATTTCGAGGAGCAAAACTGTCTTTTGATAAAAAAACCCTAATACCTTTCCCTTCTGCAGAGTTGCGGCCGCCACCACCTTGCCGGCGGCGGTCACTGTGGCCGGGCATGCCACCCCTGCTCGTGGGCGCAGCACCCGTAGGCGGTCTGTCCGTGGGCGACGTTGCCCCTTGCGGGTGCGTCCACATCTGCGGGCAGATCGCCCACAGGCGGCGCTACCCTTGCGGGCTAGCCACGGGCGGGCGACGCTGCCCATTGCGGGTGCAGCACCTACCGGCGCCCCTGCCCATGCGGGTGCTTCTGCTTGCGGTCGCAGCGCTCGCAAGTGGCGCTGATTCCTGCGGGCAGGCCACCGGCGCAGGTAGCCTGCAGGTGTTGCCTGCTGGCGATCCGCAGCCTGCCGACCGACTGCCGCCTGCAACCTGTGCAGGCAGCAAGGCTGCAAGCAACCTTGCGGTTGCTACACGAGCGGGCAGCAATAGTTGCTGCCCTTTCTCGCCCTTCGCGCCAACGATTTTGGCGTCAAAAGCAGATCTAAAACACAACACACGTAATTTAAGATCTGATCTTCGCACGAACAACCTGGCTCTAATACCACTGTTGGGAAATCCATCATGGGGAGCGACATCACATGCACAGCGAAAGAACAGAAAACAAAACCCTAGATTTTCCATAGAAAGTTTCCGTCGTCGTGCGAAAATCGGTGCGTAAAAAATAAATCCGTAAAACTGCATGTGTAAAAGAAAGATACCTAGGGAGATCGTATATCCCTGAATTCCTGTAGATCTGTGGGAGAGGATGAAGGAGGTCAAGCGCCCTCCTCTCTAGCGGTATCCACATGGTAGGGATTGCGACGATGCATCTCTCTCTCTAGGGAGAGGAGAACAGAAGGTGGCTACCAAAAGAAACCCAGTCTATAGAGCTTTGGTTCCCTCCTATTTATAGAGGTCCCCTGAAAACCCTAATGGATCTTTTGCCCTATTGGGTATTGGATCTCCATCCAATTACCCAAGCCTCTTGGATTAGTGGGTCTCTGCCCAATAATCTTTTATTAGCAATTATTGGATCTCATATCAGGATCCAATAATTCAGGGGCTTAATGGATATCCAATAAGATCGGGGGTTCAGCGGATATTTCATATTCGAACCTCTACTCGTCGCAACACCTACCATATGTGTGTGACCCTCTAGGCCCAATATCGAGCTAGCCGTAAGTCATACTTATCAGAACTCCTTCTTACTTAGTGAATTATTATCTCTATAATAATTCACCCAACTCATCGACTGCGGACGTACCAGGCCACTACGCCGCGGCCCCCAGACGATACAGGGGAATCCAATCCTTTGGACCTATCTATCCTCAGTTATCATGTATCTATAATCTCTCATCCATCTAATATCCCAGAGACCCTATACCGGGCATGGTACTATCATGCCCATACGGTCTCTCCTCGAGTCTTGCTCTTGTCGGATTCTCCCGGAGAACCCTTTCTCTCTCAATCCGAATAACCTTGGCCAAGGATTTGTTCGAGCAAGAACATATGGGATATTCCTCTCATGATACCGAGAGCGGATGATCCTCTATTAACACTCAATAGCCCTCGTAAAGTTGGCTACCACTCCCAATGACCGGCTGTACTAGATCTGGAACTTTCCAAACCTATAAGTTCGGTATCAAAGAGTGGAGTACTCATACAGGACATCTTTGGTGTCTCAAGTCTAAGGACCAGATACACTACTGGGACTACGGAATCGCTGTTTGACGTGAGGTATCAATAATCATCAAACATTACATAGGCGGATCAATCAGTGAACTTATTCTCCAATGAGCACCTGCACTGTACCCTTAGTGTCCCCACACGAGTAGCTATGAGACCAGCTACTTCCATAATATGAACGGGTATACAGCACACTAGTCTATCCGATTATCTCGATGTCCTTTTCAAATAACCTATGACCAGGATAATTTAGGGTATGTGTTTAAAGATGAATCGATCTCATTATCGTGATCTCATCATAATTCGATTCCCATTGTACAGATCCAAGGACATCACAGTATATCCAACACACAATATAAAGTGATAAAATGCCTAATAATAAACAAAGAGATAAAGTACATATCAAGTCACAAGTGTCATCACTCATGTGATTGGCTTGTAGGGCATACATGACTAGCAGTATTATCAAATCCAAACTTTTTGGAAGGGATTTTAGTATTTTATTAATAAGATCAAAATTAGAAAAATATTTACTAAGACTTTTTAAATTATTGACAACATCCGTAAAGCGGATGTACATGTCACCAATAGTTTCGCTTGGTTCCATTCGAAACAATTCAAAATCATGCATCAAAGATTTATTTTAGAATCTTTTACTCTACTTATGCCTTCATGTGTGATTTCAAGAGTGTACTAAATCTTATATACAATTTTACAAATCAAAATTCGATTAAATTCGTTTTTGTCCAAGGCACAAAACAAAGCGTTCATCGCTTTGGCATTCAAAGAAGATGATTTTTTCTTAAAATCATTTTATTCATTCATAGGTTTAGAGGATTGTTGAAAATCATATTCATTAATATTCCATAAATCAAAATTTAAAGAAAGTAAGAAAACTCTCATTCGAGTTTTCTAATATGTATAGTTTGTCCCATTGAACATAGGAGGACGAACGATAGAAAAACTCTCTTGAAAGTCGAAAAGATCCATTTTTCTTAGGTGATAAACCAAATGAGAAATAAGCATCGCTTTAATACTAATTGTTAGGATCAAGTCGGTACTGGGGGGAGTGAATTAGTGTGTACATTAAAAACGTCGATGATTCTAAAAAACTTTCGGCTCGATAAAACTCGTATCAGCAAAACGTTTAATTTTGAAAACATTCATAAGAGTATAAGTAAGACAGTATGTAATGTGATTAAATAGCAAAGAGGAGAAGGAATAGATTGGTGTGTGGTTTGATCGTCCGACCAACTTCAACTCTCGATTCCTCCCTCGTTTAGGCCATCGTCATCCATTAATGGTCTTCCTTCAATAGGTGAAGACCAACTACCCTCTTACAATTATCTTTTCCTTTTTATAGGTTTAAGAGACAACCTTTATAAGCACTCACTCTTTTCTCAAACTGAAATCAACTTGAAGTTAGAGGAGAAGATCTCTCAAGTGATTATAATAGCATTTTCCCACTATTATATTCTCAATGCTTGTATGTTCTAAGAAGGGACGAGAGAAGTATTTATAGGTCCCAAATAGATTTAAACTTAAAACCAAAACTAGTCTCATCCCATGTCTTCAGGATACTGGCGGTACCATCGCCAATGTTGAGCGGTACCATCGCTTGATAAATCTTGGAGACTATGTCTCGGAGACTGAGCCACTAGTGATTCTATTGCCTGTTGTGATAGTGCCACTGCTTGATCCACATTATTTGGGCCTTTCTCTTGGCCCAACACAGCCCTAACTTAGGCCCAATGGGCCCCTAATTGAATTAGCCTAATTACATTAAAACTAACTCAATTAGCCCCATAAACTACTTCCATCTAGACAAATTATTACAAGCATGAATCTTATGTTGTCCGGCATGTCATTGGTTCATCAGCGCTTCGTCTGATCCTTTGGCGCATCTTCCTCTCTTGCGGCCTATTGCCCAATCGGCATATTTACCTTGTATCTCTAATCTTCTTGACGCAATGTCCGTTCTTCTTGGTCCGATACCCGAACTCATCATTCGAAATCTTTTACCGATACGTCGACTGATCCTTTGACTCGACGTCCAATCTTCTAACATATTCCACTCTAGCCCAACATTTGATTCTTCTTGCTTTAATCAATTTATCTTTTATATCAATTAATTTCATTATCAGAATGCAAGATTCAACATTGTTTATTAGTGGCATTGGTGTCTTCATGTTCATCTTTGATCTCTAGGGTGTGACCATAAGGAAGGAGACCTCTTTGTCTTTGACTATTATCTTTTATCTTCACCTTTGATATCTGACAAGGAAGTGACCTAAGAGAAAGTGACTTAAATTCTTTCTTAACAGCATCTCCCAACTCTCTCCATGATATTCTCGTAATAACCCGGTTTTCTCAACATTAGCAAAAATCTCGGGTTGATTTTTAGAAACCAAACATCGTATAAATAGGGTTTTCATATAAATACTTATGTATTTTAATAAAATTTGACAACAAAGGGGATTAAATAAGTATTTCGTATAATTTTAACTAAATACATGTAATAATAATTTTAAAATTAAATAGGTATTTTTATAAATTTCTGTGTATCTCAATGAAATTTGACCGCAAAGGGGAAAGTAATTCACTTTTAGTTAAGTTTAGGTTTTAGGGATCTAATAACTATAAATTGACCATTTTCGGTTAATTTCAACCATGTCATTTGGGGCTTATTATACTAGTAAAAGTGACAAAAAAAATAACATTGATGATATACCTAGTGGCAAATTATTTCTTTCATATTTATTGAATTATATTATTTCACACATATGAATGAAAATTTATCAAACATATAATTACAGTTTCTTATGTTGATTAATTTGTTGATTCATCTAAATTATCAGATCACGAAGGGGAAGGGAAGAAAAAAAATCTTGTCTAGATATCTTATATCTTAAATTTTGCTCTTTTTTGAGGATTTTTATCATACATTTTTGAGAGATAGGATAAAGATAATAAGTTTATAATCAATGGATCTATTTATCATTCACCGTGAATGATGTTTATATTCTTCTCTACTTATCAAATAGCGATCATGTAATTGATTTAACGATAGAGATATCGAGTAATCTGTATGATCACTATTTCTCATTTTTGATACAGTATCGTGCCCAATTAGAAGCTCCAACGATAGCGTTTCACAACTTTGATAAAGAAACAGCTATTCAAAACTTTTATCAGATATAAGTATTATATATATATATATATATTTGCATGTATCTTATTTGGTTAAAGTAATTATGGATTGTTGATTTCGTTATTGTCAATCATTGATAATTTATAGTTTGGATGAGTTCAGCTGGGTGGTAGTGGTTCATTATTTTATTTCTAAAAAAAAATTAATAATCAAGGATAAAATATGTAGAGTTTAGCAACAAAAAAAAAAGAGATGATGTCTGTAAATTATTTAAAAGGTTTTTTTTTACCCCTATTACAAGTATGATAAATTATTTTGTATGACAAATTAATTTTTTATAAATACCTATTCTATCAAGTATATTAATATTTGCCTTGATTGATTAACTGATATGGATGATTTTGTGAGCATATGGTATGTTTTAAGTCGGTAATAATTTAGAATCTCCACGTTTGTGGAAATGGTCAATGAAAACATGACATGGAGTTACGTTCATTTGAATGTGAGGCAGTTTTATTATCTAATATTGTGTCACCTTTTAAGGTATTTATATAATTTGTGATCACTAATATATAGTGTTATTATTATATTAAAGTGATTAACCTTTTACTTATTATATAGGACATACAAGTTGATGATGTACGATAAGAGGATTATCCAATGGACTTGGGTTTAATATATGATATTGCACAGGATGTCCCAATAACAAAGCTGACTCACTGTGATACAATGGTTTTCAAATATCAATCTTGTGATCACCATTATGGGAAACTTAGGAGGTTGGACTGGTAGTACATGCGCTTAATAATATTGTTAGTGAATTCCTCAGTGACATGGAGAATTTAGAATATAATTAAATTATGTATAGGATTATAGCTTAGGAGAGTGGAAGCACTTTGCCAGGAATGCTTAGGATTATAGCTTAGGATAAAAGTTATTCTAGAGATAACAAAGTTGATTTTCCCTAAGAGTTTATATTGACGGGAATATTTAGCACCTTAATGTCAGCTCTTTGCCACTTGGGGCTGTAGTATATTCCAAGGGTTGGACTATTCGTCCATTAAAGCGGTACGTGAGTTGGGTTTAGAATATCATGAGATAGTTCAATCCATATCTGATATGAGCGTTAGAGTATTGAGAGAATCTTTCCCTAGTACGAGAGGATTAGAAAGGATGCACCTCTGTGTACCAGTTATTGTGCTCACGATAAACGTTGGGTAGCCAAGTATGGAGCGAATAATTGTTGAAAATATTCAAGTAGCAAGCTCACCCCAAGATGAGTGCTCTTTTATTTTGACTTCCCTAGAGCCCCCAGTAGTATAGTCGAGATAGCGACGAGTTTTCGATTCTTGTGAAGAGTCTTCATAAATTGAGGGAAAAAAAAAGAGAAAACAAATATGAGTAGTTGTGTTGAGAAGAAGAATTAGAAGATTAAGTCGGATAAAACTATCGAAAAATTTGAAGTAGATAAAATTAGGTCCAAGGAAGTTGTTATAGAGAAAATTTGGATTAACAAAAAAATGGAAGAGTGCAAATGAGATTCGAGGAGGATACGAAGGAGAAGAATAAAATTGATGATATGACTATTACAAACATTGTGGAGAATATACAATTGTGTAATAAAGTCAACGACACCATCATTAAAGCTGATTATATAATATAATTACCCCGACAGATGATAATAAAACCTTGTTAAAAAAAATAGAAATCTATGGCCATGGATAAAATTATTAAGGTAAGGTTAAAATTTTGTTAATAATAAATAACACTTTATTTTTAATATTATCATATTAATTAGAATTTTATATTTTTTTATAGTAGTACGAGAGAGAGCCAATTTCAACCGAAGAAGAAGTAGCCATTATCATATGCAAGCTGAAGACACTATCGTGAGTTAGATGAATAAAATTGATTTGTTCGTTTGAATGTAATAAAATCAAGTA
This sequence comes from Musa troglodytarum, assembly GCA_023547065.1. Taxonomy (NCBI): domain Eukaryota; kingdom Viridiplantae; phylum Streptophyta; class Magnoliopsida; order Zingiberales; family Musaceae; genus Musa; species Musa troglodytarum. The sequence continues at coordinate 39,431,035 of CP097509.1, forward strand.
TTATTAGTTATCCTATTATCATATTAATAGCCTAGAGTGATAATCTGAGTTCTTGACATTTGTATTGTATTTTATAATTTGATATTAAATATGATGTTGCTATTTATGGTTATTCTATTAATAGCTCATTTGAGATTAAATATGATGTCATTAAATTTAATTGCTATTATTGTTTAATCTCTACTTGTAAGTAATTATCTCATAATGTTCAATTTCCTTTGACATTATAGTTTAGGCACTCTAATTATATAAAAAGGCGATCAAATGTACGTGACATTAGATGCCTTTGCATATTATTAAATTGGCCAGTTCTAACCTACATAAAATTATTTGATGCATATTCAAGCTTGTTAGTACATAGAGCTTAAGAATCATCTTCATCGAGGTGGTGTTCCTACCATATATATATATAAATATATATATATATATATATATATATATATATATATATATATATATATATATATATAAATATATATATATATATATATATATATATATATATTCATGTAGTCTATATTTGAGGTAGAATGATTGAGTAAATTTTCTTCTTACATTGAATATTTTGCCCCCAAAATATTTTATTTCGATTAAAAAACATTATGCCATGCTCGACAAAATCGTGTTTCAAATGAGGCACAAGACCAATCAAGATGGACTTATCAAATACATATTCGTGCCATTGCATTCATCATGACATTGGCACTTTATGGTTGTGAATACTGAGGAAAAATGTTGGTATGATTACAATTCAATGCCAAATGAAGATAAGTACACTGTTGTTTTTAATAGGATCGTAAGTATTAATGATTCTCCATAATTTGAGTTTTGTTATCATTGTCTCTACTTCGTATGTTACAAATTTTATCCCTTAACATATTTAAAAAGTTTAAGAGTATGACCGTAGCTGAGCGAAATATATTACACCCTGGTTTAGGTCAACTGAAATTTTATGGTTGGAAATTATGGAAATCCAACCACGAACCATGTCTGAAGCAAAATGCTTCATAAGTATTAGGTTATTGCATAATTCTGAAATTTATAGTGAGAATAAAAAATATCAATCTAATGGATTTGATTTATGTGTTATAAAAATAATTAAGTATAGATTCAATCATTGTTTTCTTTATTCTTTTAACTTACACCACGCATTTTAGTGGTAATAATATCCAAACATCTTCTCTTCACATCTAATACTGCTTAATTCTAGTGGAAAAGATTTTATCATTGTAGACTTTCATATAATTTGAGCTATATGATATTCTTCATAAAATAAATATGGATTAGCATTTTTAGACCCAATAGTTGTCATGGTACGAGAGAATGGTATTCCATAGATATCACAATAATGACATGAACAACTCCTTTGGTCTAGACCGACTATAATTGTTGACACAATGTCTGTGCTTATGGTAATAAGGAAAAACTCCATAATATCATCCCTTCTCCTTCAACTTTTCGAGTTAATCCTCGATGATAATCATCAAGGTGGATTTTAATTTCATTCGCTAGATGATGAATATAAAACTATTCAACCATCTTTCTTATTATCATTTCAATCATATAAATAATAAGTAACCCGTAAATATCCTTTAATAAAGAGTTCATACTTTTGGATCCATTTTTTGTGAGCATAGTATATCAACAGTCGGAGAAAAATATAGTGGCCCATTTCGCCTTCTCAAGTTCACATATCCAAATATATCTTTCTCTATAATTTTTGCTCAACTTTTGCATGCATTCATTAAACTTTGCATATAGTAGGGGCTCTAGCAACATCCCAAACTAGCCTTGCAACATCTCGATCTCGCACATCAATCACAAGATTTTTTTGAAAATAAACCATGCAATAACTATGATTTGCTTTTGAGAAGATCTCCTTCGTAGTTGATAAAATTTCTAGTTTACAATCACTAATAGGTTAGAACATTCAATGATATACATTTTCAGTTAAAACAAGAATCACTCCCATAAATTTCTATTATCGATTTTGGTGATGATAAATATAATTGAAAATAATTTATTAGCTCCATCAATAACCGTAGCCACATTAAAGCACTATGATATTTGCCCAATAGATGTGTAGTATCAATACTACCATATATAACTCTTAAAACTTTTAAGACATGCTCAGAAACCCTAAAAAATATTTTAAAAAATATTCTTTGATGTCATTAGCATTTCAATATGAGTATCATATCTATGAATTTTTAACTCCCTTACAAATGAAATTACATCAACATATGATTGCTCAAAGTCACCATGATCTTTATTAAGTACAATCCCTCATGAAAAATAAACATTTTTATAAAATACAATTACTTCAAATCTTTCTTGAATATTTACAATAATTATCTTTGAAATATAATCATCATTTGTGAAAACTTCTTCTTTAATTTGATGGAGAATAAAAAGAGACAACAAACAAGCAAGAACTTTTATATATAAACAAATACTAGCAGGCTGTAACACACAACGAAATTAAATAAAAATCATAATCAAATAGAACACCAAGATTTACGTAGAAAACTCCTTCAACGTAAAGGGTAAAAACCATGGGGCAAATCAGAGAAAATCCACTATAGAAATAATGAATGTATAATTCTCGAATCTTTTGCCCAAAACCTAAGCAACAATCACAAGAGAATAACCGGGATACAAGGATCATGTCATTGTACACAATATCCAAAACCTTCTCAAGCAATCACAGAAAAATTCACTGAAGATCTGATCTAACCTGAGATGAGAAACTGTTTGGATGAATGAGAATAATTTTTGTGTTTTTCTTATCTTCTTCCCTTTCTTTTTCTATTATTTTTCTGTCTTTTTCTCCTCTCTTTGAATCCCTTTTGCTGCTGCAAAGTTTCTACCCTTTGCTGCGATATTTAATCTCTAATTTCGCAGCCACCATTAGCCCCTATTTATAATCAGGGTTTAGGTTAAGTTAGGATTTAAGAGGAAAGATGGGCTATGGGCTGATAAAGCCCATATGGGCTGAATTTGGGCTCTCAGCCTAACAACATCCCCCTTCAGCCCATAAGGGAGATTGTTCCTTTTGCTCCTCAATGTAAATCCATACCGACCAACTGTCGGCACATCTCCTGTCTCTCTTTTGGTAAGGTCTTTATCAACATGTCTGCTCCATTATCATCTATATGAATTTTCTGAAGTTGTAACTGTTTTTCTTCAAGTACATTTCGAATCCAGTGATATCTAACATCTATATGCTTTGACTTGGAATGAAAAGTTGGATTCTTACATAAATGGATGGCACTCTGGTTATCATAATGCACCACATAGTTTTTCTGTTTCAGCCTCAATTCTTGTAAGAATTCTTTCATCCATAACATTTCTTTGCAAACCTCTGTAGCAGCAATATATTCTGCCTCTGTGGTGGAGAGAGCAATACACCTTTGCAATCTGGATTGCCATGACATAACTCCCTCTACAAAAGTAAGTACAAAACCTTATGTGGATTTCCTTATATCAATATCTCAAGCCATATCTGCATCTGTATAACCCGTTAGCACAGGTGGTCCACCTCCAAAGCTTAAACAAACCTTAGAGCTTCCTCTGAGATATCTCAAGATCCACTTCACTACTGCCTAATGCTCTTTGTTTGGATTTGTAAGAAATCTGCTAGTAACACCCACTACATATGTGATGTCCGACCTCGTACAAACCATTGCATACATTAAACTTCCAACTGCTGAAGCATAAGGAACTTTTTGTATTTTCTCCTCCTCATCACTTAACGGACTCTGTTCTGAGCACAACTTGAAGTGACCTGAAATGGGAGAACCAACTGGCTTTATATTGCTCATACTGAATCTTTCTAATACATTCTCGATGTATTTCTCCTGTGACAACCAAATCTTCTTATTTTTCCTGTCACGAGAAGTCTGCATACCTAGTATTTGCTTTGCTGGCCCCATGTCCTTCACTGCAAAGGACTTACTTAGTTCCTTCTTTAATCTGTCAATTGTATATATATCTTTCCCAAGGATAAGCATATCATCAACATAAAGTAAGAGAATAATAAAATCCTCACCAAACCATTTAATTTACACATAATGATCTGAAGCCGTTCTTTTGTATCCATTTTCAATCATAAATAAATCAAACTTTCTGTACTACTGTCTTGGAGCTTGCTTCAATCCATACAAACTCTTTCTTAACTTGTAGATAAAATTTTCTTTACCTTTGACTTTGAAACCTTCTGGTTGCTCCATATAGATTTCCTCCTCCAAATCACCATGAAGGAAAGCTGTCTTCACATCTAACTGCTCCACCTCCAAGTCTTGGCTAGTAGCAATACCTAGAGCAATACGAATAGAAGACATTTTAACAACATGAGAAAAAATCTCTTCAAAGTCAATACCTTTCTTTTGACCAAAGCCTTTCACAACCAATCTAGCTTTGTACTTTGGTTGAGAACAATATTCTTGAGTCTTCAACTTGAAAACCCACTTATTCTTCAAGACCTTCATTCCCTGTGGAAGTTGTACCAAATCATATGTATGATTCTTTTGTAGAGCATCCATCTCTTCCTGCATAGCAACTAGCCACATTTTTTTCTGCTCACTTTTAACTGCTTTCTGGTAACTCTCTGGTTCACTTGCATTAGTAAGCATCACATACTCATCTGCAGAGTATCTTTTGGAAGGCTGACGTTGTCTAGAAGATCTTCTCAACTGAGGTTCTGTGGGAAGCTGCTCCTCAACTTCTTCTTGCTCAACATGTCCTGCAGGTAGATTAACATATGGTTCTACACCATCTTTCTACACATCTCCCCCATCACTCTGATATACTAGAGGAATAACTGGGTCACAATCTGCTAATCCTTCTGTAGAAGTTTTGGCTGGTGCCTCCTTCAAATCCTCAAAGGTTTGATCCTCAAAGAAGACCACATCTCTGCTTCTAAACACATTCTGCTTTTCTGAATCCCAAAGCCTGTAACCAAATTGATCATGTGAGTAGCTAAAAAAAATATATTCTTTTGTCTTACCATCCAGCTTGGACCTTTCATTGTCTGGAACATGTGCAAATGCACGACAACCAAACACTTTTAAATGCCTCTAGGAAACATCTTTCCCTGACCATACACGCTCTGCAACATCAGCATCTAGGGCTGTATAGGGAGATAAGTTAATCACATCAACTGCAATCCTCAAAGCCTCATCCCAAAACCTTTTGGGTAGCTTTGCCTGTGAAAGCATACATCTGATCTTTTCCATGATGGTGCGATTCATCCTCTCTATAATTACATTAAGCTGAGGTGTACCAAGAACTGTCATCTCATGTTGAATGTCATGTGGCCTGCAATAATCATTAAACAATCCTGTATACTCACCACCATTATCTGATCTTATGCATTTCAATTGTCTTTCTGTCTCTCTTTCAACTCTGGCATTGTTAGGGGTATTAACTATGACGTGACACCTGGTCTTGGGTCGTACACCCGGATGACGTCATCGCCCCTCCTGCGCTCCATTACTCCCACGATTTGATCGCCCGACGTCGCTTCTCCTCTGGATCGCCCCAACTACTCGCCAAGTTGACCACGGCACCGGCCTGCGAGGTCAGGCCCGTACGCCACCCGCAGACGCAGCCGGAAGCATGCCATCCGTCCGACCTATTTAAGCCGAATGGGTAAGACAGGCATAAGGAGGGGAGAAAAAGAAGAAAAGGAAGACAGAGAGGACACAAAGAACACAAAAAAAACACTCCGAGAGGTGAGTAGACCCGAAACACTAAACATTTTTCTGGGAGTTTCCGACGGCCGAGGGTCGACTTGAGCGCTGAGGGGTTTCGTGAGCATCCGACCCGCCTGCTGCAGGTCTCATCTCGCGACAGAGGAGCGGCGGCCGCCGTCCGAGCGGTCGAGGCCGAGCAGAGCCATCGACGGCCCGAACCATACCGAGACGACTTCCTGCCTGATTCGCCGCGCCGGGTCACGAAAAGTTGTTTCCTAACATATTGGCGCTTAGAAGGAGGGCCCTTCTGCCGCGGGTCTACCTGCCCCGCCTTCAACGACACATGGACGAAAGGTCGCTCGGCCAGACTCTCCGCGAGGTCCTGGCTGCACTCCGAACCTCGGAGGGACGATCCCGCCGCAAATCGCAGATCGCCATCGAGTATATTTAGCGACGCCGACTCTACCCGCCAAGTCGGGTTCCCGCCTCCCACCGTCACGGCGGAGGCTTTTCAGACCTTTCCAACAGTGTCCGACCGCAAATACCGCCTGTGCCGCCCTTCCTCGCTACTACCAGTGAGGCGCCGACCCGACCCTCCAAAGGCCGGAACCTCCCCGCATCATGAGGCAATCCCGCTGCACCATCTTCCCAGCCTCCCGCCGGTTCGTGGACGGAACCCGGCTCTTGAAAACTCGACGCCCCGCCTCAACCCGAGGCGGTGTCCTCGCATTCGACGGACTTATTTCGGCTCAACCGCTCCATCGCACGCCCGGATGAGGTGCAAAGGGACGTCCGTAAGTCCAAAGAAGAGCAGAGGAAGTGTCCCACCGGGAGTCCCGTTCGCCACCGACATACGGGAATACCGGTGCCCACGAACTTCCGTCTTCCTCCATCGACCTCTATGATGGAGTCGGTGATCAGCCGGATCACGCCGCCGCTTCCGAGCTCAAATGGCCCTATATGGAACCTCGACGCCTTGATGTGCAGGGCATTCCCCACCACGTTGAAAGGATCCGCCGTGACGTGGTACGACACCTTAAGAGCGGGACGGTGACATCCTTTGAACAGCTCGCCAAGGACTTCGAGCTACGTTTTTTGGCGTTTGCGCGACCAAAGCCTTCTGTCGCACTCCTCCTGGGTCTGAAGCAAAATGAAGACGAACCCCTCTCCCACTTTGTGCGAAGGTTTACCACGGAGGTACGGGAGTTATCGGATGCTCACCCATCGTTATTGATGCAGGCGTTTATGATGGGGCTGCGACCGTCGAGGTTTTGCTGGTCCTTGGTGGAGCGACCCCGCGTCCATCGCGGAGATGTTTCGAGGGCAAGTCAATATGTGGCGGCCGAGTCACGGATGTCGGGAAGGAAGGAAGAACGACCGAGGGGCATTCTAATCCATCCCGTCGGGAACGACAACCAGCGGAGTCCCCGCACCAAGGGCGCCGCATGGGCCACCCCGCCCCATACGCGCCCGAGCCGCCACCTCCCCCCTTGAAGGCGTCTCGGACGCAAATATTCCTCGAGATAAAGGAGCGGGGAATGCTCAGGCCGCCCCGCCCGATGAAGAGCCGACGAGAGCTGGCCGATAACACACGGTATTCCCGCTTCCATGGGCAAAACGGACATGGTACGGAGCAATGTCCCGAGCTGAAGCGACAAATTGAGGAGCTGATCCGAAGAGGTCACTTGGATCAGTACCTCCAGCATCCACGGAACCATCCCTGCGTCGAAGGCCCGCCGAGCAACACATCGGCGTGATTACAGGGGGCCCGCTGGAGGGCATAGCGCCGGTCGAAGAGCTTACGCCCGCCGTTGCGGCACCGGGAATACCACCCTCCTCCGAGCCGAGATCACATTCCCCTCGGGGACATGGGAGCGACGAGCATGATGACGCTACCGGTGGTGTCGGCCCGAATAGCCAACGCAGCAGTCCAGAAGGATTATGGTCGACATCGGCAGCTCGCCGACATCCTTTATTTCGAGGCCTTTTGAACTTAGGGTTGCGAAGGAAGCCTGAAGCCCTGCACTCGGCACTCACCGGCTTTACTGGCGACTCGATCTCGCCGGGTGCGGTGACCCTACCGTTGACTCTCGATTCCCGAAGGCAAAAACTCATCGGTAACTTTTCCGGTGGTCGACCTCCCATCTGCAGACAACGCCATCTGGCGACCCACCTCAACAGCCGAGGGCCATTATATCCACATACCACCGGACGTTGAAATTCACCGGTCGGAGTCGAGAGGTTCGGAGATCCTCGAGTCCGGTGTTGACGACCTCCCGGTAAGAGAAAAGGTGAACAGCCCATCGAAGACCCACGCGGACGCAGCGCCGACCGAGCATCTGAGCCGATAAACCCGACGGTTAATATTCCGCCGCAGTCGATCGTCCCGACGGATCGGAATCGGCCCGACTGGATGATCAAGAGCGGCACACTCATCGCCTCCTCCGTGAAAGCACCGATGTGTTCGCCGAGCCGACCTCCCGGAATCGACTCAAGTCTCTCAACACCATCTCGCACATTTCCGACCGCCCGCTCGGTAAGACGTAAACCCCGGCCTCGGTCCCTCAGCGCCAACGAGTGCAAATGGAAGTCGCCAGGCTCTTGGCGCCTGACTTCATTGAGGAAGGCCGGTATCCTCAGTGGCAGTCCAATGTAGTCCTCGTCAAGAAGCCTAATGGAAGCTGGAGGATGTGTGTCGACTACACCGATCTAAATCGTGCTTGCCCGGCGATTGCTTCCTGCCTAGGATCGACCAACCGTCGACTCAACCGCGGCACGCCCATTTTTCCTTCATGGACGCCTACTCGGTTACATAACCAGATCCGGATGGCCCCCGAAGATCAGCAACATACGGCCTTCCATACGCCCCAAGGAGCTTACTTCTACAAGGTCATGCCGTTCGGGTTAAAGAACGCAGCACCACCTACCAAAGGATGGTGAACAAGGTGTTCGCCAGAAATAGGCGAAACATGGAGGTATATGTTGACGACATGATCGTGAAAAATCGCACGAGGCTGCACACCTTGGCGACTTGCGGGAAACCTTCTCTTGAGAAGATATGGGATGCGCCTTAATCCGCTAAGTGCGTCTTGGCGTGACATCGGGGAAGTTCCTCGGATTCATCATACACGAGAGGAATTGATGCCAACCCGAGAAGATCCGAGCTCTCACCGACATGAGATCTCCAAGAACAAGAAAAGGAGCTTCAATGCCTTAACGGAAGGATAGCGGCTCTGTCCCGGTTTTTGTCGGTCGGGAGATAAGTGCCTTCCTTTCTTGTAGTCCTCAAAGATCCAAAGAACTGTGGGCGAGAATGCGAGGAAGCTTTCACAAGCTGGCAAGCACTTATCCGAGCTCCCCGCCTTATCTCTGTGCGCGAAAAGCACCCTCTACCGGGCGGCATCTGCATGCGATGAGCTCGATCGCTTGAAGGAAGCCCCGACGCGCAACATCCGGTTTACTACATCGACCATGTGTTGCGCGGGCGAGCAGCGCTATCCTCCCATTGAAAGGTTGGCATTGGCACTTGTCCTAGCGGCTGGAAGCTACGCCCTACTTCCAAGCCCATACGATTGAGGTAATGACCGACCAACCTCGCGCAAGTTCTTTCTAAGTTTGACGTAGTAGGGCGCCTCCTAAAATGGTCGATTGAGCTATCCGAGTTCGACCGCTACAAGCCGAGAACAGCCATCAAGGCCTGTGCCTTGGCCGATTTCATCTCGGAGTTTACACAAAGCGGAATGCGTTGAGCAAATCCATCGAGACCGACTCGTGACGTGGATGGGTCTTCCAGCCTGTGGGTGCCGGCCGACTCATTTTCGAGGACCCCGACGGACACGCATTCGAGCGCTCCTCCGCTCCGCCGAGGCCACGAACAATGAGGCGGAATACGAGGCGCTTTAGCAGCCTCCGCTTGGCCGAGAGATGCACCGAGAGCACCCATGTTCTCACGGACTTCCCAACTCGCCGAACAAGTTGGCGAGAGTATCGGCGCGGATTCACCATGTCCAAATACCTGACCAAGGTAAAAGCCCAAACCTCTAACTTTCTCGCTTCACTGGCCCGTGGTTCCTGTGTCCCAAAACGAGCGCGGACTAACTCATGAAATTGGCCTCGGAGCCGATCCGAGGAACATCCCGAGGTCGAAGAGCTCACACACCGCCGGTGGCCATCATGGAGATAGGGGATCCCGAGTCCCGACCTCTCCACCTATGTGGATTCGTGAAGTGCCAAGTATAAGCGATGGGATCCTACCCGAGGATGAGGTCAAGCGCGCGGTGCTCCGCCAACCCAGCGTGGTAATCGCGAGATCGGCGACCGCTCTACAAAAGGTCATTTTCCCATCCCCTACTGCGATGTTTAGATCCCAATGAGGCGAAGTGATTCTCGCCGAGGTTCACGCGGACTTGTGGGGAGCACATGGGCGCCGAACTTTGGCCTTCAAAATACTACGCCGTGGCTACATCGCCAACGTTGCACCGAGATGCCAAGGCTTTCGCGGGCGCGGCGACACTTGCCACAAAGTTCGTGTCCCGCAGCCTCTCGCGTCCCGCCACCTCCATGGATTGCGCTGGCCCTTCGCCAATGGGGATGGACCTTTGGGGCCGTTTCCCCGGGCCCGGCCGGAGACACATCATCGTGGGGATAGATTATTTCACTAAGTGGGTGGAAGCCGAGCCCTCGCAACCATTACGCCGAATGGGTCCAGATGGAAGAACATCGACCCGATTCGGTTCGCCCAACGTTATCATCATCGATAACGGAACCCGCCACAAAGACTCGGTTTACGGAGTTCAGGCGACTTATCACATCCGGGGCTGAGGTTTAGCTCGCTGGCCCACCCCCGGACCATCGGGTTCGCCGATGTGACCAACCGATCTAAACTGGATGGACTAAGGAAAAGGACTTTGGAAGCGATCGGTGGGTCGACAAGCTCCGAACATCCTATGGTCTTTGCGGACTACCCGAAAGGCGGCAGGCGAGTCCCCTACGACTGGCATTGGCGTGGAAGCGATCCTACCCGAGTTGGTCATCCCGACATTCCGTGTGGAGAACTATGAGGAATCCACCTCGGCCCAGGGAGTTCGGGCTGGCCTAGACCTGCTGGAAGAACGCAGGGCCAGCAGCGCGCGTAAAGATCTTTGGCGTGCAAGTGTTGCCAGAAGTTACAACAAGAGGGTGCGCCCTCGACCTCTCGGGATGGGAGACTTAGTATTACGTAAAGCGGAAGTAAGCGACCCCGTCAACTCAAGGGGCAAGTTCGCACCTAAGTGGGAAGGCCCCTACCGTGTAATCAAGGTTGTCCGAGGCAAGGAGCGTTAGGCTCGCGACTATGACCGGCAGCAATTCAGGGACACAGGAACGTCCAGAACCTTAAGAAGTATTTTGTTTAAGGACAAAACAGAAGTAGGCCAATGTATGACTCGGGCTATTGGAACGAAGTTGGAGATTATATTGCCATGAAATAGTAAGTTGTATTACCAAAAGATTTGGAGTACAAAAATGGGCCCCTAGAGGGGAAGGAAGTATTACAAAGGCAAGGGAAGGCCCTCCAAAAAGAAGAAAAAAAGAAGAAAGGAAACTCTTCAAGCCGCAGCTCCGGGAAGGCTGTCGTCGAAGGGAACCTCGCCAGGCATGTCGACCCCCTGGTCCTCGGGGCATGAGGTGAAGGGATCCTCCTCGTCCGCCGAGCGGGAGAACGCGCTCGGAGCAGGGCGGGACAACCTTGTACCCATACTCGTATGACACCACCCGTCCGGTCGGCCCAGAGGAAGCCCTCCGACTTCTTATGCGCCTCGGCCTCCGGTCCCTCTCGTGGCGCCTTCGCGCGGCAAGAGCTTCTGGCGGCCTTCATCGGCCTCTCGAAGTCGGCTTGGCGGCCAACTCGGCCTCCTTCATCGGGGCGGTTCTCCGGCTCTCCGTCCGGAGATGCTTACCGGCAACCTCCGGCGCGGCGACCTCGAGCTTCGGCGGTCAAGCGCGTGACTTCGGCGCCCTCGTCGGCGCCGCGGCTGCTCGGCGGCGGCAACGCCTCGAGTCGGACCCGCTCGGGCCTCTTCAGTGGCGGCGCCTTTCGAGTTGCGCTCGACGGAACCGTCCACCAACCGGCCGGCGTCCACGCACCGATCGACAAGGGCGTTGTGTAGTGGAGATTACTGCATAGAAGGAAAGGCTGAAAAAGATGAACAAGTGCTTAGCCAGAGAGTACACGCCAAGGCGGTGCTTACCCACAACACCGACTTGGTGACTTGGCGATGAGTGCTTCGAGGAGCGTGTATAGGTCCCGAGCAATGTCGGGTGGGCGCCCGGGAGGTAGTGCGAGGCTCCCCCGACCCACACCTTGTCCCCTCCGGACAGACCATGGCACCGGGCCACGAGCGGGTCGCTCAGCGGCCCTGAAGGGACCTCCCCCATCACTCGGGCAAGGAACGGCTGAACCTTCCCCGGCGTGACTCTGCATAAGTCCTTCATGGGAGGACGCTGCCCCTTCCCGGTCGTCCCCTGGCTGGGCCCAGCACTCTCGGCAGGAGCGGAGGCGCCCGGTCGTTCGGTCGCCTCGGCGGATGGAGCCACAGGCGTCTCCAGGTCCACCACGACCTGGGCCTTGGCCCTCTTCTTTGGGCGCCCCTCCTCAGTGGTGCGCGGGGGACCACCCGCCCGCAGGAACCCCGGAGGCGCGGGGCGGTCTGTCGGAGCACCCGAGTCATGGAAGGACCGCAGTTCACCATCTCTGCAAAGAATGAGGATGAGTTAGAAAGCGGAGTGCGGCAAGCAAGCCTAAAGATGTGAGACAACAATAGCCTACCCGTGAGCACGGACTAAGTCCCTCCACAAGCCACTTCTCACATGTTGCGGATGGCTTGCGAGGAAGGAGGATTACCCTTAACCTCGAGGTGAGCACGCTCCTCGGCATTGAGTTTGGGCGGTGTTATCAATGGTCGCCAGCGACCACCGAACCCCAAATCCCGATCATTCGCCTTTGGGCGAAAAGAAGCGCCTCTTCCACCCTTTATTATTGGTGGGCGCGCTAACGGAACCTGTCGGGCGGCAGAAATATCCCCGACCCCTTGAAAAGGCGAAAGCAGGAGAGGAAGAGGTTGCGGGTCGGGCGATATCGGCGTAATGGCATTCCCGGAAAGCCACGGATACCGCCAAGAGTTGGGAGTTATTTGTGAAGGCGAAATCGCCACGAGGAAATGCAGGATACTATGATTGGAGTGCGAGGGGGCGCGAGGCGGCCTCTAAGGCATCGGCGGTCGAGGCAAAACCCTTAGGAGGCGGGTCAAAAAGCCCGCTGCCGGCCGGGGCTGAAAGGCTATATTCTTAGGGATGCCGTGGCGCCCGGAGAATCCCTACCATGCGCTCATCCAAAGTGGAATCACAGTCGTGCGGCCACATTATGGCCTCTAGCGCGCGTCTGCTTCGCACTGAGGAAGGGCTGGAAGGAGGAGATGAGGAGAGCGGCGACACGGGTTGTAGCAGAGGGGAGGAAGAGGAAGAAGCGGATGAGGAGGTGGAAGGAAGAGCCATCACGCACTAACCTATAGTGGAAGGAATCGGCTGGAAGAAGTCAAAGAGCACCGGAGCCAAGGGAGGAGACTCGAAGGAAGATGACGGCAGGACTAGAGAGAAAAACTCCGCTGATAAAAAGTGACAGAGTGTCGCGGAGCTCGCTATTTATAGAAAGGGGGGCCTCGGCCTTTCGCCTCCGAGGTAGCGGCGACATGACACCGCAACACCGCCCAATAGCATCGCATCGGCGTCGAGCGCCCGGCGTCATAATGAAGAGGTAGCGTGTCCACGCCCGGGTAAGTAACACCCGGCCGCGCGGCGTCTCACCGATTCCGGCAACGCACTATCGCGAGCGTTTTGAGCGGCAGGTTCCGGTTTCAGTCTTAGCGGCGGTTGATTTCAGGTCTTGGCGGCGGCTCGACCACGAGTCCTCACAGGCCTTGGCGGCGGCTCGGCCCTATATCCCGAGCAGTTCCGGTTGTGTAATCTTCAGTCTTGTGCGGACCTCGACCCCTTATTACCAAGCGGCGGGTGATAGCGGGGAGTTGGGCGTCGCTTTGCCCTTTACCGAGCGGTTGGTTACATAGTCTGAGTACCTCAACCGCATTGGTTTCCGGGGCCTGGCGAGTCCAGCGATTGCACCGGACGGCGGATTTGAGGAGATTGGCGTCGCCTCGATCCCTTATCGAGCAGCGGTTGGCGAGAGTGGTATTCGGTCTTGGCGGCGGCGCCGACCACGGTCTTACAGGCCTTGGCGGCGGCTCGGCCCCATATCGGCAGCGGTTCGGCAATATCGTTTTCAGTCTTGGCGGCTCGACCACGGACCACAGGCCTTGGCGGCTCGGCCTATATCCCGGCGGCGGTTGGTTATTATGACTTTCAGGTCTTATGCGGACCTCGACCCCTTATTACCAAGCGGCGGGTGTAACGTGGAGTTGGGCGTCGCACGCCCTTTACCGAGCGGCGGTTGATTTACATGGTCCTGAGTACCTCAACCATTGGTTTCTAGGGCCTAGCGCGGGTCCCGACCCCTGATTACCGGACGTTGGATTGGCAACGGGGGATTGGGTGTCGCCTCGATCCTTATCCCGAACGGCGGTTCGGCGAGGTGGTATTCCAGGTCTTGAGCGGCGGCTCGACCACTGGTCTTCTGGGCCTTGAGCGGCGGCTCGGCCCCTTATCCGAGCAGCGGTTCGGCAATATCGATTTCCGGTCTTGGCGGCGGCTCGACCACCGGACTTCAGGCCTTGGCGGCGGCTCGGCCCTATATCGGCAGCGGTTCGGTTATTATGACTTTCAAGGTCTTGTGCAGACCTCGACCCCTTATTACCAAACGACGGGTCGGTAACAGGGAGTTGGACGTCGCCTGCCCGTTTACCCCGAACGGCGGTTCGGTTACATGGTCCTGAGTACCTCAACCATTGGTTTCCAGGGCCTAGCGCGGGTCTCGACCCCTGATTACCGAACGTTGGATTGGCAACGGGGGATTGGGTGTCGCCTCGATCCTTTATCCCGAATGGCGATTCGGTTACATGGTCTTGAGCGACGGCTCGACCATCGGCTTCCCAGGTCTTGAGCGGCGGCTCGACCACTGGTTCTCTAGGCCTTGAGCGGCGGCTCGGCCCTATATCCCGAACGGCGATTCGGTTACATGGTCTCGAGCTTCCTCGATCATCGATTTTCTGGGTTTTGAGCGGCGCCTCGACCCCTTATCCTGCCGCGGGGATTACATCAATTATGACACGCGACCGCGGCGAACCTCCGCCCGGGATCTCGATCGACAACGGGTTTTTTTGAGCAACACCCCCAATCCTCAAGATCGTCCGCGAGTGGCTTTTGAGGGGTAGTGTTAGGGTATTAACTATGGCGTGACACACGGTCTTGGGTCGTACACCCGGATGACATCATCGCCCCTCCTGCGCTCCATTACTCCCACAAATTGATCGCCCGGCGACGATTCTCCTCTGCATCGCCCCAACTACTCGCCAAGTTGACCACGGCACCGGCCTGCGAGGTCAGGCCCGTACGCCACCCGCAGACGCAGCCGGAAGCATGCCATTCGTCCGACCTATTTAAGCCGAATGGGTAAGACAGGCATAAGGAGGGGAGAAAAAGAAGAAAAGGAAGACAGAGAGGACACAAAGAACACAAAAAAAACACTCCGAGAGGTGAGTAGACCCGAAACCCTGAACATTTTTCTGGGGAGCTCGGCCGACGGCCGAGGGCTGACTTGAGCGTCGGAGGGGTCGGGCGGAGCATCCGACCCGCCTTGCTGCAGGTCTCGTCCCCGGCGACAGGAGCGTGCGGCCGCCTTCGTCCGGAGCGGTCGGGAGGCGGGAGCAGGAGCCATCGACGGGCCCGAACCATACCGAGACGACCCCCCGGTTCCCGGATTCCGCGCCGCGCGCCCCGGGGTCACGGTAAAAAGTTGTTTCCCCTAACAGGCATAAAACTCTTTGAAGACACCAATAACTTGATCTTTGGTCTTCAAAGCATAAGCCCAAACTTTCCTGAAAAAGTTATCTATAAAAGTAACAAAGTAAAGTACACCACTAATGCCAAGAACATTAGTAGAACCAATAGGAGTTTTTGTCCTCAAAAGACCACATACATCTGTATAAACACGGTCCACGGCATGCATTTTTCTAGATAAAGCAAGACTAGCAAATGAAACTCTATGTTGTTTACCAACTAAACAATCAATACAAGGGTTCAAACGTATACCTCTGAGGTCAGGCAATACCTCTCTCTTGGAAAGAGCTTGCAGTTCCTTCTCGCTCATGTGTCCCAATCGCCTATGCCATAACTCCATGCTGAAGTCTTTATCTGTAGTATTCAGTTGTTCACCACAAGCTTTAGCCTACAACCTGTACAAAGTATGATATTTCTTTCCATTAGCTATAACAAGAGAACCCTTACTGAGTTTCCATTGCCCTCTATGAAACTTGCTATCATAGTCTTTATCATCTAGTCTTCCAACTAAAATTAGATTCAGCCTCAAGTCAACCACATGTCTCACATCCTTAAGCACCAACTTACATCCAAGGTTGATCTTTATGTGGATGTCATCCATGCCAATGATGTCTGCTGTGCCATGGTTGCTCATCTTGACAACACCAAAATTTCCAAACCTATAGGTAGCAAAGAACTTTCTCCATGGTGTAGCATGATAAGAAGCTCCTGTGTCAATTATCCACTCAAGATCCTGACACACATAAGAAAAAATATCATCAGAAGGGGATAAATTCAAATAATCACCAACTTGCACTAGTATTCTCTTTTGACTATATAGACTCTATTTCTTTTCCCTTTTTCTTGCTCTTCTTAGGTTACTTACATTGATTCTTATAATGTCCTTTCTCACCACAGTTATAGCAAATAATATTTTTCCTTGATCTTGACTTGCTTCTACCTATGCGTGAACTGCTTCTATCTTTAGACCTTGACCTTCCTTTGTTCTCTGAGATAAATGTCTGTGAATCAATCTGAGATACTGCTAAGTTCTTTCTTCTCAACTCCTCATTCAACAAACCACTTGTTACTTGACTCATGGTAACAATACCATCTGGTGCAGAATTACTGAGAGAAACCACCAGTGTCTCCCAACTTTCTGGCAATGAACTGAGAAGTAACAATACTGTAACTCATCATCAAAAGATATTTTCATAGAAGATAACTGGTTAGTAATACTCTGTATTTCATTCAAATGCTCAGCAATAGAAGCATCCTCTTTATATTTCAGGTTCACAAGTTTTCTGATCAAACAAGCTTTGTTGCCAGCTGTTTTTCTTTCATAGAGACCTTCCAATTTTTTCTAAAGAGAATATACAGAACTTTTAGTATAAACATAGTGAAAGACACTATCATCGAGCCACTATTAAATAACCTAACCGTTTTTCGATCTAATCTCTTTCACTCATCATCTGTCATAGTTATGGGTTTTTCACTATCCCCTTGCAAAAGTCCATACAAATCTTTGCAATATAAGAGATCTTCCATTCTTGGTTTCCATATCATCCAATTATTTTCGTTCAAACTAATCATGCGAAAAACACTACCAGCCTCCATGTTCAAACATAAAAATTAAATCACCAAAACCTTGCTCTGATACTAGTTGATGGGGAATAAAAAGAGACAACAAATAAGGAAGAACTTTTATATATAAACAAATACTAGCAGACCGTAATACACGCGGAATTAAATGGAAATCATAATCAAATAGAACACCAAGATTTACGTGAAAAACCCCTTTAACGTGAAGGGTAAAAATTACGGGGCAAATCAGAAAAAATCCACTATAGAAATAATGAATGTACAATTTTCAAATCTTTTGCCCAAAACTCAAGCAACAATTACAAGAGAATAACTGGGATACAAGGATCACGTCACTGTGCACAATATCAAAAACCTCCTCAAGCAATCACAGAAAAATTCACTGAAGATCTGATCTAACCTGAGATGAGAAACTATTTGGATGAATGAGAATAATTTTTATGTTTTTTTTGTCTTCTTCCCTTTCTTTTTCTCTTGTTTTTCTACCCTTTTCTTTTCTCTTTGAATCCCTTTTGCTACTGTAAAGTTTCTTCCCTTTGCTGCGATATTTGATCTCTAATTTCGCAGCCACCATTAGCCCCTATTTATAATTAGGGTTTAGATTAAGTTATGATTTAAGAGGAAAGATGGGTTATGAGCTGATAAAGCCCATATGAGCTAAATTTAGGCTCTCAGCCCAATATAATTTTCTCTACGATAGAAAAGAATTGTTGCATTCATTGTTATCCATGTTTGATCTTAGCAAATTGCATTAGTGCGTTTAGAAAACTTCATAATTTTGAAACAATAAATTCCACGACAAGCATCATCCAATCACAATTGGAGCTATAAAAAGAAATTTTACCTTATATTTTTCACTTGTAATATATTTGATCTCAAAGTTTGCGAGCAACATACTTTTTCAATGTTTTTTGAAGTTAATTTTTATCTCAAAATACTTATATAGAGTTAAAATTAAATTAGATAATATGATATAAACTAATATCATTAATTACACATAAAAAATCACATATATTCGACCAATAAAAATATCATAAGAGGTATATTCATCATCTTAACCATAGTATTTAATAACAAACGATCATCTTAGCGAGCACTATATTTAGTCATCCTTCATGATTGTCATCATACATATCTTGGCTTAATACAATTTCCCGACCAATAACATCAAATAAGGTATACATATTTCGGTTTACGTCATCTTCAACCTCTTTTCTTATCATTTTAATTTCATTTATAAATATATCACCACTATTGTCATCGTCATGGTCATCGTTATTTATAAATATATCACCACTATCGTCATCGTCATCGTTATCACTAAACTTCAATAACAGGCCACAGAACTAAAACTGTAAGGAGAAGGGTAGAACAAGGAAGAGGAGGAGAAGGAAGTATAAGGAGAAGAGATTGAATAATAGCCAAAGATGTGTTATTTTCAGCTCAGACGAAACGAAAGCACAGCAACCATATCTCACGGTCGCTCAAACCACTAAAAGTAAGCTATATTATATTCATGAAAAGGAATATTTTTGAATGCATACTCATGTCCATTATTCTACTTTAGTTCGAGGATAGAAGATGCCCGTGATCCAGTTCACATGTGTCTACAAGTTTTTGAAGTGTTTGTTTAATCTATTTTCCAATTAAAACACATATGAGAAGATCATCTTATATTCCAACCATCGATTTAATGAGGGAATATATTCATCATATACTGATGTAGCATGCCCAGTCGAACCTTCCTTATCCTTGATGGCTGACGTGGTGTGCCCACTAAGCATTGATTAAATAGTATTCGTCGAGTCTTGATTAATCAAAAACAATGATCTTATCACTAAGCTAAAATTTTTTATTTGATACCAAACATAAGATCAAGAAAGATAATATATAATAATAGTTGAAACCATAGTTGGTTTGCCATGAAAATTAGGAATTGGATCCTTGAGCAATCCTTGTTAATTGGATAGTAGCCATAATACAACTAAGATGTTTCTTGCTTATTTATATTTTAATTTTTTACGAAAAACAAATATTTTTTTCACCATCATTTCTTCTCCTTAATTAAGGAGGGGAGGCTTTTTCATCCACATAAGAAAGTGGCAAACTGTTTCGTTGTTCGAAGTACTTCGTGCACCTCGTTTCATCTCTCCCTTGCACTAATGATCATTCAGAACGATTTAGTTGTTATTTCTTTTCTTCTTCGAAGGGTAAATAGTAAAGATGGATTATGAGAAACTTGTTACTGAGCTTTTCTTTAAGATGTCATTATGAGTAGCAGGCATAAAATGCAGGATGACGAAGGACACCAACGACACTTAATTCTTGGACTGCTACTCATAATGACATCTACTGCTCGACCCGAGTCCTGCAGTGGTGCCTGCACACATCAAAATGGCGACTGATTCAGCCACAGTGCTGCGATGATCCATGTCGGCACAGCTCTCATGGAACCTGACGTCACGCCATGGACTTTCGTGCGTCCTCCGTGCTTCATGTGGGGGAATCCCGCGTCCGGCGTCTCCGACGGGGGCCCCGATGTCCCCAGCCACGGCGTTCAGCACCAAAAGGACGCAAGCAAGGAGGGAAGAAAAGAATGACGAAATTTCACACTGAGTCAACCAAAGTCAACAAACCCTCGATGCAACTCCGCACCGTCCGATATGCTTTCCAACCGGCATGAGCTCGTCCAAGTCAACAGAAGGTGTTTGCAGCGTGTTAACTATGTGAGAACGAACGAGCGCTCCTGCGTAGATTGCGTCCTCCTACGCAACTGCACTTCCACAGGAAGATAAGGAGAAGAAAAGATTGTTCCTTACCTTACGTGAAGAACATGTCCCTCGCCCTCTACCTCATGTCCTCCCATTGCACGTAGAGAGATGCGACATAAGCTATCCTCGTTCAATACATCAACTGTAAGATTACAAGAGTCCTGTGACCGCCGGGTAGCAGGAAGAACATTGACCTGCGCCTGAGAGTCTTTGTCTCGATTCCAACAGTGCCGAATGAACGGTTGCTGACTGGCATCAATGTGTTTTGCTAGATAGTGGTCGGTGTTCGAGACTTCCTACTTTACCAGCTCATGAAGGGATGACTGTTCAACGAGTATGACTCGCAGAAAGCGAAGTGCGTACATGAATACCTTGACGAGAATAATTCTTGGGACAAAGAACAAGTGGCAAGCCTTTGCCTTTACCTTTGCCTTATTCTTGTGGGAGACTTGGAAAGCTAATCTTCTTTTTTATTTTTTCTTCTTGTCAAACACACTTTCATACTGATTTCTGCAGCCAAATTAGTGGAGGATGGATTGATAAGAATCTTGAGATTCACACTGATTTCTGCACCCGCTGGGAAATGGATGGACATGAATCTTATGCAAGTTCTAAGTCGTTTCCGATGCCCATAATTTTCTGAGGGGACAGATGCCATCTTTTTCATCTCAACCAAGGACATCTCGATGTTTGAAAATAGAATGGAACGTATCATGTCATTCCACTGAAGAATATTTAGGGTGTTATTAATGACGACCGCATCATCCAATCTACATGTATCCTCTCTCTCTCTCTCTCTCTCTCTCTCTCTCTCTCTCTCTCTCTCTCTCTCTCAAGAAAAAAAAAAACTGCAGCTAATGGCCTCCATCATTGACACTAGTGGCCACAGTACGCGGTCTCTTCTATCCCCATCGACACATATACGCACAGATATAGTATGATTAATTGAGTTATATTGAAACAATGCAGAGGGTTATGAAAGAAGCAAGGAAGGATGAAAGTTACAGGTAAGAAAGAGAGGAACCACAGCAGGCACCTTTAAGAATAATGTAGCGAAAGGAACCATTGGGGTATTCCATCAAGCAGACGAACAGCTTAATTTATTTTGTTCTAGTAAAGGGCTTAATGCCTATGGAAACAAATGTCAAAATGCTCGAATTGCATATTTCTTAGTGTCTTAATGTTCTTATTTCCCTTTAATGTTTACTAAAGCATATTAAAAAAAAATGAAACGAAGACTTCAAAGCTTCAGTTGGCTCAAATAGGTGCCCATCAATGGAGTCACACGTCTGTTCTATCTGTTGCCTATAAATGCAGTTACAAGTATCTTTTATCTCACTATAGTTGGACATTGATGACCGACTCTAGTGATAGTACACAGGGTGTTGTATGAGCAACAAAGACGTGGGCCCCGATGTGAATTTGTGGTCTTTGATTTAGTCCAATAAATTGCGCCAGTACATCATGTCCCATCCTCCAGCATCATGGATGATTCGCATGCCCACTTAAGATCCAGATCCGATATATGGATCCGAAACAAACACACCCGATAAGCATGCGGAATACGAAACCTGAGAGATCGGGTGCGGGTTATCGGATCTCATCACCGTGAGGTGCGGGAGAGGGAGCGGCGAAGGTTCCCGATAGTACTCCCAGGTGTGAGCACCGGAGGGTGCGGGACCCACATGTGGGGACACGTTGGTCTCACGCGGATGCGTGGACCTCCTTCGTCGTCAGTTGGTCCTTCGCGGAAGCGCGTGTTGCTCGAAGTGTTCGTTACTTCCTCCTCTGGCGCCCCGCGGCCAAACCCCCAACCACAACACCCCCCCAACCCCCCCCCCCCCCCCCTCTTTCTCTCTATATAAGTAGGAGCTCCCTGTGGTCTGCCTCTGCCCCTCCCACCACCGAACAGCAGCAATGGCCGACATGGAGGCCGAGTACAGCCACTACTGGGAAACCAAGCGGTTCATCGACTTGGAGGAGTTCGAGAGGTCCGTCTTCACTGCCCACCTTCCTCCTCCCTCTCATTTGTTCCCCATCTTCAGCTTTCTCTGAACTGCTTCCTTGTGCATTATACCCCCCTCTGTTCCGCTCTCCTGTCTCTTATCTCTTCAGCTATGCAAGCAAAACTAACCATCATTTAAGGGAAATGGATTTCTTCAAGAAAGTGATCTAGTCTGTCTGCCGATTGCTAGTTTCAGAGAGAGAGAGAGAGAGATAACAAAGGACATCAACGCTGCATCTTTGATGTCACTGATGCCTCTTGCCCTTTCCCACTCGTGGCTTCCCAGGAAAAAGGACCAGGGAATCCACTTCTTTCTTTTTATTTACCTTCCTTTAGGGAATCCACTTGACTTCTCTTTCTTCTGAGAAAGTTCCTCCTTTTCGGTCATTAATGAATCATCTAATCTTGGCAAGGTTCTCTTTGTTCACAGCTGGGGGTTTGAGGAGGCCATATCAGGTAGCTACTACGATTCCAGCTCCCCTGAAGGCACCACATCCTCGGCCACCGTGAAGAACATTGCTATGGAGAGGAATCGCAGGAAGAAACTCAACGAAAAGCTTTACGCGCTCCGGAGTGTCGTCCCCAACATCACCAAGGTAGGCAACTACTCCAAATGAACGACAAAAGGAAGCTGGAGCTCTGTGGTCTATTGGAATTTGATTACGGTTCTCGCTGCAACTCCTTTCTTTGTGATCTGTGGATTCAGATGGACAAGGCGTCGATCATAAAAGACGCGATCGATTACATTCAGCAGCTTCAAGAGCAAGAGAGGAAGATGAAGGAAGAGATATCCGAGCTTGAGCCGTTCAGAGAGGAAAAGATGCCGATGGGTGACTTCGAGTATGATGTTGTACCCTTCATGCAGCAGAGAAAGAAGAAGAGAACTCCATGGAGCAGGCCAGCTCCGGGTTCCCCGACGTCCCTTCCCATCGAAGTACTGGAAGTATGCTCTCTCTCTCTCTCTCTCTCTCTCTCTCATGTTTAGGTCAAACCATGGTTAGTCTTGTCGATGGAATTTGATCGTTTCGGGTGGTGTGGCACGCAGCTCAGAGTGAATGAAATGGGTGAGAAAACGATGGTTGTGAGCATCACCTGCTACAACAAGAGAGACACCATGATCAAGGTGTGCGAGCTTTTTGAGTTTCTCAGCCTCAAAGTCATCACAGCCAACATCACCAGTGTCTCCGGAAACCTGTTGCACACTCTGTTCGTCGAGGTACTCTCTCTCTCTCTCTCTCTCTATATATATATATATATATATATATATATCCACTGTGTTGTGTGTGACAGTGCCTGTCTTGCTATATATACATACCTGTACGTGTATATGTGTATCTATGTACGTGTATACATGTACACATATATGTTCATACATTATAAGTTGGCCAGTCATGGATCCAAAAACAGTAAGGCATCGCCGTCTCATATGCCATCTGAGTTTGGTGCCCTTTCAGCATGCGAGAGGCTCACCTTTGATGACTGCACTTGCCATCATCTTGGAAACGTGCAGTACACTTTCGAAGACATGATATGTTGAATCCTCTTGATCATTGGTTGTGTTGAATCTTGCAGCCCATGTTATCAACATGGAGAATTGCAGTGAAAGGGGAGTCAAAGATGTCTTTTGCATGGCAGATGAATCTTCCCACCATGTTTAGCTCATTTATCACATGACTCTTCCTCTCTGATCCCGACGTTCTTTTATTCTGCGCGCACAACATGTGGTCTGAAACCGTGTTGTTCCACATGCGCTATCTATCTCTTGTGTGCTTTCTCCCCTTCTTTTTTTTTCTGTTTTAGTTCGCTGTTGCTCCTACATCAACAGTTGAGCAGATGTGGCTGTCACCATAAGGAGCATAAATTCCACTGCAAAAAGAAGAAAAAGATGACTTGCTTCCACACCAAGGCCTTTCACATGGTTGAGAAGGATCTGCTTGGCACATTTTAATCCTTGAACAACTGGATGATTTCTTGTCTTTGTCGTTAGAATAAGTGGACAGCATGACATGTGGATCACCACACTCGACAATTAGACATGAGCAATGAATGAATCAGTCGATTCCAAAGGAAAAGAAGCCAACTTGCTGAGCTAATGAGCTATTTTTGTTGCAGACGGATGAAATGGACAGTGCTCAACTGAAGGAGAAGATTGAGGTGTCCATTGCAGAGCTTGATGTCCCCAAGAGCCCCATAAGTTCTGTGACTTATCAACACGGAGGATTTGATGAAGCCATCTTCCTTCAGTAACACCTACTTGTTTCTGCTCTACCATGCAGCAATCCACAAGAATAAGTACTTTGTCTAGCTAATAACACCTGGTTCTTTTTCCAGCCTTCCTCTCATGCTGGGACCAGATGATTGTTTAGTATTAGAAGCAGGTATAGGGTGCTCAAGGTCACAGTAGTCCTTTCCTGATGCTTCTGCTTCAAGGGGTTAATTTCTATGATGTCAACTTTGGTGCTGAATCAAAATAATGCAGTGATGATCCTTTGGCTAATATGTAGTACATGCAAGCTTTTCAGTTTGTGATCCTTTGGCTAATAAGAGCAACTCTATTTAGCTCAAGCAAGCAGAAACAAGTATCAATTTAGCTCTTGATTGACATGTTAATTTAGCTAATAGCAAATTCTTTACCTCAGAGCTAACTCAAATCTATATCTTGTTTGATATGTTCAAACTTAAACCCCATCTAAAGAGTTCAGCAGAGCATAAAACAGATCAAATTCAATAATTGGTTAGAATCTGATTTTAATGCTTGGTTTTCCGATAGTATATCTCAATATTTTGATTTGGATAGAACTTCCTATGGTGGAGATCTCTATGTTGCTGTGTTTTTGAGTTCTACTTTATCTGCAACTTTTGCTGAATTAGCTGAAAGCAAAGAGCATGGCAATGGCATACCATGACTTTGTCTGCAACCCTAGTAATCGTCTTCAACTAATTCTAGCAAAAACCTCAAAGAGGAAATCTTGGCAGAACTTTTCCTCAGACCTGATATTAACACTCCTAATTCTGACTTGTCATTGACCTAATCATCTTCAAATTCTTTTCCTGGATTCAGCAACAGATGAAGGTTTCAGTGACCTGATCAGAATAGCTGATTGCTAACTCATCAATGCCATTCAAAATTTTTTATTAATGATCAAAACATTTAACTTGCAGTTAAACTAAATAATTAGATCCTCTTGAATGATGTGATTTACCAATTCTTGGCATTAGGCTAAGGACAGAAGGAGTTGGTTTATTAGAGGAAAAGTCATCGGCAAACTTTCATTATCGATCGTTC
Organism: Musa troglodytarum; assembly: GCA_023547065.1. Lineage (NCBI taxonomy): Eukaryota > Viridiplantae > Streptophyta > Magnoliopsida > Zingiberales > Musaceae > Musa > Musa troglodytarum. The sequence goes on from CP097509.1 coordinate 39,456,358, forward strand.
TTCCCAAATTACTTGTTCTTGCAACAACCATCACATTAAGCTAGCATTATAGCTTGTTCAACGCCAATAAATGAATGTGAAATGTAACACAAATCACATTACCATGGCGATCATAGGCGACATGATTCAAATTAATTTGTGAAAAGAATTTTTATATCTTTTGGTTAATTATAACACTTAACAAACCATAAAATTATAACTAAGTGAAAAGTGGGATTACGTACATGGTGTTGTTCCACAGCAGTAACAACTTCAGCTTTATTAGTATAACAGTGTCCAGTTGACACCAATGATGCTCTGACTAAAATTTGGACAAGAGCATAATTTTGTAAAGATTGGACCAGTTTGACAAATTTATTGATACCAGCTCGAAAAAGAATCAACCCTAATAGAGTAGATCCGACAATCCACAATTAATCCTAATAAATTTGGCGTTATAAAGAGAGTTGACCATTACGTCTCAAGAAAATCTTATCGAATCACCTCGGGCAAACTTCGAAGATTTGAACTCTCCAAACCTTAATGGATCGATCCTGACAACCCCAAATGCTTTTGGTCCAAATCAAGATCCAATAAGGGTGTCGACTAGACAAATCCCCCCACTTGGTCCTGACACTAAAAAAAATCACAATAATCGTGCAAAAATAATTTTATGCGATTGAACACAATACATGTAATTTAAAAGTTAATCTTTCGTACAAACAACCTAGCTCTGATACTATTATTGAAAAATCTGGGGCAACATCACATGCACAGTAGAAGAATAAAAAATAAAAATCCTAGATTTTTATAGAAAATAAGATTCTTATTGTCGTACGAAAGATTTATACATAAAAATTCGTAAAATCGAAAACTGCGTATATAAGAAAAATGTGTTACCTAGGAAGATCGTATATTCTTGAAATCCTACAGATATATGAGAGAAGATGAAGGAGGCCAAGTGTTCTCCTCTTTAGCGGTGATCCACATGGCAGAGGCTATGAAGACACTTCTCAAATCGCTATACAAATCTCCTCTTCATGTGCACCACGCAATCAAGAATGGGTCGACCCTTCTTGTTGGCCATACACCCCAAATAGGGGTTGCTAGCTTAGGAGTAAAGAGGGAGAGGAAAATAGGAGGTGACAACCAAAAAGAGCCTAGCCTATGGCCCTTTAGTTTCCTCCTATTTATAGAGGTCCCTTGTCAACTTAATCATAATGGATCCTACCCTATTGGGTACCGGATCTCTATCTAACTACTCAAGCATCTTAGATTAGTTGATCTCTACCCAATAATCTCTCATAGACTCTTATTAGATTTCATTCATAGGATCCAATAATTCAAGGGCTTACTGGATATCCAATAAGATACGGGCTCCAGCGGATACTCATATTCGAACCTATACTCGTTACAGCACCTACCAAATGTGTCGGATCCTCTAGGTCTAATATCGAGCTGGTCATGAGTTATACCTATTAGAACTCCTTCTAAATCAATGAATTATCTCCATAATAATTCATTCGACTCATCAAGTATGGTTATATTAGGCCACTACTCCGTAGTCCCCAGACGATATAAAGGAATCATATCCTTTGGACTTATCTCTCCTTAGTTACAATGTATCTATAGTCTCTCATCCATCTAATATCCTAGAGATCATATATCGGGCATGGTTCTATCAGGTCCAAACGATTTCTACTCGAGTCTCACTCTAATCGGATTCTCCTGAAGAACACTTTTTCTCTTAATCCGAATGACCCTAGCCTGGGATTTGCTTGAGCAAGAACACATATGATATTGTTCTCATGACATCAAAAGCGGATGATCCTCTATTGACACTCAATTGTCCTCGTAAGGTTGACTACCACTCCTGATGACTGGTTATGCTAGATCTGAAACTTTCAAACCTATAAGTCTGGTATCAAAGAATGGAGTACTCATATAGAATATCCTTGGTGACTCAAGTATAAGGACCAGATATACTACTAGGACTATGAAATTGATGTCTAGCAATAAGGTATCATCAACCATCCAACATTCAGTAAGCGAATCAATCAGTGAACTCATTCTCCAATGAGCACCTGCACTATGTCCCCAGTGTCCCAACACAAGTAGCTAGGAGACTAACTGCCTCCATCATATGGACGGGTATATAGTACACCAGTCTGTCTGGTTATCTCGATATACCTCTCGAGGAACCTATGACCAGGATCATTTAGGGTTTGTGTTTAAAGGTGAATCAATCTCATTATAATGATCTCATTACGATCCAATTCTCATTGCATAGATTCATGAATATATATATATATATATATATATATATATATATATATATAAATATATATATATATATATATATATATATATATATATATATATATATATATATATATATATATATATATATATATATATATATATATATATATATATATATATATATATATATATATATATATATATATATATATATATATATATATATATATATATATATATATATATATATATATATATATATATATATATATATATATATATATATATATATATATATATATATATATAGAACTTTATTTAATATATATATATATATATATATATATATATATATATATATATATATATATATATATATGAACCACACCATGTCTAACAGCATGTGATTCCTCCTTTTAGATACACTATTGAGCTGAGGTGTATAAGGAGGTGTCACTGGGATAGAATCTCATGGTCCTTAAAGAACGGGGTGAACTTTGTACTCAAGTACTCATCTTCTCGATCTGATCAAAAGTCTTGAAACTCTTTCTAATTTAGTTCTCTATCTCATTCTTATATTTCTTGAATTTCTCGAAGGCCTTGTACTTGTACTTTATCAAGTACATATGTCTATACCTAGAGAAGTCATCAATGAATGTAATGAAGTAAGAATAACATTTTATGGCCTGAGTCGATAAGGGACCACATACATCATTATGTATGAGTTCCAACAACTCTTTGACTCTCTCTCTCTCTAGTTCTACTAAATAGAGAGTTGGTCAACTTTTTATGAAAGTAAGGCTCATAAGTTGTATATGGCTTATTGTCGAATGGATCTAAGTATCCGTCCTTCAATAACTTTTGAATCCTTCCCTCATAGATATAACCTAGCCTGCAATGCCACAAGTATGTATTGTTCACCCCATCTTATTTTCTCTTAGACACTTACATTCATGATATATGAAGCAATATCTAGCATAAATAAACTATTAAGCAATGTTTCTCCAGTGATGATCTTATCATCTAATATTATTGAACAATCATTATTTTTAAAAACTAATTAATATCTACTAACTATCAAATATAAAATAGAAATAATATTTTTGATAATAGAAGGAACAAAGTAACATGCATCCAACGTAATAGTAGCTCCACCAGGTAGATGTAGGGTGACCTTACAAATGACCACTATAGTAACTTTTACTTCATTGTCTATCTTGAGGTCCATCTCGCCTCTCGCCAATCTCCTAGGTCTTGTCAGAACCTGCAATAAATTATAGATGCGATAAGTACTGTAAGTATCTAATACTCATGTGTTATCATAAGAGTCTAACAATGGAGATTGATCATGAATGTACCTAAAGCTTCTATAAGCTTCTGTTTCGTCTTCTCTGCAACATACTTTTTCTAGTTCCTCATCCAATACATATCTTTGCCGTAGTGGAAGTACTAGCCTTTGTCCTTGATTAGGTTCTTCTTAGCAATCTTTGCTTTATCCGATCTACCCTTGCCCTTGCCCTTCTTAAGGGACTTCTCTGCTTTCCTTTCCTTTATGGTCTCACCAACATAGAGAACTGATTTCTTTTTCTTAATAGTGTTCTCAGCCTCTCTCAACATATTAAGGAGCTCAGGGAGAGTCACCTCAAGCTTATTCATATTAAAATTCATAATGAACTGAGTAAAGGAATATGGTAGGGAGTGAAGCATAAGATCCACACACAAGTTATCCTCTAGGACCATTCCTAGACCAGTGAGCTTCTCTATCCACTCAATCATCTTAAGGACATGGTTCTGAACCGATGTCTCTCAATCATCGTAGCATGGAAGAGACTCTTGGATATCTCATATCATTGAATTCACCCATGTTCCTTAAATAATTTATGGAGAAGCAAGAGAATGGATTTGACATCCATTTTTTCATGTTGCCTCCGTAACTTGGGAGTCATGGAGCCCAACATATAGCACTAAGCAAGAGTGGAGTTATCTATGTACTTCATGTAGTGAGCGATTTCATCCTCACTTAACCCTTTCTTGGGTGTAGGCATCACTGTGTCATGGACGTACACGATTTTCTCCACCGTAAGAATGATTCTCACGTTGCGAAGCCAATTTGTATAATTTGGACCAATGAGGTGATTGACATTAAGTATGCAACATAAGGGATTTAAAAGTAATATTTTCTTAAAATAAAGATACAATAAAAATAAATAACATTCAGATTTTATAAAAATAAATATCAATATATGGTCTTCTCTCTTAATCTACTCCCACTATTTTTTTTCGTGAATCACATAACTCCCTCTAATATGTGAATCAAAGACCCGCGGTGGATCTCTAGTGAGAATCGAGAACTAATCGATGTCTTAACATAACCTCGAGGGACTCGACCAATTACACTAAACCCGAAAAGGTAGGCAACTCTTGCCAATCACAACTTCTTATGATTCCCATCCTATTTAGCCTTCGAACCATCAAAGCCTCGAGATATTCGACGAACCATGATATTCGATTAAGTCATCACCATCATTACAAAATAAGTCTAATTCGATAATATACCCTCAAGGGACTCGACCAAGTATACCACGTTCTCAGGTCATCGATGATATCTCTATGTCATAGGTAAGATATTGAATTACAATATAGGTGAGCCTTGAGGGACTCGACCAACTCAACTTACATCGGGAATCGATTTCTCCCTCTAACGATGGAAGGTCACGTGGGTTAATCTAATTACCTCATATTTACCGACTTAATATTATCGAGAGAGATGATTTTGATTCAGTCTCCTAATATAACGTGTCACACACATACATGCATATTTAATATATATATATATATATATATATATATATATATATATATATATATATATATATATATATCTACATTGTAAGTAAATATATATACATATCTAGTAGGTGTATAAGCAATCACATCATATGATCATGGATAACAGCCTAATATGATCAAGCCCGAGTCAGTGGGCTTAATCACTCACATCATGATATGTGTGCATCGGTATATCTCTATGCTATGTGATCGATCATCTCATCTTTGTTGGTTTCGTCGGCATTTTGATGCATCTCCATACGTCGTGATCGTTCGTCTTGGTCTCATGGGTCACGCTATCATCTCCATGCTCCCGTCGTGCCTCCTCATATAATTATAATATAATCACAAGCACATAGGGCCAACAATAAATAAGAAAAAAATGAAGACTCGTAGACCCCAATAATAATAATAATTACATCATATGTACACACATATCACACAGTCCATGATCATCCGTCCACATCACACATTATATATACACATCACCATATAGGACTACTAGATAATAATAATTAATTAAACTATTTAATTAATAATTTTGTAGTATTTTGGGAACCCTACCATAGGGTGCCCCATATGGCAAGTAGTCCCTTATGTAGATAGGAAAGCTTAGCCATTAGGGACTCTCCTGTGGCCAAAAATCCTAGACCATAGGGCTGCATTGTATGGCTAGGAAACCCTAGCCACTAAGAAGTTTTCTGTAGCCAGGAAACCCTAGCTGTATGGCAGCCTTTGGTAGCTAGGAAACCTGGCTGCCTACATGCTTTGGGCAGCTACGAAACCTAGCTATAAGGGCTACCAACCCATAGGCCAAGAGCCCCTTTGCTGCTCTTGGCCTTGCTACCTTTAGCGAGGTCGAGAGCAACAAGTTGTGTTCTCAACAAAGGCTACATGCAGCCTTCGGCCAAATCACAGGGCAGTAATAGTTGTTGCCCTTTTCCCTCTATTCTGTGATGATAATTTTGGCAACAAAACATTGATCTAAAGCTCCTTTTAATAGAGAGAAGATGTATAGTTTAGATTTGAAAACTATGACAAAAATCATAATAATCATGTAAAAATAATTCTACGCGTTTGAACACAACATAAGCAATTTAAAAATCAATCTTTTGCATGAACAACCTGACTCTGATACTACTGTTGAAAAATCTAGGGTGACGTCACATATGCAGTAGAAGAACAGAAAAACAAAAATTCTAGATTTTTATAGAAAATAAGATTCTTATCGTTATGCAAAGATTGATGCGCAAAAACCTGTAAAATAAAAAACTATGTATATTAGAAAGATGTGTTACCTTGGAAGATCGTATATCCCTAAAATCCTATAGATCTATGAGAGACGATGAAGGAAGTCAACTGTTCTTCACTCTAGTGGTGATCCACATGGCAAGGGCTGCGAAAACGCTCCTTAAATCATTGCACAAATCTCCTCATTGCGCACCACGCAATCAAGAAGGGACCGGCCCTTTTTATTGTCTACACACCTCAAATAGGGGCTGCTAGCTGAGGAGAAGAGAAAAAGAAGAAAATAGGAGATGGCAGCTAAAAGGGTCTAGCCTATGGCCCTTTGGTTCCCTCTTATTTATAAAGATCTCATGTTAATTTAACCCTAATGGATCATACCCTATTGGGTATTGGATCTCCATCCAACTATCCAAGTCTCTTATATTAGTGAATCTCTACCCAATAATCTCTCATAAGCTCTTATGAGATCTCATCCATAGGATCCAATAATTTAGAGGCTTATTGGATATCCAATAAGATAGGGGCACTATTGGATATCTCATATCCAAACCTTTACTCGTCGTAATGCCTATCATATGTATATGACCCTCTAGGCCTAATATTGAGCTAACCATAAGTCATATCTATCAAAACTTATTCTGACTTAGTGAATTATTATCTCCATAATAATTTACTTGACTCATCGACTACGAATGTACTAGGCCACTATACCGTAGTCCCTAGATGATACATGTGAATCAAATCCATTAGACCAGTCTATCTTCAGTTACTGTGTATCTATAATCTCTCATCCATCTAATATCCCAGAGACTATATAATGAGCATAGTGCTATCAGGCTCATATGGTTTCTACTCGAGTCTTGCTCTAATCGGATTCTCCCGGAGAAATGTTTCTCTCTCAATCCGAATGACCCTGATCAGGGATTTACCTAAGCAAGAATATATGGAATATTCCTCTTATGACACTGAGAGTGAATGATCCTTTATCGACACTCGATTGCCCTCGTAAGGTTGATTGCCACTCCCGACAACCGACTGTGCTAGATCTAGATCTAGAATTTCTAGACCTATAAGTCCGATATCAAAGAGTGGAGTACTCATACAGGACATCCTTGGTATCTCAAGTCTAAAGACCAGACACATAATTGGGATGACGGAATCATTATCTAACAATGAGGTTTCATCAACCATCCAGCATTCTGTGAGCTAATCAATTAGTGAACTCATTCTTCAATGAGCACCTGCACCGTATCACTAATATCCCCACACGAGCAGCTATGAGACCAACTACCTCTATCATATAAATAAGTATATAGTATATCAATTTGTCTGATTATCTCGATGTCCCTCTTAAGTAACTTATGATCGGGTTTATTTATGATCTATGTTTAAAGGTGAATCAATCTCATTATCGTGATCTCATCATGATCTGATTCCCATTGCACAGATCCATGGACATCACAATATAAGTAACAAGTAATATAAAATGAAAAACATACTAAATAAATAATAAGTAAAAAGAGTGTATCATATCACATGTGTCATCACTTACATGATTGGTTTGCAAGGTGCCTATGACTAACAAGAGGCTTCTTTTCTCTTCCTAACTTCTCCTCTAGCTAGGAAATCTAAGCCCTCACACATTCCATGATGAACGTTGTAAGAAAGCACTAAGCATTTGATGCCATCTAGGTAAGTGAGATCTTCTAATAATTGAAAGCCAAAACAAAGAATGGGTGGAAGGATAAACGAAGCCTCACCTCCGATACATTTATGCTTGTGTAAAGCATGTGATGCAACATATAAAGTCAATCACTTGGTTGAGCATACACAAACTCAAACCTGATCAACATGTGATAAACCTCTTAGAGCATCTTTAGGTTAGAGATCGATATGATTGAGTCGAAGTAAAAGGACTTTGCCATAAGTGGTAGAGCCACACCATGCGATCGATTCACCTCCACAAGTGAGCAACTTTATTAGTGTGGCTGACTTGGCTCCTTCTAAGGCTAAAGCTTTCATTTACCCACACCAATGGTGGTGATGTTGGCGATTTATTTAAGCCTAAGGTATTAGAGGATAAGGCTGAGGATGATATTGTAAACCTTTGAAAGTTAAGGTTATTGTGAAGCCCCAAGAGTGTTGTTGGGAGAAGTTCTAGTTGCAAGATGAGATGAAGAATGTTTGGGGTAATAAAAGACTATTTATAGAGAATGAGAATGATGCTTCATTTGGTCGATTGCCCCTTCAGCTCCTAAATGCTTCGAGAAGAGTGAGACACATGACATTATCCATCGTGACTAGGGACATGCTATGTCAACGAGCATATGGTGAGAAATCACTATGTCACATTTTCCCATAGTTATGGGAGGGCTCAATGTACTTGGTGTCAAACATTTCTTGATCCATTCAGATTCTCTCACCCACCAAAGGAAGAGGCACGTGTTGTTGGCCCTCCGTGCCTTGCCACACTTGGTCTCTATAGCCCTGATGCCACTACATGGTCTCTTATCAACTCCTTGTGCATTGTCATGCTTGACCTCTTTGGCTTAGTGCCACCGCATGTGGCTTTATCAGCCCTTTGCGTACTATCGTACCTAGTCTTTCTAACTCTTTGTGTGTCATTATAGTTAATCTTTTGACTTTTTGTGCGCTATCACACCTAGTCTTACGGCTCTTTGTGCGCCACTGGGTTTAGTCTCCTAGCCCATAGCACGCTGATAAGCACAACCTTTTGATCCTCTATACGTTGTCATCCTTGGTTTTCCTAAACTGTTATGCTATCATTCATCGAGGCACTAGCCTACCTCACCCTCACATGAGAGTCCAGTAATTATCGGAACCATGCTATTATCATGATGAACCTGCTAGTTGTACTTTATCACGTCGCCATGATCAATCACACCCTTTCGCCTCACTAATACTTCTGACACACTAGATCGACGAGGAATATATTAGGAGAACCAAGTTGAGCTAATTGAATCGGAAGGATCAAGTCAAGCCAACCGAGCCAAGTAGGTAGACTCCAGCATAATGACACATGCCGAGGTACTTCCCAACCTGACTTCATGATGCTCTTCACCCTAGGAAGTGAGGGGCATGTGTTATGGCGGATATGACTTGACATGTCTACATTTGCGATGTCCTATTATGAGGTTCGTACTAGAATTATGTAACACCCGGCGCCCGGGGGGTTTGGTGGGGTTGGGGTTTTGGTGTGTGGAGGCGGAAGGGAAGAAGGAAGAGAAGTTAAACCTTTTTTGACCTGTCAATTGACCCACCAAACCGAAACTTTCGTTACAATGGAAAGAAAGAAACATCTAACTACTGATATATGTGAGACTGCTTGGGATCGGGTAGACTGCTAAACACGGATGCTTGAGCATATAAGAAGATATCCTAAGAGAGTTGAGGAAAGCCAATGAGTAGTTGTGAAGCACTCCTGTTTTGAGACTAGAAAGAGAACAGCAGCACCCACCAGCCAAATCCAAGCTGTGGGCAAACATTATGATCAAAATGAAACATGCTCACCGCATTCCAGCCAACTAAATGTATCTAATGATGTTCGCCACTTACCAGCTATGGATACATTTCTAAATGATGGAAGAACAGGGAATACACCTTTCGAGTTCGTTCCTGATGCCGGGAAATCAAAAGAATGTGCCTTACATCTCGCAAAGCAGGCTGCTAATCTTCCGAAGCTCCTTCAGGGCAGACACTGCAGTAGTTTGACCTTTACCTCCAAGAATGTTATTTGAGAAGCTCTCTAATGAGAGGGATTGGACTCGGTCTTGCTGGAAAACTGTCTCGATCACCTGAGGAACCAAAATTTCATTCATGATTAAGATAGCAGTTGAGAGTGGGAGGTCGAATCAGCAATGTACTAAGTTGGAGATGCTAGAAATTACGATGTATTTTCTCTAACTCTTAGAATTAGCGCACAGGCAATTACAATTCTAATGCTGATATCTGCAATGATGAATCCAAACAAGAAGGAAAGTTTCATATGCTGAAGTGAAGAAAATGAGAAGAGATCTCAAATCAACATATGTGATGCTTTTTCAAGTATTCTATTGATGCAAAAAAAAAAAAAAAATGCAAGGTAATCTGGAAACAACCATCATAAACATATCATTTCATTTAATATTTTTTTAGAATAAATGTGTTGGAAAAGACAGCAGTGTCTTACTTGTATATTCTCAAGCATGGATTGTCCAAGAATCTTCAAAGTGCCAAGAACTTTGTTGTCTCCTACATCTCCCCTCTTGCTCACATCTTGGGAATTGCTGGTTTGAACAAAAGTTGGGAGTGCTGCAGCCGTTCTTGGTATTTTCTGCAGCAGAGGCTCTTTCTGATTCCTGATTTCCTCCCTTTTCCAAGTTTCCTTCAGCAGAACTTCTGCTAAACTTCCAAAACCACTGGAATTTACTAGCGAGTGGCTTTCGGTCATCTGAAACAAATTCTTGTCCTGATTTAGGTTCATCATTAGCAGCTGATACAACTTCATCATCTTTAACTAATTGATTGTTGTAACTTCTGCAGCAAAGCTCTTCCATGATAGATGCCTCTTGATCATTGTCACAAATACATGAATTTGAGGTGATGCTACTTTTATCTAAGTCATTATCTTTGTTCTTGCTCAAGCTACAATGGGTTGCTATGGAGAAAATTGAAGAGCACTCTCCACTTAAACATGTCTCTTCAGCTGTGCAGTCAGAAGTCATTCGTCTAATATTATTATCGTCATTCAGTTCCTCCATGAAATGGTTTCCAGCATTTACTTGCAAGGGTGAGGATTCTATGTTATTTGAAACAAGAAATTTACTCTGTATGGAGTTCGTATGTTCCACCACAGAATTAATATCTTGAGAAAAATCATCCAACAGCTTATGTCTGACAGAAAAATGTTTATTCTTCCTCCCACCACCATCTGCTGGAGAAGGGTGTGACTCTGTCCTAGATAGAATAGATCTTTCACCCAAAAACTTCATTCCACTTGAATCTAAAAATCCATTACTTCTCATCATGGTTTCTGTGGCCTTATGCAATACGTTCCATTTCTCTTCCCAATAACTATCTGGTACTTGATTTGGTGGAGTCCTAGCAGAACTTGAACCCAACGAAAGACTGTAACCTCTTGTAATTGCCAACTTGTTCTTGTTAGAAGTTTCCTGGGATGATGATAACAATTTGTTTGAATCAATAGCAAGGATCTCCAATGATTTGGCCTTCTCTAAAAGAATCTTCATGTCTGAATTCTTGGGAAAACTCAATATCCTTTGGAGGCAAAATGTTGCATTTTCAGTGGCTAACAGTGAAGATCTTAGATGAAGAAGCATTGCAACAGCCATTGAAGCAATAAATGCTCCTCGAGGAGCACATAAGATCTTGAATCTGTATTTTGCATTTTTGTCTATGCATATACTATTTGGAGAGGAAAACAATTCATCCCAAATCATTAAAAGATCATCAAAGTCAAACTCCCTTCCAAAAAGAACATGCAGCCATCGGAGGGCAAAGTACTGAGGTTCCACACCAAGCTCGACAAGATGACTGTGAAGAGATGAATCTACTATCGATAACAAATAGTAAAATGATGATGATACTTCAAACGCTACTGGAGATGATGAGAAAAGGTCTGCCATAGCAACCACCCCACGTGCTCCGTTCATTAAACTGTCAAACATAGTATATGCATCATGTTCCAAGAATCTCTCAGATAAAAGAACTCCCAACTCGCCTTCAGCTCCATAAGAATCACTCAACAAAAGGATTTCTTTGGTGTCAGGATCAAGCTCATCTATGCTGTGAACTTTAGCAATGCCATCTTGATTGCCTTCTTTTTCGATCTCCATGCCCCCACTAATAGATCTTCTAAGTCTATTGTCGGAGACCTGAGTTAATTCCGAGAAGGACATTTCATCAAATTCATTACTAAAATGACTCTCATAAGCTTTTTGCACTTGAGAAAGGTGATCCAGATCGACAAGAAGCACATAGACTAGAGGAGTCAAAAGTTCATGCATTTCTGTAACAGTATCAGTATCTGCATTAGTAAATGACATCTTCAACAAATCAAAACATAAACCTAGTTTTTTACATATAGAATTACAATTGTTGATGTCTAATAGGTCAAAATTATCATAGGAAATTTTAGACAAATTACATATATGCAACGAAAAAAAAAAAAATCATCAATGTGCTCTTTGAGAAAGGCTATCGATTTATATTCAGAGAGAACTTCATGTCAATAGAAACACAAGTGATTCATACATTAATGTTGGAGTTTAAAGTGTAAGATTGAGAAACACTTATATCGTAAACACAAGTCAACAACTTGCCTCGTCGATATCCATACTCTGGGTGCCGAAGACACCACAAGAATAACATTCTCCTCAACATAGTTTGGCATGTAGGTGTCTGAAAAAAGCTACCATGTGCTCGATGCAACTGTGACAAATCTTGGTCAATTAGTTTCTCCAACTCCACATTCTTGAAAAAGTGACTCCATGTGCTGTCTGCAATATAGTACAGATATCAGAAAAACAGATTTAATAATGGGAAACCATGTACATCAACAAAGTGATTATGGGACTTGATAAATGCCCAATAGTAGATAATACAACCAAGTTCTTTAATGATAGATATATTCTTGTCTCACCAACAATGCCTTATGGACCTGAGTGTTTGGCAATTAAGAAACAATATATACAAAAAGTTTGTGTTACTGAGATGAGAATGTTGAAATAGATGTGTGGAATTACTAAGTCAGATAGGAAAAGAAATACTTTTATTCGTAAACAACTAGGTATCGATCCGATAGAAGATAAGATAAGAAAAAAATCGTTTAATAAGATATGGGCATGTGCTTATGAGACCTTCGAATGTGATAGTCAAAATAGGTAAAATAATTAATGTTTGTGGAAAGGTTTGCCATACTATGACATACCGCTCGGTATGGGCGATACATATCAATTCGATAGGGGGCCGATATGGGCAGTACATATTGGTCTGTCGGTATGTCCCACTGTAACATATATGGCCGATTAGTACATCAATACAAATCGGTAAGTCAAAACATGGTTAGTGGTACGGCGAGAGGTAGAGAAAGATTTAAAAAAACTTTAATAAAAATTCTCAATAAAGATTTAAATGCTCTGAACTTAACTAAACATATGGCTTTTTACAGATCTCAATGTGGCAAAAGATTCATGTAGCCAATTCCAAACAGTTGAGACTTGTGGTTTTGTTGTTGTTGTATCTTCTTGTCTTACCAAACAGAATTATTTTGTTCCATATAGGTAAAATCAGCATAGTCATATTGGTTGTTTGTAGAAATTATATATAGTATAAATCCTTTCTAGTAAGCATAATCGACTAGTGCCATAAATCCACAAAATTTTGGTCAATAATTACAGATTAATCAACGTGAAAGCTCATGGCATTTGAATCTAACGTTTCTTAAGAAGGAAAAGGAAAAAACCTACATGAGTGTTCTACTGCATTCATGTACAATTAACAAAGAATTACAAGTTACACCAGCTGAGGTTTCTTCGATGACAACAGGCACAAAAAATGCCACAAAGAGGAGATTCGTAATCCAACTAAGCTCAAGTAAACATACCTGGATTTTGTGACAAGGGATTGTCCATGGTAAGATCAGGAGATCTATCCACATCCCTTGGGAGATGAAAATCCATTAGCATACGACGCCTCAGACTAGCATATCTGTCGATGAACCAAAGTTAATTGTAGAAATTAATCTTGAAGTAAATCAGGGAACCAAAGAAAATGGCAGGAAAAATAAAGCTTCTTGCTGAAAATTTGATGCAGAGACCGAGACAGAAAGGCTCAGTCTCACCATCACCACCCAACTCATCCAATAAATGACATTGTTAGCTCAGCTGAGGAGAGAACCAACAGCGCAAATTTAAGATTCTACTAGAATAGATTGGCAATCTCAACACAAAGATCAAACTAAAAAGATTATTGTTGAGAAAACAATTTTTGTTTGCGATAAAGGTCGAAAAGTATTGCTCATGCCGAATCACATGCAGAAGAAAGAGCAATTTTGCCAACAGAAACCACAGGAATACGAGTTCCGATCAAAGAGTTGGACTTGGCAGCAGTGTCACCTCCTCCGGGCATCTGCGGCTGCACGGCGAAGATCATCGATAGAAACCGACAGCGAACTCGACAGTACTCCGAGATCAATGCGCCATCGGACACCTCGAAGCTTAGGGAATCTCTTCTGGGACGTCGATGATGAGTCCAGCAATGAGGGTTCCATCTGAGCCCCGTCCAAGACCGGCCACCCGAATCGACAAAGATAGCAGGAGAGCAAGAGCCCAAGAAAGAAGTAATGTAATCCACAAAAAGGAGGCGCCTTTGCAGTGGAAGAAGGATTGCTCTGTGGAGACGATTGACAGAACGGGGAAATGGAGTTCTAAAGACAAAAAAAATGGGATTTTGTGGCTTGGAGAGTGCCAAGAAATTGGTCTCGGAAGCGGAGAAATAGGTGAGACCTTTGGCAAAAGATCAAATTATTGAGTAGGAGGTTGGAGCTGTGGTTCCGTTGTGGAGGAGGAAGAAGATTATATTTGAGAGGTTGTTCCTTCCTTCTCCCTCTTTCTTTTGGTCTTCTGTTGGAAGGAAAGGTAGGAGAGGATGGGAAGGAGGTAATGGAACCTCACGCAAAAGCCAGTTCTGCACCCCGGGGAAAAAGAGAGCGGTCTTTCCATCTCACAGACCAAACCAAAGACAGCCAGGTGTTGGAAATCTGTCTCTAATCAACAAAACGCAAAGCTTTTTCACCCAAGTAACATTCCTCCGGTGATTTGTCTGTGTTTCTGCACTTTCTACTCCATATCACCAACCAAAAAAGTGGAAAAGAAGCTCTTAAACTTACTTGCATGAAGGTATTACTAATTCTTACGGTGTTCGTCTCAGAGCAGGCGTGGAGTCTAGCAAACACTTCAATGGATAGTAGATTGCAGGTGTTCATAGACGTGTTCTCGTTGTATAATTCCATGAATCATCATGGCAGTCGGGAGGTCAAAAATGTGTCCCAATGTAATCTTTCTATGCGACAGCAAGTAGATACGTTCTTAGACAATATGACCAGTCCAAGCTTCAGGAGTGGAAACTAAGAAGGTTCCATTGTTCTTTGATGGTTTGTTCCTAGGTCACCAAATGCCTCAACCAATGCCAATTGGTTGCATAGTCCTAGTTGTTGGCCTCCCACTCTCGCTTGGCATCCTAATCTCAAAAAGAGACATTATTTGAGGAATGCTACAATCTCAGATTAGCTTAGGCCATTATTGAGCACAGCCTTGTCTTTCATGAACAAGACATTAGAACTAATTCCTGAGGATCACTGTCCTTATATACCATAATCACATCTATGGTTATTCCTTCATAAAGCGTCAGATGCATTCATAATTGTCAACATTTGTGCTGCTAATTCTCCGATCCAGACGTCTAACTCGAATCAATTATTTTCCATACAATTTCATTGAGATTATTTCTCATGCGGTCGTCTGAAACCAATCGTCTTCACATAGAAATGACAAAATAAGAGTGATGTGAAAGGTGTGTGCGTTGAAATGTCAATTGCTCTGAATGTTTTCTGTTAATAGAGAGTGATGCTACAGCATTAAACATGGCGTTTCTTCCCGGAAGGATTGATGCTCTTCATCAACCGGTGCTGAGGAAAGAAAACTAGATATTGGTGGTGGTGGATATTGGTGGGCCACACATGGCACTTAGGATGTGTACAGGGGGCGGAAATCTGCTGGTGAATGGCCAGTGGACCAGCAGATGAGGAGAAGTGAGTGAGAAAAAGAAGACGAGGCTGGTGACGGCAGTGCCTGCAGCTTATCATCGGAGGCGCCATCGGTGCTCCGAGAAACATGTCATGGAGAGCTTTTAATTAGGCGAGGCTACTTTTTTGGTGCCCATCGATTGATTGTTCGCAGTGGCTCCCAAATAAATGGGTTTGCACTCGTAATGGTGAAACAAAAGCCAAAGCTTCCACCTCTCAGTCCTATGTTTCGTTTATTGATAATTATTTTCTTTTATATAATTTTTTTTTTCCTAATTGCCTGTTGGTGGTGCCTTGAGGGCCAGCCCGTGTGGGGCCCGTTGCAAGCGGGTCCCAGTCAGATGGGCCAGTCAAGAAAGGCCAGCTGTGCAAGCCAGCGAAGACGGGCCTGGTCTTAATCTCTATCTACCGTCGGATTGAAGTCTGTTGTCGAAAGCCGATCGTTCGTTGACACAGTCAGAAATGACTTGACCTGATCTGAGCCAAAAGTTGAGCCGAGCAGAAACAATGTTCTTGCTGCTACCAAATTCAAGTGTCTCACAACGTGAGAAGATGAGATGGTAAGGTAGTAGAGACATGAAGAAAGCATGCATGGTTTTCATGCTAGTTTTGGGGAGCTTGCTTTGCCTCGCTGATCTTATCTTTTCCCCAAAGTTGAAGCTGCTTTTACAAAGGCCGAGGAGACGGCCTGCTCGCTTGTTCTTCGTAACTTGAATGCAGCTGAAGGTGGTGTCGTTGCAGTTTGTCTTCCCCTTCGAGCTTCAGTTTCTCTTTGGTTATGATCTTTAATGAACACGAGAAATGAAGAAGCGGCTGCGAGATCAGCCATGGAGAGATCGATGCGTTTGCCGGTCCCCGAAGAAGAATCTTAAGATTCTTCGTGTTCCCTGAGACGGAAGGAGGCGTCTCCTCTCAGCTTGTACATCGCCCAAGCTAAAAGCCTGCACGCCACCCGCCCCCCCCCCCCCCCCCCCCCCCCCCTGGGGCACGGCGCGAATGGAACAAACAAGCCAACCTATACAGACTCACTCTCCTGTGGAGTCCAGTGATGAGCAGGACAATGTCATAGGCCAATAATGTTCCTGGTTTTACCATGTACAATCCAAGCAGCCCACAGCCTTTTCTCGTAGGGTCATCATCTGTCAACAATCTCAAGACGACGCATTAGCTCATCACCAGCCACGACGCAACCCCCACAAACACACTTCTTCTTCTTCTTCTTCTTGCTGCTGATAGATCAAAGGGGATGATGATGCAAGGAGGAAGGGAGGAGGAGAAGAATCTCGCAGATCGAGGCATCAGGAAGAGCTCTAAAACGGGCACGAATCTTTTACTTTCCTTCTTTCTTTCCTTCTCGCTTTCTCTCTTTTGCTTTTTCCAGCCGACTCGAATGTTACTTTTGGCCTTTTAAATTCCAGCCTCCTAATCCCCTATTCAAATCCTAGTAATTATAATTAATCAGCTGCTAATTGTGTCTTTGCCTTCTTAATCGCACATTTATGTCCCAGCTTTTCTGAAATTAAAGCACCATTCTTTCCCTGTCACCAAATTACCTGTTTGCCCAAATCTTTCAAACGCTTCCAGCGACCCGTCAAATTCGTTGATGTTAATGATGTTGATATTAATAATAGTAGTAGTGGGTGAGATTTTTAATATATCCATCCTTTTTAAAACTTCAAACTTATATATTTATCATTTTCTATCCTTGTATTAATGTTTTTTAAATAAGATTAATCATGTTTGATATTAGATAGTTTGAGTTCAAAATATGTATCCTAAATTCTTAATACACCTATAATCATAAGATAAATTTAAAGTATATTTGTATCATGAGTGGCTGAAGATGATTAATCATAATGACTCATATGTTTTTTTTGTTTGATATACTTTAATTTAGAAAAAGTAATTCTTTTCATGTTTATTTGTTTGGTAAAGAGGGATGAGTGTGGAAATGGCATGGTCTTGGATCTCACCGAATGCTGGACCCATCGCTAGTATTCTCATTGTCATGGTAGGGCCATTGAGTTCATTCATTGCTTCCACCAAATTGTACGCCGATCCACTGGGGAGATCAAAAGGGACAAATGGGATGAATTATGTGGCGTTGGGCACTCTTTGTAATTCTTCTGCCCCCCAAGGGCGTAGTTTCAGGAATAAAGTTGTACTCTCCGCCCTTCCTCCTCTTTAAACGCGCTCAGTTCCTCTCTGCTTCAATCCTTTCTTCTTTAGCTCATTTGACCGTTGCTCCTCTCTCTCTCTCTCTCTCTCTCTCTCTCAGTGTTCAAGATTTGTGCTTCCAGCCTGAGCGAAGGAACCAGCACAGTTGCAGCCTCTTGTGCATCAGAATTGGATTCTATTCATGTTTGCTGAGGGTGTTTTTGTTTCAAGGTTGGTGGTCTCATTCTGCTTCTTTTTTACTTCTTTAGGGAGATGAACAGCTGGGGGAGTTAATGTGTTCCGCTCAATGGAATCGGCTTCTGCTACTCATCTTTATGACCTTTTGTCATTTTTCTGCTTCTGCTTTGGAGCTTGACTGTACAATTCAGAGTCTTAATGTCACGCTTTACTGCTTTGTCCTTTTCCCTCATATGATTTGGAATCCTTCTTTGTGTTTCATCAGGTCAGGTTTTTGGATAAATTGAAAGGCAGATCAAGAATACCGCCTTTTCTTTTCTGAAACATTTTGCTTGTGATTGCCAGCTTCTCTTCCTGCTCCATGGAGATCACCAGCACATTTTGTCTTGTTTGCTGTGTAGAAAAGCCTCCTGGTTCCTAGTAGTGGATGGTGGTTTACTTCTCAGTCATGTAGTTCCCATCTTCTTTTACTTCTCTCCGGAGATCTGCTTTTGCATCAACAGCATCTTGTGATCTTCTTTACCACATGCATGTCTGCTTCTCAGGTTGCTGGGATACTAAACATTTGCTTCTTTTTTGTTCTTTCGGGGAGTTTATTTTCCAGTAACAATTTAGTTTCTTCAGCATGATTTCGTCGTGTTTCAGACTGGCAATTCCTCTGTCTTGTCCCCTCCCCAGCCCGGCCAAACCAACCCCCCCCCCCCCCTTCCGAGTTTGCATTCTTCTTTCCGTTTACATAGGCATCTTTCCAACATAATCTTCTGCTACCACATCTACTTTCAAGAGAATAATTTGCTAACCTCATTATTTTCCTCTCACAGTTCAGTCTGGACAAGGGTTACTGCTGGCAAAATTTTCTGCATTAATCTACAGCTGTCACCTTTTGATAGGGTGAAGAGAAGGATTCCAAAGAGGTTGAAGTCATCTCCACTTGCTGTAAGTTCAATTGATCTTTCCACATATAGTCTGGGAGTTCAACTGAGCTCCAGATTTCATGTTATGTCTCTGGTGATCTTCACCACCACCATGCAGTAATGACTCTGTGGAATTTTTCTGACTACTTACATGTGGAACAGCACTGAAGAATCCTATGAGTTTCGACAACAACCATCTGCTTCCATTCTGTCAATATGGTTATGATTCGGTTCTGAAGAATTCATAGAAAACCTTCAAGATGGGATGTTCTGCTTCGAGGTTGGAAGATGAAGAAGCTGTCCAGATGTGCAAGGATAGACGAAATTTCATAAAACAGGCGATCGAGCAGAGGATCCGCTTTGCCTCCGGGCACATCGCTTATGTTCAGTCTCTAAAGCGCGTCTCCCGTGCTCTATGTGATTTTGTTGACGGACATGAACACTATGATTCATTTTCAGATTCATTCACAACACCGCCGTTCACGCCTGTGAAGAAATTAAGCCCGGAAATCATTGGTATTCCCTTCAAGTCCTCTGCATCGGCACTAAACCAGCCTGAGAAAATCATCGGGGTTCCATTTAGGTCCTCAGCATCAACACAAAACCGATCTAGGGAAAGCACTTTACATATTGCAAGATACTTGAGATCAGGAGGAAGTACTTCGGTATCTGTTGAAGAGTGTCCTCAGCCAACAGAAACAGTGAGAATTAACTCTTATTACCCTATGGATCATTATGGAAGTGATGACTTTTTTACCACACAGTCCACACCATTAAACTCTTCATTCTTTTCTTCAACTTATGATAGGCCAAGCTACCCACCAGCGTCACCTCGAAATTCACAGTGGGACTCGTTTTGGAATCCTTTCTCTTCACTGGATTCATATGGATATGCATACCAGAGCAGTTTTGATCAGGTGATTAATGATGATGATATAGCAGGATTAAGGCAGGTTAGAGAAGAAGAAGGAATTCCAGAATTGGAAGAAGAAGGAACGAGACGGGAAGAAGAGTGTGTGCAACCAGAAATCCAGAATGAAAGACATGAAGTCGATTCGGGACATACTAGAATAAAGGATGCGGGTGAAAATTCTTCAGGAGCCAAAAATAAAAATCGTAAAAAGCGTGAGGTGAAGGAACATCAATCTAAGAATTTGGAGACCATTGACGTCTCAGAAACAAAAGATGCCATAGAAATTAAAATAACTAAAGAGAAGGAGGTGGTAGGAAAGAGAGAGTCTGCAGAAGAAACCCCTGGTTTTACCGTTTATCTGAACCGAAGACCAACAAGTATGACAGAAATCATGAAAGACATTGAGTGCCAATTTATACGGATTTGTGACTGTGCTCATGAGGTTTCAATATTGTTGGAAGCAAGCCGAGCCCAGTACTCATCAACTTCTAGTGAAATTGCTGGTACATTCATCAAGTCATTATAGCGGTCTTTGTTGGGTTGATAACATGAAAATGAATCATGATATGAAATGCTTCTGAATTTAAAATGTGTACCTCTTATTATTTTGAATTTATATGTTCTGCATTTCTGCTGCAGTTAAAATGATGAACCCAATTGTTTTATTCCGGTCTGCATCATCACGCTCGTCGTCTTCTAGGTTCTTTCATGCTGCTCCCAGTTCAGGATATGATGGTTATGAAAGCAGCAGTGACTATTCCCAGGAATCCTGCATGATATCAGGGAGCCACCAATCAACATTGGATCGGTTATATGAATGGGAGAAGAAATTATATGAGGAGGTTAAGGTAATCATTTTCAGCGAGCAGACTTTTGGTTCCAACTAACTAGTGGCAAAGAGTAAATGCATTTTAGTGTAATTCGTAACAATGTGTCATGTTGCTGCAGGCTGGAGAACGGATAAGAATTGCATTTGAGAAGAAATACATGCAACTGAGGAACCAAGATGTGCATGGTGAAGAGCCTTCTGCTGTTGAAAAAACAAGAGCAGTCGTAAGAGATCTGCATACCCGATTAAAAGTTTCTATACATTCAGTTGAGTCAGTGTCAAAAAGAATAGAAACTTTGCGGGATGAGGAATTGCATCCGCAGCTGATCGAGCTAATACTAGGGTATGCTCTAAAATTTTGCTTTATCTATTTGATAAAATAGTTTAGTAAAGCATATATATTTTTTCATGTTAGACCATTGTCATTTAAACTAGTGTGACCAAGAAGATGATTTAGCCATTTGGATGATTATACATCAGAATAAATCCATGCTAGAAGTACTTAAAGGGTATTTCCAGAGTCCAGTTAGGAACACCATCTCTTTTTTCTTTAGTTTCTTCAAGCAAAAAAATTATGAGACTCTATAGGTCTTTTTACCGACCATTCAACAAAGGTTGCCTTGACCTCTCAAGTTTCCTGTACATCTTTCCATAGCTTCTCTCCAGATAAGGGGACCCTGAACTATCTTTTCCTAAATTTGGAAGATAATTAATTTCTCAGAGAACTACTGTCATTCTATCATGTCCTCCCAAATGGCTAGAATAAGATTCAGATTAATATCAAAAGAGTGCAAACTAGGAACATCTTGTCTTTCTAATATTACAAGTGATCATTGCATCATTTACCAGCAAATTAACTACTTTGTTTGAAATGAAGAAGAAAACTTTCATTGCATGGACATGTAAGGCTAATTTTTACTCTTATCTTGCTCTGTCCATCTATAAATCTGTGCTTATTGATGAGTATGCAATTCCCAGAATTAAAATGCTACAATCATTTGAATAATGGTAACTTCTAAAAATATAGTAGAAAACACATCTTTCTGTCCTCTGCATGTCCTCAAGTGGCCTATTTTCTAAAGAGCGCCACCATTTTCATATTTTTGCCTTAACTGAAGTGATGCTCATACACTATGAAAACTCATCATGTCACGTCTAGGCCCTTGATTCTTCAAACAACCCGCACAGTATAATCTCAATAGACAATTCTTGGACAATTATGGTGCGTAGGTCAATGTAGATATAGGCTAAACATGCTCCTATGAAGATTAGAATTTGGAACCTACACAGGCAAGGTTTCAACCATTGATATGACAAGTTATCAAACACATTCATATTGTGTGCACTAATACAGATTTTTCACATCTCAATGGTCTATAGTAGAGGGAACAAAGAGTATGCATGTTCCACAATGAACAATATGATACTCCACCTCACTTTACCCTTGTACATGCACGTCATCAACAGTCAAACTATAAAAAGCCTATATAAAGAAGGTTCAGTTGATTCCTTTCAATAACATAGTTTAGTCATTATAAAGCCATTAGACAGTAATCAAAGTAATGATAGGATGCATTAAGCTGATGACATGGTCTAATTATGTGCAGCAGATAGGAACTAGAAATAAATGAACAAATTGTCGATCAATTCACCAGTATTTAGACCATGTGTATCAGGCAGTCAAACAGTATGGCATAGCTTTTTCACGAAGGTGCAGTTTGATTCCTTCCAGTGATGCAACTTAATCATTATAAAGCTGCTGGTAGAGTAATGGAAGTAATGATACCATGCATTCAGCTGATGCTCTGCTCCAAAGTAAAAGCTCTCGCTTTTTTACCTGCTCTAATTCTAACATGCAGATAAGATCTGATCCCCTTTTTTTTAAATTTTTAAATTTTTATTTGTGATTTACATCTAGCGTTGATTATATAATGTAAAATTGCATCATTCAATAAAAATAAAAATTTGGGAATTTGGGACCACAGAGTGTGTAGTTGATTCTTGAAATGCTTAGGCAGGAGATGGTGGGCTCTTCTTTTTTTTATTATGTTGTTGGCTTCTCTTGCTGTTGACTACTTGATGCTGGTGAGTGGTGGTCCGTTGGATCAAAAAGACATCGAATCATGTCCGTTCAACTTGCTTCCTTTGCCCCGCGGCGCAGGTTAGCGAAGATGTGGAGGACGACCACGGACTGTCACCGGATCCAGAAGCGCACGGTAGACGAGGCCAAGCTCCTGATCCTCGCGTCCGCCGCTGGGAAGGGCTCGGAGGAGGCAGCGCCGCAGCCACGGCATCCCCGGGCGGCCGCGGCGCTCGAGGCGGAGCTCCGGAACTGGCGGGCGTGCCTCGAGGCGTGGGTCGCGGCCCAGCGGGCCTACGCCCGAGCCCTGGCCGGGTGGGCACTCCGCTGCGGCGACCCCGGGGGCGGCGGCGCGCGGTCCCCGCTCTCCCCGCCGCGGCCCTCGGGCGGCGCGCCGGCGGTGCTGGGCCTGTGCGTGCAGTGGTCGCGGCTGCTGGAGTCGGTGGGGGAGGCGCAGGTGGTGGACGGCCTAGACTTCTTCGCGGCCGGGATCGGGTCGGTGAGCGGGAGGGCGGCGGCCGAGGAGGAGGGGGAGGGAGACGACGCCACGGCGGCAGCGGCGATGGCGACGGCGGAGATGGCCAGAAGGGTGCTCTGTGCAGGGATGTCGGTGGCCGTCAGCTCGCTGGCCGACTTCGCCGCGAGGTCGGCGGAGGGGTACGAAGTCCTGGTGCGGTGGGGCGATCGAAGGGCAGAATCGTAATTTTGTGGCAGTGCAGGTAGTGTTGTAATTAACTAGCAAAACCGGTGGCCAAAGAAATCTATTTGTTATTTCTGTTCGTCGTAAATCGGAAAACAGCTATGGCTTTGAGATCTGTGAACTCTTAGATCGGACCTCTCGGGTTTATCTTCTTTTCTGGGAAATTATTCTGCCATTTTGATGTCCGTATATAAGAAAGAAGCCTTTCGTTCAATCTGATATTTATTTTCCAACATAATTTTTTCTAATATCTGATAATTTTGATTGTACATGAATATTTCTATCCGCAACCAAACTCATTCTCTGGTGATTTCCAGTGGGTATTTGCAAGAACTATTAGCTCGCGAGTTCATCGCATGCTCAGTAGAGCTTCCATGCTCTGCCACCCTTTCCATAGAGCATGACGAGCCGGGATAAGCTTGCGGATGCAATCTCAGCAACCTCGAGCAGCTATGACCAGTTGGCAGCCCAACATTCTCGTAGCCACTGTAATTACCAGTTGCAGTAAACCTCTGTCGATTCTCGTGATCATTCTCATGGTGCTTAGAGCTCCCTAAAGATTGTGACGGGAGATTACCTGATCACTTCGAAGATTATGTTCAATGTGCTGAAGTTGAGTGGATCTCTTGCCATCATCTTCCTTCTGTCGGTGATGCAAATGGCAATGATGAAGATGACAAGGTAGGAAAGCTGTGAAAATATTAGGTTCTTCTTCTTCTTGTCTTCCTTCTTGATTCCATCGGAGCTTGTGTCATCCTTATCTTATATCAACGAAGGAAAAGGACATGGAAGAGGGAAGATACCTGGAAACCAGAATGGCATCAGTATAACTACAAAGAGTATGATGAAATAGGAAAGATATCACGCAAAGAGGAACAGAAGTACTCACATCATGACGATAACGAACACCAAAACTGCAGGGGAGATGAGACCCGGTCGATGCAATTCTCACCAGCGTGTCTGGAGTTCACAGCGACGAACAATGCACTGACCAACTTCTCCACAGAAGTCAATCCGTCGAACACCGCTCCGTTCCAGTCCACGGCGCAGAAGAGCACAAGCAGCGCAGTCATCGGCCCTGATAGCGGATAAGATTTGCTCGTATGAGAAATCCTACTGGTTTATTAAGAAAATTTTTCATTCTAATTTGCATAAATAGAACTCATATTATATTAATCAAAATCAATTTTCACGATTATATTTTTAATCTATCAAGGTATCAGAGCATCTTGCCTAGAACAAACTCGCTCCTCACCGACTCTTCCCCTTCGCCCCCTGCTTCCTTTGCTTCCACGAGCGAAAATTTTCTCTCCACTGTTTCGACCAGTGGACCACCCCCTCTACCGCTGTCTCTTGGCCGCAATCTCTCCACCGTTACCGCTGCCAACGACCATTCCTGCCCCTGCTCTTTCCCCCTGCAACCATCGCCGTCGTAGCCACCGATCTCGACAGTAACTGCTACTGCTTCTCGACCCACGCACCTCTTCTGTCGCTGCTTTAACTAGTGGCCACGCAACCTATCACCGTCACTGTCCCTTCCCCGGCCAACAATCTCTTCTCCCTCGCTACCTCAACCGTAGCAATGTACAGCCGCAGTCGCCCCTGTTCTGCGGCAAAACAGAGTAGAAGGATGCAAGAAAGAAAAAGGGCAAAAGAACACAGTTGCCGACCTCGGCATCCACTGCTGTCGTTGCTCTTTCCTTCCCCCCGCCATGTAACCCCGCTGTCGTAGCTCTCCGGCCCACAACTACTGCTATCGTAGCCTCCGGTCGTGCGATCATCCCATCGGCTGCTGAAGCGTGAGAACGGCCGTCGTTGCTGCTCCTAGCCGCGCCACCACCGCTGCAAGCCATTGAGCCCTTGCAGCAGTAGCATTCTCTTCTACGATGTGACAAAAGCAGAGTACTCTTTGCTGCCGTCGCCCAGCCTATCACGCACTTAGCTAGAATTGCCTAAGTGATGAGGTAACCTTGCGACAAGCCACCGACTTAGTTGAAGTTGCCTAAGTCAAAATCGCTTTTGCGTCCACTTCGATTGGACTTAGCTGGAATTGCCTAAGTCTTGAGGCGCCCTTGCGACATATGCGTCCGCAAAGGGTCAGCCGAGTTGCAACCTCACGCAGGTCCCGTAGGACCTGTAAAAAGAGAAGTTGATTAGTTCTAAAAATGAGCGACGGACAAGTCCCGACGTCTCGCGAAGAGGGAAGCTTTACAAGCAATTGAGCGAGCACTTGGAGTGCAAGAAAACAGAGAAAGAGAGGAGGAAAACAAGGACTTTAGAAGGGTGAATGAGCAGCTGCAAGTCCGCAAACAACTACTCCCCAAGTGCCGAGTGCGAAGGCAAGTTTCCGTCAAGTTGACGTGCAAACTTGTGAAAGTGTTCAACGCCCAACACTATATTGAAGACCCATCCAGCCATGTGCCACCCGGGGGGTTCCAGGGTGCTGAGATGGCTGACACTCCGCGCGGGGCTGCGGGCTGTAGAAATCAGCCCGCAGCACACGAAAACGGAGCTGTTTTTGGTGGTTTTGGGCAGATGCAGCGAGCGATCATTCTGCAGTGCTGCAGTTGCTGTTTCTTACATGAATGCAGGGAAAAATATACCAAAACATGGCAAAACAGGCTGCCAAGGATATGTACAGGCATGGGCAAGCGACGAACGGAATGCTGAACAAAGTTGCTGCGAGTGTGCGATGACCGTTCGTGACATTCTCCCCCACTTAAGCTGTCGACGCTCTCGTTGACACTCTTTGGTAGGCTTTGATGGCTGTTTCTTCATGTCGGAGGGTATCTTCTGGCTCCCAACTGGCTTCGGTCCTTGGAAGCTCTCATCACTTCACCAAGTATTCAATCTGCTCAGCTCCATTGGGTAGCTTTGTCTTGCGATCCGCTAAAATAGTCTCAACTCGCTTCTCATAGGAGGCTCTGGTGGGAGGTTGTCGAGTTGAAACGCCTCGGGAAGCATCCTGTGGATCGAAGTGGTAGGCTTTCAAGTTGTTGGCATGGAAAACATTATGAATCTTGAGCCACGCCGGCAGTTGCAACTTGTAGGAGATGTTGCCCACCCTACTGATAATTGGGAAGGGGCCATTATATTTGCGCACCAATCCTTTGTGCACCTTATTCCGAAAGAACTGGAGTGATGCTGGTTGGAGCTTTACCAGCACCAAATCACCAACTTTGTATTCCTGGGGTCGCCTTCCTAAGTCTGCCCACTTCTTCATCTTTCTGGCTGCCTTATCCAAGTAGGCCCGCGCAATATCTGCATTTCGATGTCATTCTTTCGCCAAGTGATATGCGGATGGACTATTCCTTGTATATCCAATAGCCAAAGTGTGAGGAGTCGACGACTGTTGTCCAGTGATGATCTCAAAGGGGCTCTTGTTGGATGCAGAGCTTCGCTGCAGGTTGTAGGAGAATTGGGCTATGTCCAGCAGCTTCACCCAATCTCGTTGGTTGGCACTCACGTAGTGCCGAAGATATTACTCTAGGAGCGAGTTTATTCTCTCAGTTTGGCCATCCGTCTAGGGGTGGAGGCTTGTGGAGAAATATAGCTTCGACCCCAACAATTTGAACAACTCGGTCCAGAATCATCCCAGAAATCGAGCATCTCGATCACTTATAATATTGTGCGGGACTCCCCAAACTTCACCACATTCTTCATCGTTAGCTTCGCCGCTTCCTCTGCTGAACAGTGTAGGGGTGCGGCAATGAAGGTTGCATACTTCGAAAATCGGTCGACCACCACAAGTATCGATCCGAGTCCCCCTACTGCCGGTAAGCTAGATATGAAGTCCAAAGAAATGCTCTCCCACGGCCTTTCTGGTACAGGCAACGACTCTAAAAGTCCCACCGGCTTCCGTTGCTCCACTTTGTCTTGTTGACAAGTTAGGAACGTCCGAACATATTCCTCCACATCCGTCCCCATCTTCAGCCAATAGAAGGCCCTCTCCATGAGAGCCAATGTTCGGTGAATACCCAGATGTCCTGCCCAAAGGGAATCATGACACTCCCTCAAAAGCTCATGCCTCAGATTATCCACCCGAGGAACATAAACTCTATTCCCTTTGGTGTAGACGAGCCCCTCCTGGACCCAAAATCATCGTGTCTTGCCTTCTTGGATCAATTGCATCAAGGTTACTGCTTGGGGATCACTGTACAGTCCATCCTTGATCCGGGAAAGGAAGTTGGATTGCAACTGACTTGTTTGGCCTCTGCCCTCCAATTGTATAGCATTCACGGCCTCCACTTTTCGACTCAAGGCATCAGCTACGACGTTTGCTTTTCCGGGTTTGTACTCCATTGCCATGTCAAATTCCGCCAGGAAGTCCTGTCATCGTGCTTGCTTTGGAGAGAGTTTCTTTTGAGTCTGAAAGTAACTCAAAGCGATGTTGTCTGTCCTCAGCACAAATCGCGATCCGAGAAGGTAGTGTTGCCACACTCATAAACAGTGGATCACCGCTGTTATCTCCTTCTCGTGCACTGGATACTGTCGCTCGGTCTCGTTGAGCTTACGGCTTTCATAAGCCACCGGATGGCCCTCCTGCATGAGTACTCCCCCAATAGCGAAGTCTGTAGCATCTGTATGGACTTCAAAGGGCTTCCCATAGTCTGGCAATTTGAGCACCGGTTCTTCCAGAATGGCAGCCTTTAGGTCTTGGAATGCCGCTTCACATTTGTCAAACCATCTCCAAGGCTGCTCCTTCTTCAGCAACTCTGTTAGTGGAGTTGTGTGCTTCAAATACCCCAGTATGAAGCATCGATAGTAGTTCACAAACCCAAGGAAGGGTCTCAGTTCAGGCACATTCTTTGGAGTTTGCCAGTCCACAACTACTTGCACCTTTGATTTATCCATTTGAATAGAACCGTCGCCGATCCGATGCCCCAAGAATAAGATTTCTTTCTGAGCAAAGTAGCACTTCTCTCTTTTTACGAACAAAGAATTCTCCCTGAGAACTTTGAAGATTGTTCGGAGGTGCTTAATATGCTCCTCAAGTGTTCGGCTGTAGACGACGATATCGTCCAAGTAGACAACCACAAACTTGTCCAAATACTCCTTGAATAGCTGGTTCATAAGAGTGCAGAATGTGGCTGAAGCGTTGGTTAAGCCGAAAGGCATCACTAGGAACTCAAACGCTCCATACCTGGTCACACAGGTAGTCTTCGCTTCATCACCTTCAGCAATACGCACCTGCCAATACCTCGACCGAAGGTCAAGTTTCGAAAAATACTTTGCTTTGCCCAGTTGGTCGAACAAGTCCGCAATGAGCGGGATGGGATATTTGTTCTTCACAGTCACCTTGTTAAGGGCTCGATAATCGACGCATAGTCGGAGACTCCCATCTTGTTTCTTCTGGAAGAGAACTGGAGCTCCGAATGGTGCTTTGGAACTGCGGATGAGACCACCGCTTAGCAGTTCATCTAACTACTTTCTAAGCTCTGCTAACTTAGGAGGGGGCATGCGGTATGGTGGTCTCGCTGGAGGCTTCACTCCCGGCTCCAGCTCAATAAGATGATCCACGCCTCTGCGTGGTGGCAGAGTTTTCGGCAACTCAGATGGCATAACATCTGCGAACTCCTTCAGAACATTTGCTACCATAGCAGGTTCTTTAATGGCCTCCCCATCGAGCGTTTCCAACTTTATAGCCACCACAAAGGTTAACTCCCCTTTGCGCACACCTTTCTTCAATTGCACCGCCGATAGTTGTTGGGGATCCTGAGTTCCTCTCCGAGAGACAGGAACCACACAAGGGTTGTCACCTCCCATCAGACATAAGGAGTCTAGGAACGGCATCGGCACCAACTTTGTTGCGTGCATGAACTCCATTCCGAGAATCACTTGGAAGTCATCCAATGGCACCGCCCTCATGTTTGTGCGCCCGCTCCATGATCCAATCTTGATGGAGACTCCCTTTGCTAACCCAGAGATTCGCTTGGCCTCCGAGTTGACCGCCTTCATCCGACTTGGGTTCTTCTCCAAGATTAACCCAAGCCGCTTTGCTTCTCGGTCGGCGATGAAGTTGTGGGTAGCACCCGTGTCCACCATTGCTCGGGTGGTTTGGCCATCGAGTCTGATGTTTACATACATCACCATCGCTCTCGCTTTCTGTTGCTTCGGCTTCAGGTTCTCCCCCACTTGACACCGCAATGCATTCAACAAACGCATCGCACCCATTCGGGGTCCTTGCGACTTCTCATCGTCGCTACCCGATTCGGAGCTACTCGAACTGAGGGCAATTGCCTTGCCCTTGTCTGGCTTGGGGGGTTTGATGGAAGCCGACAAGGCATTGAGTGCCTGTTTTTGTGGGCACTCCCATACACTATGTGGTCCTCCGCACAAGAAACATCTCCTAGGTTTTGAGGCCTTGCCATTTGAGTTTGGACCCTTATGAAACTCTTCTTCCTTTACTCACCCCAAGGTTCCTTCCCAGGAGGGTGCCTTGGTTGATGATTTCCTATGGACTGCTTCTTCTTCCTCGGGTCCTCTGAAGAAGCAAAGTTGGTAAGCCTTTCTGCAGCTGCAATTGCTCCAACCAAATCATTGACATTCCGTTGATGAAGTTCTTGTTGAGCCCATGGCTTCAGGCCATCAAGAAAGCTGAACAGCTTATCTTTTTCAGACATATCTTGAATGTCCAACATTAGTGCAGAAAATTGCTTCACATAGTCCCGAATGGAAGTCGTTTGGTGGAGTTGTCTCAACTTCCTCCTTGCGATGAACTCAATGTTCTCGGGCAGAAATTGAGTTCTCAACTCACGCTTCAAGTCATCCCATGTGTCCACTCGGCACCGACCTTGTTGAATCTCCTCCCAACGGGTTCTCCACCAAAGCTTTGCATCTCCATTCAGATACATAGTCGCTATTGAAACTTTGGTGTCCTCAGAGTCTGGCCTCGTAGCTCGGAAGTACTATTCCATATAAAATAGGAAATTCTCGAGCTCCTTCGCATCTCTAGCACCCCTATAACAATGTGGGTCGGGCACCCTGAAGCTTTGTGTCGGCATAACGCGGGTGTTGCTTCCCCCCGCATTCAATGCCCTTGTGAGCATTGCAACTCTAGAAGTGAGTTCCGTCACCATATCTTGCAAATGTTGCACGGAGTCTTTTGTGTCATCCGTCAGTCGGTCGACTAAGGCTTCAACCTTGTCGATCCGGGATTCAGCTTCTTCTTGCGAGCTCTCTACACCAAGAAGCCTACTTTGGCCTTGGTAGAGTTCATCCAAGCTCGCTTCAAGAACATCCAAGCAGGTTTCCGCCGCTGTGATCCTCTCTTTGTGGCTCTTTTTCCCGGTTGGCGCTCCAGATTGCGCCTCCTCTGCTCTTGGCGAGTAGCCAACTTCTCGCTCATCATGCTCGCTGCCCCGCTCCTCATGAGTGGCTCCAGCAGTAAGAGAGCGAGTTTGCACCTGCAGCCCTCTTGCGGCTGCTTGGGACAACATTCCGGCTTGCCCCATTTTGCTAGATTCACCACGTTATTTCGCCATGGTGAGATTGCAAAGTTTCTTTGCTGCTTGCTCAAATTGCTTGCCCGCTCTAATACCACAATGTCACGCACTTAGCTAGAATAGCCTAAGTGGTGAGGCACCCTTGCGACAAGCCACCTACTTAGCTGAAGTTGCCTAAGTCAAGAATCGCCTTTGCGCCCACTTCGATCAGACTTAGCTGGAATTGCCTAAGTCTTGAGGCGCCCTTGTGACATATGCGTCCGCAAAGGGTCAACCGAGTTGCAACCTCGCGCAGGTCCCGTAGGACCTGTAAAAAGAGAAGTTGATTAGTTCTGAAAACGAGCGACGGACAAGTCCCGACATGTCACGAAGAAGGAAGCTTTACAAGCAATTGAGCGAGCACTTGGAGTGCAAGAAAACAGAGAAAGAGAGGAGGAAAACAAGGACTTTAGAAGGGTGAATGAGCAGCTGCAAGTCCGTAAACAACTACTCCCCAAGTACCGAGCGCGAAGGCAAGTTTCCGTCAAGTTGACGTGCAAACTTGTGAAAGTGTTCAACGCCCGACACTATATTGAAGACCCATCCAGCCATATGCCCCACCCGGGGGGTTCCAGGGTGCTGAGATGGCTAACACTCCGCGCGGGGCTGCGGGCTACAGAAATCAGCTCGCGGCACACGAAAACGGAGCTGTTTTGGGGGGTTTTGGGCAGATGCAGCGAGCGATCGTTCTACAGTGCTACAGCTGCTATTTCTTATATGAATGCAGGTAAAAACACACCAAAACATGGCAAAACAGGCTGCCAAGGATATGTACAGGCATGGGCAAGCGACGAACAGAATGTTGAACAAAGTTGCTGCGAGTGTGCGACGACCGTTCGTGACAAGCCACCAGTTGTCATCACCACTTCCTCCTCTCACAGCGAATACCACCACTGTTGCTCTTTCCCTCCCTTCACTACTGTCTATGTCGCACTGCCGATGTTTTCTCCGAATTATCTTCACTCTCTTATGGACGATGCTTCCAAAGGAGGCACAGGTGCTGCATCACCCTTCTAATCACAATAACTCATCGGCACTCCCTCCAGCGACAATGACCCCTGCTGCTCGCCTCTATCACCCGGTCGTCTCGTCCTTCTCTCACTGCCCATTGTTGCGCTAACTAGTGGATAGCAGGACACAAGCACCCCCACCTTCTTCCTGTGGAGGTAGAGCATCTTGCTTCGGTACAGCACCCCTTCACCTTTCCCAGAGGTGCTGCATCTCTCCTCCGGTGCAGATCAGTGTCATCTGGACCTAGAACTCGAAGAGGTCCTCGTCTAGTTTAGTACTTGCTACCCGGTGTCCGAGGAGGTCTCCTTCGATCGATCGTTCTACATGGGGTACATTATCACCATTATCACGTGAACGAGTCGAGAGGCCTGTCAACAACCTCAGAATGTCTTCATCATCTTTTTCTGATATTTCAATTATTGTTCCTGTAGGAAATCATAGTGCTTCTCCACATACAAGATTTATCTCCATCAATGCTGTCACACTAATCTCTTTTAAGTTATCAAAAGGTAGCAACTATATATCTTGGCAAGCCTAGTTTTCTAATCTCTTATTAGGCTACGTCGACGGCTCTCTCAATTGTCCTCCAGCAATGAAGAACATCCCCGATGAACCCAGTCTAGTACTAAATCCAGCTCAAACTATGGTTACATCAAGACCATCTCATCCTTCAAACTATTCAAGCCTCAGTTGCTGGATCCATCGTGTCATTAATATCTTCGTGTGCAACTGCTGTAGAAGCATGATACAAGTTACAAACAACCTCGGCAAATCATTCGCATACTCGCAAGTTCAGCCTTTTCTCCAGTTTAATGAAAACAAAATAAGAGAGAAGTACAATTACTGATTATCTACAAAATATCAAAGTTATCATCGATGACTTAGCTTTGATAGGTCATTCCCTCTGTGATGAAGAAGTGATAATCCATACCCTCAATGGCCTAGGTGAGTACAAGGAATTGGCAACCGTAATTCAAGCATGCGACTCACCAATGTCATTTGAAGAACTTTATGATAGGTTGACTGACTACGAGACGTACTTAAAGTGCGAGGACAAGCTGACCAGACCAACCATCACAGCTCAAGTTAGTCAAAAGTTCAAAAGGTAAAGCAACCAGTACAAGAAGAATATCAACAAAGGTTTGGCCAAGATGACTCATGACCCTATCTATAGGTCCCCTACAAACCCTCTTTCCTCTGCCTCATCAATATTTCTATCAAGATAGCAATCCACTAGCCATCAGTCTTAGCATCATAACCTCATAACCCAACAAAGAGTTGTTTGCCAACTATGTGATAAAGTCAGACACTCTGCAAAAGTTTGTCGATCTCGACTCAAACTCCCTACTTTATCACGGTGGCCTCAAACGAATCTCATGACTATATCGGCTATAAATCAGTCTAATTGGATTGTGGATTCTAGCGCCTCTCATCACATCACTTCTGATCTTCAGAACTTGCCTATCCATAACAACTATAGCGATAATAAAGATGTCATCATCAGTGACGCTAACGTAATTCCTATTATTCATACTGGTTTTGCAATGCTTAATTCATATATCGTAAATTTTACACTCGATGATGTTCTGTAAGCACCCCACATTAAACGAAATCTCATTTTCGTTTCTCAATTCTGCAAACAAAATAATATCTCAATTGAATTTTTTCCTAACTCTTTTCTTGTCGAGGATTTAAGCACGGGAGCATCCTTAGTCGGAGGCCAGAGTAAGGACAACATCTATGAATGGCCGTCAACTCCGCAAATAACCTAGCCTATTACTTATTCCTTAGTTGCAGCTCCAATTGATGTGTGACATCATCGTCTTGGTCATCCCTTATCCTCTATTCAGCAAAAATTATTTTCTCGTTATTCTTTTTCTACTCTTACAAATAGTAGCATTATAAGTCATTGTGATGTTTGTCTCAATAATAAAAGCCATAGACTCCCCTTTGGAATATCTTCTATATCCTCCTCTAAACCGTTTGAAATTATTTATACTGATGTTTGGGGCCCTGCCCCAATCCCTTCTTTTGACAAGTTTAGATTTTATATCATTTTTATCGATTATTTTACCAAGTATACATGGTTATATCCTCTCCACCATAAATCAGACGTTTCAACAATCTTTACCAACTTTCAAAAGTTGATCGAGAATTTCTTTCAGTCTTCAATTAAAACAGTTTACTCTGATGGTAGAGGCGAATATCAAGCCCTCACATCTTGTCTCTCAGCTTG
This sequence comes from Musa troglodytarum, assembly GCA_023547065.1. Taxonomy (NCBI): domain Eukaryota; kingdom Viridiplantae; phylum Streptophyta; class Magnoliopsida; order Zingiberales; family Musaceae; genus Musa; species Musa troglodytarum. Next base: position 39,491,021 of record CP097509.1, read on the forward strand.
TGGTATACAATACCTTAAGTCACTCCCACATACCCCCCAATTAGTTAGTTCTGCTGAATATAAACATCGACATATAGTTGAAACTGGTCTCTCACTTTTGCATCAAGCTTCCATGCTCGTATAGTCACTCCAGTCTTACAATACCAGTCACCATTTGAAAAACTTTTCCATAAGCCTCCAAATCTTTAGAAACTTAAAGTCTTTGGTTGTTTATATTATCCATAGCTACGATCTTATATCTCACACAAGCTGACACCCCGATCCAAGCCTTGCACATTTATTAGATATTCTCTAGAACATAATGTTTTTCGATGTTACGAACCCCAAACTCAAAGAGTCTTTATATCACGTTACGTTACTTTTGTGGAGTCTACTTTTCCTTTTCACAACTATCCTACCATGCAAGCTATTCCAATAAACATACTATTGGGTAATTCGTCAGGGGAGCGACATCTCATACGTAGCAGAAGAACAGAAAACAAAAACCCCAGATTTTCCATAGAAAGTTTCCGTCATCGTGCGAAGATCGATGCGTCAAAAATAAATCCACAAAACTGTACGTGTAAAAGAAGATACCTAGGAAGATCGTATATCCCTGAATTCCTGCAGATTTGTGGGAGAGGATGAAAGAGGCCAAGCGTCCTCCTCTCTAGCGGTATCCATACGACAGGGATTACGATGATGTACCTCTCTCTTTAGGGAGAGGAGAACATGAGGTGGCTACCAAAAGAAACCCTCAGCCTATAGAGCTTTGGTTTCCTCCTATTTATAGAGGCCCCCCTGAAAATCATAATGGATCTTTTGCCCTATTGGGTATTGGATCTCCATCCAATTACCCAAGCCTCTTGGATTAGTGGGTCTCTACCCAATAATCTCTTATTAGCAATTATTGGATCTCATCTTAGGATCCAATAATTCAGGGGCTTAATAGATATCCAATAAGATAGGAGGTTCAATGGATATCTCATATCCGAACCTCTACTCGTCGTAACACCTACCATATGTGTGTGACCCTCTAGGCCCAATATCAACCTGGCCATGAGTCATACTTATCAGAACTCCTTCTAACTTAATGAATTATTATCTCTACAATAATTCACCCAGCTCATCGACTACGAACGTACTAAGCTACTACGTCGCGGCCCCCAGACGTTACAGGGGAATCCAATCCTTTGGACCTATCTGTCCTCAATTACCATGTATCTATAGCCCCTCATCCATCCAATATCCTAGAGACCCTATACCGGGCATGGTGCTGTCAGGCCCATACGGTCTCTCCTCGAGTCTTGCTCTTGTTGGATTCTCCCGGAGAACTCTTTCTCATTTAATCCAAATAACCTTGACCAAGGATTTGTTCGAGCAAGAATACATGGGATATTCTTCTCATGATACCGAGAGCGGATGATCTTCTATTGACACTAAATAGCCCTTGTAAGGTTGGCTACCACTCCCAATAACTGGTTGTACTAGATCTGGAACTTTCCAAACCTATAAGTCCGGTATCAAAGAGTGGAGTACTCATACAGGACATCCTTGGTGTCTCAAGTCTAAGGACCAAATACACTACTGGGACTATAGAATCACTGTTTGACGTGAGGTATCAATAACCATCCAGCATTCCGTAGGCGGATCAATCAGTGAACTCATTCCCCAATGAGCACCTACACTGTACCCTTAGTGTCCCCACACGAGTAGCTATGAGACCAGCTACTTCCATCATATGGATGGGTATACAGCACACCAGTCTATCCAGTTATCTCGATGTCCTTCTCGAGTAACCTATGACCAGGATAATTCAGGGTCTGTGTTTAAATGTGAATCGGTCTCATTATCGTGATCTCATCACGATCCGATTCCCATTGCACAGATCCAGGAACATCATAATATATGCAACACGCAAGATAAAGTGATAAAACGCCCAATAATAAGCAAAGAGAAAAAGTGTCATCACTCATATGATTGGCTTGCAAGGCACATATGACTAGCACATACATCACTGGAGTATCCCTCCGATCCCATCACACGAACCTCCTATGACACCATCCAGTCTCTTTTCTCAGGATCCGCACTCTCTTGTTCTCCCGGTTCAACAGCTCCTCACTCCCTCTATTACTTCTCCTCTGCCTTCTTCACAAGCTTTCCCTACTATTGATGTAATGCCCTCAGAAACACAACAACATTCTTTATCCTCTTTTGAACACAATAACACTGAAGTACCTCAGCCTGCTCCAACTCATGTTAATGCCTCTCCACTACCTATACCAACAACACAAGCTACAACCCCTAAACATCCGATGACAATATGCTCCAAGAGTGGTATATTCAAACCACGTCAAGTCCTCGACCTACTTACTATCACAAAATCCTCTTCTAAGATCAATGAACCTATCACAATTACTCAAGCTCAAAAATCTTCACACTGGCGTAAAGCCATGTGTGAAGAATATGATACCCTCTTCCATAACTCCACATGGACCCTTGTACCATCTCATCCTACACAAAACATCATCGGGTATAAATGAATTTTTTGAATTAAGTGGAACCCAGACAGATCCATTGCTAGATATAAAGCACGTCTAGTAGTCAAAGGGTTTCATCAACGACCTGGAGTTGACTTCACAGAGACTTTCAGTCCTGTTGTTAAATCCATAACAATTTGACTTATTCTAAGTTTAGTCATCTCAAAAGGCTGGCAACTATGAAAACTATATGTTAACAAAACATTTTTACAGGGGACTCTAACTGAAGCTGTCTATATGCAGCAACCCCCTGGCTTCATTCATCATCAGTATCCAAGACATGTTTTCAAACTATAAAAAGCTATTTATGGACTTCGTCAAGCTCCAAGAGCATGGTATACTGAACTTGGCTTATTTCTGACATCAACTGGTTTCATCAACTCCAACTCTGATACCTCGTTATTCTTACAATAATAAAATAGAAACACAATATATCTTCTCGTATATGTGGATGATATTTTTGTTACAGGCAATGATCCCTTGGAGATCCAGACATTCCTAATGCAATTGGCTGATCGATTCTCCCTCAAAGATCTTGGACCCTTAATTTACTTTCTGGGAGTTAAAGAAACATTTACATCTTCAAGTCTCCTCCTATCACAAAGCAAATATATTTAAGACCTATTATCTAAAACAAACATGCAGGATGCAAAAGAAGTTATAACTCCTCTCTCTACTAGTGAATCACTCAAATTATGTGATAGAAGCTTTGCTTCAGATGCTACTTAATATCGACAAGTACTTTGCTCCTTACAGTACTTGGCTCTCACCCATCTATATATCTCATTTGCAGTTAATAAATTGTCCCAATTCATACACCAACCATCTACTATGCATTGGTCTGCCGTCAAATAAATTTTGTGATATCTTAAAGGGACCCTTCATTATGGTCTCTTTCTCCGCAAACATACCCCACTTAATCTCCATGCCTTTGTTGATGCTGATTGGGCGGGAAACTTTGATAATAGAACTTCTACGTCAGGGTATATTATTTTCCTTAGAGCTAATCCTATCAGTTGGAGTTCTAAGAAGCAAAAGACAGTCGTACGGTCTACAACTGAAGCTGAATATTATACCATCGCTACAGCTACTACTGAACTCAATTGGGTCATAAATCTCCTTAAGGAACTTAACGTCAACTCTACCCTTCCTTTTACAATATATTGTGATAATGTTGGAGCTATCTACTTATGTGTCAATCCAATATTCCACTCACGTATGAAACACATCATCATCGATTTCCACTTCGTGCAAGATCAAGTTGTCAGACATCAACTAAGTGTCTCTCATGTACATACGGCTGATCAACTAACAGACTCACTCACGATGACTCTTGCTTATAAATTATTTTCATTATATCGATCCAAGATTGATATCCTTGATAGGAGCACCATCTTGCGGGGGCATGATAGTGGATAAGATTTTCTCAAACTGCATGAAAATTCCGTTGGTTTGTTGAGAAAAATCCTACCTCCTAATCTATATAAATCAACATTAGTTTTCATGATTATATTTTTATTCTGTCAAACCCCTAACCGTGAGAGACAGCATCGAAGTCTGCGACTTATGAAGCAGAGGACTGAGTTGAGCCCCTACTGTGCTCTTCAGCATGCACTTGAATTCGTCACGTCCAGTGAGCTTCTTCAAGGCCCGTATCACCCATCTCAGGAACAGAGGGAACAGCGTGTTGCCTCCCAGAACCTGAGCGATCATGAGCAGGAGACGATGACAAGATAGGAAAGCTCTCAAGAGCTCACTCGTTCTCTTGAGACGCCGGCAAAGCACGCCAGGAGCAACGAGATGCCGAGCAAATGAAAGTTAGCAACATAACCAGAGACTACATATCCCGGAGATAGAACAGAGCGTTCGTCGCAGACGGCCGCCGCAGGACTTATCCCCGACTCAATGCGGTCAATGGTGTTTTGGGAGGGATCGAAGGACTCGAGCTCAATGCATGCTGAATCCACTCTGCCGGCAGAGCTCCCCGCTTCGTCTTGCTTCCCTCTCCCAAGCAGAAGGCCGAGCAAAGTAACGAACACCTTGCCGCCATGAAACATCAAGAGCGTAAGGACGACAATTTGAGCACTGGAGAGGTTCTCCATCTCGACAGCGGCGAGTCCGGAGACCGTCAGAGCCGACGTCGACATGAACAGCATGTCGACGTACCGAGGCCGGAAGGCGGGATCACTGGGCTTCAGAAGCATCAAAGCTAGAGATCCAAACAAGGCAAGGGACACAAAGCAACACAGCTGAATCACGAACGGCCTCAGGGGGAAGGCCGAGAAGCGATGAAGGAAGAGGATTGGCTTGTCGAGGTATCCATTTAGGCGTGCTAAACTGTATGTCGTGATGAGGATGAACTCGTTGGCGCGGCTCATGACATGTCCGACCACGCTGATCTCATGTCTCAGTACGGTGCTATTGAAGATTAATATGCACCAAAGAATTGATACAAAAAATTGATTCTTCCAATGTAGTGTTTGTGCAGTTGATGCTTGATGCATGTTCTTGGTTTTGGCCATTGACTTCAGCTAAGGCGAGCCCAAAGTCAACTCCAGCATCAGAAACATGCTAAAAGTATCACCGAAAATTTCTTCTTCTTCTTCTTGTGAAACTTGAATTCATAGAGGATCACCTCCTTATGGTGGCTGCAGTCCATGAGCCATAATAATGGTGACTAAAATAACTAATGCTGCAGGTGCCAAGGAAGGTGGAGCAACAGATGGTGACCACATGGGCGATGAACACCTGCAGGCCCGAATGCTACCTTGGTGCTAAGTTTTAGCTGATGAGGAAAGCCACCTCCACCACCACCACCAATGCCGGTTGAAAGGGAGGCTGGTGGTGCCCTGGGCCATGAGGTCGGTCATGCCGGTGGCTGCCCAACTAGGGTTGGTGCTGTTGGTGTCAATAACTTTACGCCGTGGCCTTGGGGCCGACGCGGCTGGGTTCGGGTCCGAATGTGCAGAGATCTTCCTCGATCGACCCTGGAGTCTGATAATGCTGACGGGGGCTCTCCAATGGGGGTTCCGTCTTCGTTCCTACACACAGGTCGGGTCGGCAAAACTCCGCCCGACCCCTCCGACGATCAAGTTAGTTGATGGTTTCATAGGGGGTTTTTGTTGATCCGAGCAAGCCCCCTTATTTCCTAAACGTAAGGGCTTATATAGGGGAGGTTACTATTTTCTGATGTGTCCGCTTGCAAGGAGTAGGGCCGTACCTCTGATAGCATCTGATGTTATGTGGAGGACCTGGCTCCTGCGAGATGGCGACGTGCCTTGGTCGGCGTTCGGCCTGGTTTGGCCAGGCGCTGTCGAGTTAGATGGATGACCTCCGTAGCTCTTCACCAAGCATGGTCCAGGCGACATCACCCGGGAGCAGGTGACGTCGGCTCATGTCTTGTCATCATTATTACCCTCATCATTCTCCCCCCCTCCCCCCCCCCAAAGGAAGCCATGCTTCGGCTCTTACCCGAGGGGTCGGAGGCGTGGCTTCTGGCAGTTGAGATGATCGGCTTTTCCTTCGGTAGGTGTTGTAAAGGTTCCTGAGAGGGTCTCAGTGGGCTGTTAACGACTCAGCGTCCTGGGCAGAATGCGACGAAGGTGTATAGCTTGAGCGTCCTTCGACTGAGGCCGAAGGGTCGGGCGACCAGGTCGCATCGAGCTGTGGGCTCGGCTAGATTACGACCGAGGTACACAGCTCAGGCGGGTGGACCGCGTAGAGGTGTAGGACTTGGGCAGGCTGCAGTCGAGATACATGGCTCAGGCGGGCTGACCGCGCAGAAGTGTAGGACTTAGGCAGGTTGTGGCCGAGGTACACGGCTCAGGCGGGTGGACCGCGCAGAGGTGTAAGACTCAAGCAGGCTACGACCGAGGTACACGGCTCAGGTGGGTGGACCACGCGGAGGCGTAGGACTCGGGCAGGCTGCGGCTGAGGTACATGGCTCAGGCGGGCTGACCACGCAGAGGTGTAGGACTCGGGCAGGCTGCGACTGAGGTACACAGCTCAAGCGGGTGGACCACGCATAGGTGTAGGACTCGGGCATGCTGCGGTCGAGGTACACGGCTCAGGCGGGTGGACCACGCAGAGGTGTAGGACTCGAGTAGGCTGTGGCTGAGGTACACGGCTCAGGCGGGTGGACCGTGCAAAGGTATAGAACTCGGGTAGGCTGCGGCCGAGGTACACGACTCAGGCGCGCTGATCGCACGGAGGTGTAGGACTCGGGCAGGGTGTGACCGAGGGACACGACTCAGGCGGGCTGACTGCGCTGAGGTGTATAGCTTGAGCGTCCTTTGACCGAGGTCGAAGGGTTGGGCGACCAGGTTGCACCGAGCTACGGGCTCGGACAGATTACGACCGAGGTACATGGCTCAGGCGGGTGGACCGCGTAGAGGTGTAGGACTTAGACAGGCTGCGGCCGAGGTACATGGCTCAGGCGGGCTGATCGTGCAGAGGTGTAGGACTCGGGTAGGGTACGATCGAGGTACACGGCTCAGGCGGGTGGACCGCACAGAGGTGTAGGACTTGGGCAGGCTGTGGCCGAGATACATGACTCAGGCGGGTGTACCGCGCAGAGGTGCAAGACTCGGTTAGGTTGCAGCCGAGGTGCACGGCTCAGGCGGGTGGACCGCACAGAGGTGTATGACTCGAGCAGGCTACGGTTGAGGTACACTGCTCAGGCAAGTGGACCACGCAGAGGTGTAGGACTCGGGCAGGGTGCGACTGAGGGATACGGCTCAGGCGAGTGGACCACGCAGAGGTGTAGGACTCAGGCAGGCTACGGTCGAGATACACGACTCAGGCGGGTGTACCACGCAGAGGTGTAGGACTCGGGCAGGCTACGACCAAGATACATGACTAAAGCAGGTGTACCGCGCAGAGGTGTAGGACTCAGGTAGGCTGCGGTCGAGGTACACGGCTCAGGCGGGTGGATCGCATAGAGGTGTAGGACCCGGGCAGGGTGTAACCAAGGGACACAACTCAGGCGGGCTGACCGCGCTGAGGTGTATAGCTTGAGCGTCCTTTGACCGAGGTCGAAGGGTTGGGCGACCAGGTTGCACCGAGCTACGGGCTCGGACAGATTACGACCGAGGTACATGGCTCAGGCGGGTGGACCGCATAGAGGTGTAGGACTTAGACAGGCTACGGCCGAGGTACATGGCTCAAGCGGGCTGATCGTGCAGAGGTGTAGGACTCGGGTAGGGTACGATCGAGGTACACGGCTCAGGCGGGTGGACCGCACAGAGGTGTAGGACTTGGGCAGGCTGTGGCCGAGATACATGACTCAGGCGGGTGTACCGCGCAGAGGTGCAAGACTCGGTTAGGTTGCAGCCGAGGTGCACGGCTCAGGCGGGTGGACCGCACAGAGGTGTATGACTCGAGCAGGCTACGGTTGAGGTACACTGCTCAGGCAAGTGGACCACGCAGAGGTGTAGGACTCGGGCAGGGTGCGACTGAGGGATACGGCTCAGGCGAGTGGACCACGCAGAGGTGTAGGAGTCGGGCAGGGTGCGACTGAGGGACACGGCTCAGGCGAGTGGACCACGCAGAGGTGTAGGAGTCGGGCAGGGTGCGACCGAGGGACACGGCTCAGGCGAGTGGACCACGCAGAGGTGTAGGACTCAGGCAGGCTACGGTCGAGATACACGACTCAGGCGGGTGTACCACGCAGAGGTGTAGGACTCGGGCAGGCTGCGACCGAGGTACATGGCTCAGGCGGGTGGACCGCGCAGAGGTGTAGGACTCGGGCAGGCTACGACCAAGATACATGACTAAAGCAGGTGTACCGCGCAGAGGTGTAGGACTCGGGTAGGCTGCGGTCAAGGTACACGGCTCAGGCTGGTGGATCACATAGAGGTGTAGGACCCGGGCAGGGTGTGACCAAGGGACACAACTCAGGCGGGCTGACTGCGCTGAGGTGTATGACTCAGGCAGGCTACGACCGAGCAGTTACTTGGGGCGATGATGATTCAGCACAACTACCTGCCGACGAGGGCGACCGAGCAACCCCTTGCTTGTGTGAGGCTTCGAGAAATGATTCCACCTGTCAAGTCGCAAGTTCTCGGGAGTCAAGATCGAGGGGCTTGCGCTCTGGCGTTTACTCCGTTCGCCTCCCAGCCGCCAGATCAAGCCTCATTTATGGTGGAGTGGCTTTTGGCCTTCTCGAGGTGACGCGCCTCACGGACAAGCAGGCCAGTGGGCTGTCGCCCACTTGTGGGAGACGAAGGGTCACTATTTTGGCGAGACTTTTCCTATAAATAGCATGCGGTGGCTTCCCTGCATGCCTCCTACTAGGTATCTATCTAGTCGCTCTCTCCGGACTTTGTTGCTTCCCCCTTTTGGTCGTCCCTTTTGATTTCTGTGGCCATCTCCGTTCGAGTCAGCCCTCCTGGCTCCCCTTCCAAAGGTCAGTAAGGATAGCCTCTTCTTCTTCCTCAACTTCATCCTCTTCTACTTCCTCCTCTAGCAATGTCGGGGATAACCCGTTACCGCCGAACCACAACTCATCTTCTGATGAGAAAGTGGCGCAGGCCCTTGAAGTCCTGATGTGGCCATATGATCTTGACTCCATAGTGAGCGAGTCGTCGCTCAGCGACCTCCGGGATCGTTACAGCATCCCGGAGGACTATGTCCTTCTCGCCCCCGAACCAGGGCAACGGGCATATGACTAGATTCCCAAGAGCTTCGCCTTAACCTTGGACGCCCTCGAGGCGGGGTTGCGTTTCCCCTTGCACCCCGTCATCACTTCGTGTATTTCCTGGTGGTGCATTTCACCGTCACAGATGGCACAAAACTCCTGGCACTATCTGGTGGCATTCCTGGGGGAATGTCACTACGCCGGTATCACCCCGACCCAATCCCTTTTCTTGTCTTGCTTCCGCCTTTCCAAGGGGTCAGGGGGCTATTTTCTTTCAGCCCGACCGATCTTCCGGGTTAGTGGGGCCCCTTCCAGCAACAAAGGATGGAAGGGGCGTTTCTTTTACATCTACTGTGCGAGGGACTAGGGCTTCAGGCTCCGGTGGTCGGCACGTATGATTGACAACACCACCCTGGGTCTGAGCGACGAAGAGTACAGGGACCTCCGGAGGCTTAAGGAGATTCTTCCCTCCTCCAGAGTCATCCGAAATATGACCGAGCAGTGGCTGGTCAGGGCGAGCCTTAGCCCGACGCCTTAGGGTATGTCTGCAGTAGGTAGTTTAGGGAATTTATGAGTTGTTCCGAATACTAACCAATGTCTATGTTTTTTTTGCAGAGATGGTGAATCTCAGATCTATGCGTAGGGGGCGGGCTTCGACGGTTTCGCCCCCGCGGCCACTGACCGAGTCAAGGACGGGCTCGAAAGAAGCCCCGGTGGAGGTCGAGGCCAATCGGCCTCGAAAGATGGCAAAAATCTATGCCTCGAAGGGGCCCGATGTGGCAGCGGCCCGGTCGGGAGGAGCCACAGCAGAACCGGTTGATCGAGCAGGAGCGAGCCTCAGACGGGGTGAGGTCGGGCCCAGCCGGGAGGAGATGGGGAAGGAGCCTCAGCTTCCCTTCGTATGGCATCTCTGCCGACTCCTTGTAGGCATCAAGGACAAGCCCTACCAGGCTCGGGCGATGGGCGACCTGCCAACGGGAGAGGCATCTGACCTGCTGGTGGGCCGCTGGGGGAACCTGACCCATGGGGACCGGGTGTGGGCCGATGGTGATTCTGCGGCTGCGTTGATTCGAGGTGAACTCCATCCCGACATGGCTCGGGAGATGTACACCCTGTCCTCCAAGGTCCTGCTTGGCAAATCTGCCAAGTCGCTGATGTGGGTCAGTATCATGTCCCCGGCTTCTCGTCGTTACTCGGGCGGCATCATTCTGATTCTTTTTATCACAGGGCCAGCACTATGCCATGGCGCTGATGGACTAGGTGCGCAACGCTGGCCGAGTCATCAACGAACTGAGCGAGCGCAATGCCGAGCTGCGGAAGTAGGTCAAGGAGATCCGCACAGGAGCGGCTCCCAAGGCGGTGGCGGCCGCCGAGCAGCGTACGTCTGATCTGGAGGCGGAGACGACCCGCCTCAAGTCTGAGCTCAAGGTGACTGAGGAACAGAATAAAGAGCTTCAGGTGCTTCTTAAGTCGAATCAGGCCGAAATTCGCTTGGCGAAGGGCGAGGTGGCCGCACTCACCAAGAAGCTGGAGGACGCAGGTGCCGAGGCACGGACGGCTTCCGAGGCCCTGGCTGAAGAGATCCGCCAAAGGCCGGAGAAGAATAAGAAGATGATCAAGGCCTATAAGGAATCCTAAGGCTTCCAGCTCGGGCTAACTCGGACAGGGCAGGTTACCTATGAGTATGGGTACCGGATCGCCTTGGCCCGTTTTTGAGCGTGCCACCCCAGCCTCGAAGTCGCGGAAGATCCTTTTGCCTCCTTCCCCTAGGACTTGGGTGTTGACATGCCGGAAGAGGTCCCTTTCGATGACAGCTTGGAAGCCCCAAGGGAGTAGGTCGGGTTCATTGTAACAGTTTTTTCCTAAGGGGTTAGTCGGGGTAAATGTTTGTAAGACATGGTCGTCCAATCCTGTAACCCAACTTTTGCTAAATGAAGAAAATTTTTGTTCAGACTCTTTGTATTGTCCCACTTAGTCTTCCTACATGAAATTTTTTTTAAGATTCTGCATGTTCCATTCCCTTGATAAAGGATGGCCCTCCATTGTCGCGGGCCGGTATGTGCCGGCTAGGACAATCTCGACAACCCGATAAGGTCCTTCCCAATTGGGAGCAAGCTTGTCGCGTGCTCGGGTCGGGTCACTCACCTGGGCTCTACGCATGACCAGATTGCCTAATTTGATTGGTCGAGGACGTACTTTCCGATTGTAAATTCGGGCAACAGCTCTCTTATAAGAGAGAGCTTTTAAGTGCGCATTGGCCCGTCGCTCCTCGAGCAGGTCCAGTCTGGCTCGGAGTCCCTCGGCCGACATCCCTTCTTCATAGCCTTCTATCCAAGGGGTAGGGATGACCACCTCGGGTGGTAGGATGGCCTCAGTGCCGAACGCGAGGCTGTAGGGGGACTCTCCAGTCGTAGTTTTGGGGGTGGTCCGCAAGGACCACAAGATGCTCGGGAGTTCATCCACCCAAGCCGATCGGGCCACGAACGCTCTTCTCCTAAGTCAATCCAGGATGGATCTATTGGTTACCTCCGCCAGACTGTTCATCTGGGGGTGGGCCATCGAGCTAAATCTCAGCTAGATCTTATAGCTCGCGTAGAATTCCTTGAACCGGGCGCTGGCAAACTGGGCCCCGTTGTCAGTGATGATGACCTTGGGCAAGCCGAACCGAGTCACTATGTTTTTCCACACGAACTTCTCCACCTGACGCTCTGTGATCGTTGCTAGTGGCTCAGCCTCGACCCACTTGGTGAAGTAGTCCACCCCGACCACAATATACTTCCGCTGCCCTGAGGCTGGCAGGAAAGGTCCGAGGAGGTCCATTCCCCACTACGCGAAGGGCCACGCACAGTCTACGGGGGTGAGCGGAACCGCGGGCTACCGAGGCATCCGGGCATGCCTCTGACACACGTCGCATCATTGCACATAGGTTTTCGCATCCCGACACATGGTAGACCAGTAGTAGCCTTGGCGAAGGATCTTGTATGTCAAGGTTCACCCACCGATGTGCTCTCCACAAATCCCCTCATGGACCTCGGCCAAAATCGACCGAGCTTCATCAGGGTCCAGGTACCATAGGAGAGGACGTGAGAATGACCTCTTATAGAACCGTCCATTTATTTTGTAGTACCAAGCATGGGTACGGCACAGACGCCGAGCCACGGATTGGTCGGTGAGCACAGCTCCATTGCACTTGAACTGCAGCATCTCCTGCCCCCACGTTGTCGGTGCGTCGGACGTGGCTACCGTGGTGATCGCACGGGAAGGGAGTTCCTCAACGTCGAGCTCGACCTCGGGGCCTGACCTTGAAGCTAGCTTAGCCAACGCATCTGCCCACTCATTCTAACTCCTTGGCACCCTCGATAATGTAAAGCTAGAAAATTTAGCAGTCAGGCTTTTTATCTCTGCCAGATATTTTGACATGGTTGGGTCGCGGGCCTTATATTCACCGTTGAGGTGCTTAGCTACCAGCTACGAGTTGGTGAGGACGTGTATGGCATCTATCTGCATCTCGGTGGCCAATCTAAGTCCTGCTAGGAGCGCCTCATATTCTGCCTCATTGTTTGTGGCCTGAAAGCCGAAGTGGAGGGAGCGCTCAAACGAACGTCCGTCGAGGGCTTCCAACACCAGCCCCACTCCCGCATCCTTCGAGCCAGTCGAACCATCTACGCGCAGGACCCATCTTGGCTTAACCTGTTCAGGACCCTTGTCCTCGGGCTGAGTTAGCTCTGAGATGAAGTCAACCACCGATTGGGCTTTGATAGCGGTCCTTGGTACGTATTGTATGTCGAGCTCCACTGACCACTTGAGAAGGTGACCTGCCAAGTCGAATTTAGACAAAACCTGCTGGAGTGGTTGGTCGGTGATTACCTCTATCGAATGAGCTTGAAAATAGGGATGCAACTTCCGGGCCGTTAATACGAGTGCTAGTGCCAGCCTCTCAATCAGCGAGTACCGCACCTCGGGCCCGTTCAATACATGACTGGTGTAGTAGACTGGTAGTTGCTCCCCGAAAGCCTCCTTAACTAGGACGGAGCTAACCACATGCTGGGAGGTGGCCAATAAACACCGAGTTTCTCTCGAGAGGAGACCGAAGCGAGACGAGGGAGGCCGGCCAAGTGTTGCTTTACGCATGCGAGGGCTTCCTTGCAGTCCACAGTCCATTTGAAGTTCTTCGGGCTCTTCAAGGCCCGAAAGAAGGGGAGACATCTATCGCCCAATCAGGAGAGAAACCTAGACAGGGCGACAAGCCTCCCGTTCAGCCGTTATAACTCCTTGATCGTCCAAGGTGCCTGCATGTCGATGATTGCCCGGACCTTCTTCGGGTTGGCGTCGATCCCTCTCTCATTTATGATGAATCCGAGGAATCTTCCCGAGTTGACGCCGAAAGTGCACTTTGCCAGGTTGAGTCACATGCCATATCTTCGGAGTGTAGCGAATGCCTCGGCCAAGTCGGTCAGGTGGGTTTTGGTCGTACGGCTTTTTACGATCATGTCATCGACGTAGACTTCCATGTTTCACCCAATCTGCTGGGCGAACATCTTGTTCACAGTTCTCTGGTATGTAGCTCCGGCGTTCTTTAGCCCAAAGGGCATAACCCTGTAGAAGTATACTCCTTGATCGGTGAGGAAGGCTGTATGTTCTTGGTCCTCGGGGGCCATCCTGATCTGGTTGTAGCTGGAGAAGGCATCCATGAATGAAAGACAGGCATGGCCAGAGGTCGCGTCGACTAGCTGGTTGATTCTCGGGAGGGGATAGCAGTCTTTTGGGCATGCACAATTAAGATTGGTGTACTCAACGCACATCCTCCAGCTCCGATTATATTTTTTCATGAGGACTACATTCGACAGCCACCGGGGGTACTTGACCTCTTCTATGAATCTTGCCATCAAAAGTTGCTCCACCTCCATACGGACGACCAGCTGTTGGTCAAGAGCAAGTCGACGAGGCTTTTGTCTCACTGGACGAGCCTCAGGGGAAATGCTTAGGTGGTGTTGGGCAACCTGAGGGTCGATGCCCGGCATATTTGCTGGCGACCAGGCGAAGACGTCGGCGTTCTCCTGTAGGAAGCTGACGAGTTGCCTTTGTTCCTGCTCGGGGATTTCATACCCGATTTTGACCATCCGGTTTGGGCGACCTTCGCGTAGGGACACGCCTACGGTGGACTCCGTTGGCTCGGGATGTTGGGCCGGTTTCTTTGTCTCCCGGGGATCCTCCAGGTGTTGATCGGTCCTTGGCCTTTTGTGTAGCGAGACCGCCGTCAGGTAGCATCGCCTAGATTCACGGGGATTTCCCTAGACTTCATCGACCCCAGCGCGGGTCAGGAATTTCACTATTCGGTGGTAAGTGGATATGACAGCCCTGAACTTATTGAGGGTCGAGCAACCCAGGATCGCGTTGTACGTAGTGGGGAGGTCAACTACCAAAAAGGTTGTCATCACCGTCTTCGACCTCGGTGGGTCCCCCAGCATTAGAGGCAAGGTGATCACGCCTAGAGGCGAGATCGAGTCGCCGGTGAACCCGATGAGTGCCGAACGCATCAGTTCCAGAGCATCTCTAGCCAGTCCGAGTTTCTCGAAAGCATCCAGATAGAGTATGTCGGCCGAGCTCCCTGTATCAATCATGATCCTCCTGACCTGGGCATTGGAAATCCTGGCAGCTATTACCAACACGTCGTCGTGCTCAGATCGATCGACGCCCTCGACCGGAAACATTACCTCGGGCTCGGGCGCGCGTCTGGGGTGTTCGTCCGCAGCCACACGGGCGTATGCCTTCCGTCCAGACATACTGTTCCCTCTGACCGCTGAGCCACCCATTATCACATCAATCTATCGCTCAACAGGACCCTCGGGGCATGGCAAGAGGTCCTTATCCTGGCAGAGGAACCGGCCAAGATGTCCTCTGCGAATGAGCTCCTCGATTTGCTGCTTCAGGTCATGGCATTCCTCAGTGTCGTGGCCGTTTTGTCGGTGAAAACGATAATACCTAGACTGGTCCCACAACTCCGGGGGGGTCCTCATCGGGTTGGGGGTTCTGAGCAACCCCTTCTCTTTTATTTAGAGAAAGATCTCCGTTCTAGACATGCCCAAGGCGGGGAGCGGGGGCCTTGACGTCGACGGATCAAGCCTGTCTAACCTGCGTCTCGGGGCAGCCATCTGTTGCGCACGGGGGGGCTCTGGCCAGGCCCTTTTGTGTTCCTCACGCTTCCCGGCTATCCAGGTCTCCGCCGCGATGTGCTGGTTGGCCCGCTAGAGTATCTTCGGAACCGTGGTGGGGGGACGCTCCATAAGGGACCAGAAGAACCTGGAAGGTTGCGCCCTATCATTAATGCCTACATCAACAGAGAGGGATGAGCGTCCGACAACCTCCAGATTTCTGTGGCAAAGTGATTCACAAAATGAGAGAGGGGTTCATCCTCCTTTTGGTTGAATCTGAGGAGCAGAGCAATAGATGGCTTCGGTCGGGCATAGGCTAGGAAGTTAAACTCAAAGTCTTTGGCGAGCTAATCAAAGGATGTGAACAGCCTGGCCTTCAAGCCGCTGTACCATGCGCGGGCTATTCCCCTCAAGGTCGTGAGGAACGCTCTGCACATCAGGGCATCGGAGGTTCCGTACAACGCCATTTGGGTGCGGAATGTGGCCACGTGGTCAGCTGGGTCCGTGGCGCCATCATACGCGTCGAGAGAGGGAAGCTGGAAGTTCGGGGGGATCGAATGATCTTGAATCTCATGTGCGAATGGGGAGCCACAATGCGCGTCCTCCCCGGGGTCTTCCTTAGACTTGCATACCTCCTTTTGCATCTCGTCGAGTCATTGGCTAACGCAGCGCAGTTGGGCTCAAAGAGAATCCATCGAATCCGAAAATAACACTTTGGGCTCTGGATGACTGCTCGGGTTTTCCAACGTTTGATCTTCGAACGGGACCTGTCGCATGCCAGGCAAGATGGGAATCAGCGAAGGTGTCGGATGGGTCGTGACATGCGGCTCTGGCTACTGCGTCGTAGGCGACAACGCTGGTTGAGAAATGAGCGGGATGACGGTCTGCATCATTCTGATCAGAGTTTGGACTTGGCGAGCGAGGTCCTGAAAGGCCTCGGGCGATACGGGTGACGGGCCAGTCGAGACGCGGTCGGGCGGCGACAAGCCCGGGTCATTGAACAACCGCCAATAGTGACGGGGTCCTCCGCTCGGGGCCCATCATGCGGGGGGTAATTCCCTAGGGGCCCGACCGGGCATGACCCCTTAGCCGTGGGTTCATCTAGGTCAATCTGTCGATCTCTCGACATCGGGCCCTTCCTCTAGCACCAATCTGTTGGTGTCAACAACTTTACGCCGTGGCCTCAGGGCCGACGCGGCTGGGTTCGGGTCCTAATGCGCAGAGATCTTCCTCGGCCGACCCTGGAGTCTGACGATGCCGATGGGGGCTCTCCAATGGGCACTCTGTCTTTGTTCCTGCACACAGGTCAAGTCGGGAAAACTCCGCCCGACCCCTTTGACGATCAAGTTAGTTGATGGTTTCAGAGGGGGTTTTTGCTTATCCGAGCGAGCCCTCTTATTTCCCGAACGTAAGGGCTTATATAGGGGAGGTTACTATTTCCTGATGTGTCCGCTTGCATAGAACAGGGTCGTATCTCTGATAGTGTCTGATGCTGTGTGGAGGACCTAGCTCCTGCGAGATGGTGACAGGCTTCGGTTGATGTGCGGGATGGCGACGTGCCTTGGTCGATGTTCGGCCTGGTTTGGCCGGGTGCTGTTGGGCCGGATGGACGACCTCCATAGCTCTTCACCAAGCATGGTCCAAGTGACATCACCCGGGAGTAGGTGACGTCGGCTCACGTCTTGTCATCATTATTACCCTCATCAGGTGCTATAGAAGAGTGTTTGTGCAGATGCCAACTCTTGGGAGACTAAGAGTGTGTTGTATACGCTTCACCACTTCCTTCTCAAAGCAGTGGTCTTTAAGAGACCATATTGCTTTCAATCAGCTCGGGATATTCTCATCCAGTATCTTACTTTGACTTGCAAGCCTTCGAGATCTAACACCAATCATAACTCGCCCTTTTCCCTTAGCAACCCTTGGAATTGTTGCTTCATGGCTATTCCAACGGGGTTTCAAAGGAGAGCAAACTATCAAAAAGAGAATTAATTATATATTATTTTTTATAATTAGTTATGTCTAAAATATCGATTCCAATACTTTTAAAATTTACATTCAAATCCTTATACTTATAAAAATAAAATATTTTATTTTATTTTTTCTCATATCATCGATTTTATTGATAAAAATATTATATGATACTACCACACGTGTAAAAAATGACACTAAAACAAGGTTAAAAAGATAATTTTGTATTACTATTCTCACTGTCCAAAGGGAAAAAAAAGAAAAGATTTTGTTGGGAAACAAAGTAAGATATTTGCTCCGTATTTTCTCTCTATATCTTCGAAGGTTTTGTTGAAAAGTAAAACACTTAGTAAAAAGAATCTCTCTCTTGTAATCTTTTTCTCCTCATTCATCGACTATTGTAGAACTATTAGTTACTTGATTACTGCTTTCACATAAGTTACAGAAAGAAAAAATTAATATCGATGAGAATAGCACTATAAAATTATCTTTTTAACCTTATTTTTTCGCATGTGACGGCACGTGTAGTATTTCCATCAATAAAATTAATGATGTGAGGGGAAACAAGGTTAAATATTTCACTTTCGTAAGTGTTAGTGTAAACAACTTTATGCCATGGCCTCGGGCCGTCCCAGCTAGGTTCGGGCCCGAATGTGGAAGAGATCTCCGGGTTGCATCCTTGAAGTCTGAGGCGGCGATGAGGGCTCCTCTGGCGATCACGTCTTGCTCCTGATTCCTGCACAAAAATCGGGTCGGGAAGAACTTCGCCCGACCTCTCCGATGATCAAGTCAGTCAAGATAGTCTTTGGAGGGTGTTTTTGGTTGAGAAGAAGAGAAGACCCCCCTTACGCTCATCTGCCTGGGTTTATATGGACCAGGTTGCTTGTTCTTTGATGTGCCTGTGGCGTCGTGCCTCTGATAGCGCGCCGAGGACCTGACCCCTACGGGATGGTGACGTGTCTCGGTGATCGTGCGACCTGCGAGGGGCAGGCGGTGTCATATCTGTCGATCAACTCTGGCTACAGTCAGCTGTGTGCGGGACAGGAGATGTCATCCGGATGCAAGTGGTATGGGCTTACGTCACGTCCCATTTATTACCCACATCATTCTCTCCCCCCCTGAAGGAAGCCCTGCCTCGATGCTCGTTCAGGGGTCCGAGGCTGGCTTCAGGCCGTAAGGATTATCAGGTGAACTTTTGATCGGTGTGGGGGGATGCTTTTCCATGGGCTCGTAGCGGACGTCTACCGGTTTGTCATCCAAGGGAAGGCGTGACTGGAGCGTTTGACTCTGGGGGCTAGGTCTAAAAGGGGGCGCTGCGAGACTGCGACCGAGGTATAGACTCAGCGCGTATCGCACTGCAGGCAGCGATCGCACTAAGGTGTACGCAACAAGCGATGTGCAGGCGTGTGCTCGGCAGGTGTACCGCGCTAAGGCAGGCGTACCACGCAGAGGTGTACGCAACGGGCAGTCTGTGGCCGAGGTATAGGCACGGGTGGGCATACCGCATAAAGGCGGGCGTACCGCGGTGAGGTGTACACAGCGGGCAGGCTGCGGCCGAGGTACAAGCTCAGGCGAGCGTACCACGCAGAGGTGTACGCAGCGGGCAGTCTGCGGCCGAGGTACAGGCTCGGGCAAACGTACCGCACAGAGGCGGGCGTACCGCGCTGAGGTGTATGCAGCAAGCAAGCTACGGCCGAGGTACAGGCTCAGGCGGGCGTACCGCGTAGACGTATACGCAGCGGGCAGTCTGCAGTCGAGGTATAGGCTTAGGTGGGCGTACCGCACAGAGACGGGCGTACCGCGCAGAGGTGTATACAGCGGGCAAGCTGTGGCCGAGGTACAGGCTCAGGCGGGCATACCGCGCAGAGGTGTACGCAGCGGGCAGGCTACGGTCGAGGTACAGGCTCAGGCGGGCGTACCACACAGAGGCGGGCGTACCGCGCAGAGGCGAGCATACCGCGCAGAGGTGTACGCAGTGGGCAGGCTGCGGCCGAGGTACAGGCTCAGGCGGGCATACCGCGCAGAGGTGTATGCAACGGGCAGGCTGCGGCGAGGTATAGGCTCGGGCTTCTTGGCCGAGGCGAGGCTCGGGCTTTCTGGCCGAGCAACCGATTGGTGCGGCAATAAGCTAGCAGTGAACCATGCAGATGGTGCAGTAATGAACCATGCAGATGGTGCAGCAGTGAACCAGCAATGAACCATGCAGATGGTTGGCTGCGGTGGTACTTAAGCGATCATGGTCTCGCATATCATGCCCATTGAGGGGTGGGAGATCCTTTAGTTGCTTGCTTGCATGAGACCCTAAGGTCAGTTTCTTGCGTCATTCGACCCTTTCGAAAATGACGTCCGTAAAGGGTTCTTGGGAGCCGGGATCGAGGCGACTGCGCGCTTCTGCCGGCCGTGCCTTCCTACAGTTACAACGTTGGGCCTCATTTATGGCAGGGCATCCCCTGGTCTTCCCAAAGTGACATGCCCTGTGGGCTATCACGTCAGTGGGCTGTCGCCCACACCGTGCAGGCGAAGAGTCGGGGTTTTTGGCGGGAGTTCGCCTATAAGTGATGTGCGGTTGCCTCACCGCATGCCCCTTATCTATCGAGCTAATCCTTCCAGATTTCCTTGATCCCACTGCCCGGTCATCTCCTCCGATTTCTACATCCGCTCTTGTTTGCGTCAGCCCTTCCATTTTCCTTCTGAAGGTCAGTACAAATGGCCTCTTCCTCTTCTCCGCCTGCTTCCGCTCCTTCCCCCGCTTCCTCTTCTTCTCCTGCTTCCTCCTCCACCTCCTCCACTGGACAGAACCCTTCGCCGTAGGGTCATGGCTCACCTTCTGGCGAGAAGGCGGTGCGGGCCCTTGAGGCCTTGTGGTCTCCTCATAACCTTGACTCCACCGTGAGCAAGTCACAGCTCTCCGACCTTCAAAGTCGCTTTGGTATCCCGGGGGACTACGTCCTTGTGGCCCCGAAGGCAGGACAGCGGGCGTACGATGCCATTCCTGGGGGCTTCACACTATCCGTGGATGCCCTGGAAGTGGGATTGCATTCTCCTCTGCATCTGATCATTGTTTCTTGTATCTCTAGGTGGTGCATTTCGCCATCGCAAATGGCACCCAATTGCTGGCGGGGTTTGGTGGCGTTCTTGGGGAAATGCCACTACGCTGGTATTGTCCCATCCTTAAATCTGTTCTTGTCTTGCTTCCGCCTCTCCAAAGGACCGGAGGGGTATTACCTTTCTGCCCGACCGGGCTTTAGGGTAGGTGGCGCCCCTTCCAGTAACAAGGGGTGGAAGGGGCGATTCTTCTTCGTGAGTTGCGTGCGGGATTGGGGCTTCGGGCTCCAGTGGTCGGCTCACGCCATTGACAACTCTACTCCAAGCTTGAGCGATGACGAGCTCAAGGACCTCCAGTGGCTGAGGGAGATTCTTCCTTCCTCCACAGCCAACCAGGACATCCAAACCTGAGCGATGATGAGCTCAGGGACCTCCAGCGACTGAGGGAGATTCTTCCTTCCTCCACAGCCAACCAGGACATTACGGAGTCGTGGTTGATCGAGGTGGGCCTTAGCCCGATGCCTCAGGGTATGCCTGCGACGTGCAGTCTAGGGATCCCAAGTTTTTGTGAAAACTAACTAATGTCCATTTGCAGGTATGGTGAACCTCAGATCAGTTCGTGGTGGGCGGATTCCGTCAACCCCCTCCACGCGCGCAGTGGCAGAACCGAAGACCGACACCAGAGAGGCACCGGTGGAGGTCGAGTCGGATCATCCGCGGAAGAAGGTCAAAGTCCTCGCCTCCAAGCGGCCCGCTATGGTAGGGGCACAGCCAGAGGGGGCCGGTGCAGAGCGGGCAGAGGCGGGTCCCGTGCAGGGCGAGGGTGGACCTAGCCGAGAGGGCACAGGAAAGGAGCCTCGGTGATAGGACCCTAGCAGGGTTAGGTCCTACTAAACCATGTAACAGCTAATAAAAACCCTGTGAGAATATAATAAACCCCACCTAGCTACCTCTATCCTATAAAGAAGAGAGGCTAGGGTTTATATTTGGGTCTTTGGGCTTCTTAGCCGCTGCCCCCCTTGTTACTGGGCCGGCCCGCTAAGGTTGAGGGTAAATTGGGTAGTTCACTTAGGAAGCAGCCCCTAGGGCTAGGGTTTGGAGCTCTATATAAGCTTGTAACCTCTACCTCTTTGGAATAAGAAAGATCAATCAACAATTGCAGCCACCAGGCTACTTAGAGGGTGGAACCCCTATAGCGTTCCAAGGGTTGATCCCCCTCAAAGATCAATCTCTATAGAATTCCTTTGGGGTTCTATCATCTAGTATCAGAGCAGCGATCTTGCTACTTTTGCTGCCATCCCTGCCGCCCACCATCAGCCAAGCAATTCCCACAATTGCTCTTGACGTCATCATCTCCACCGTCATCTCCTGACGTATATCAAATCAATCTACTGTCGCCACCTCTAATTGCATCAGAGATTTGGTATTTTTCTACCACCAATACCTTTTGCTGCTGTAATTTTTCATCTAAAATATCAAAAAGAAGTTTTTCTATTGATCCCTTGCTGCGAATTCCTTGCGTCGCAAAAGTTACCATCTTTGCGAACGTAGGATTGCTGTAGAAAATTTCAGCATTGTGTTGCTGCCATTAACCGATCGAATTGTTATCCTTTTTGAACGAAATTTTTTGTGCACCTCATAGATCATCTTGGCTCCCATCTGTGATTGATCTATTGTGGAATTCATCACCAAAACAAATTCGTGTGTTGCTGCAATCTCTCGTCACAAACTGCTGAAATTTTTTGACGAGAATTCTGCTATCGCAACTTGCACCGATTTCTTTACTGCTTTGCTGCCGAAATTTCTTGATCCAATTTGTTATCTTTGTTGCTATCTAAACTAAGATTCTACCATCAAACCCCCTCCTCAAACCCCTGAGTTTTCGCTGGAAATTTCGTCGAGAAACCGCTATTTCTTCGACGACAATTCTGCTCTTACGAGACAGCGCATATAGGCAGCAATTTCTACTGATTTTTGTCAAATCTTTGCTGTGAGCTATCACAGATCTAAAACCCTCTTCCCTAACCTTCATCCACTACCATCTCAGCCCAAAACTCCATCAAATCGCAGCCCCAAACAGCACCTAAAACAGCCACAAAACAAGCCTAAACCGCAGCCTACATTCACCAATCCACCAACCCTTTCAACCACCACTTCTCTCAACCAATACATGCCTTTAACTCGACAACAAAAAAGAGATCTTAATATTATAGATTTGGAGACATATGCTATGGCATCCGAGGAGGCAATTGATGCTAAATTCGAAGCTTTCGAGACACGAATAGAGGAGAAGATTCGGACTCTCTTTGCCGAACTTAGTTTGGGTCAACCACCGAGCCCAAAGAAATCACATCAAGGGGAGAGCTCTAATCGAAGAGATGACCTCCAGGAGAGGGGAGGCTCTATGACCGATCCCTACTATCCATGCATGAGGGTGGACTTCCCTAGATGGGAAGAAGGAGACCCGATTGGTTGGATCTCGCGCGCGGAGCGATATTTTCGGTATCACAAAACCGCGGACGCATCTATGGTGGAAATTGCAGCTATACATCTTGAAGGGGATGACATACAATGGTTTGATTGGTTTGAACACACTCATGGAGTCCTCTCATGGCGACAATTCAAAGAAGGACTGCTGATCCGCTTCGGACCAACTGATTCGAGAACATCGACGGACAACTAGCAAAGATCCGACAAACCTCCACCATCCAGGAGTATCAAACCAGGTTTGAAAGATTATCTAATCAAACTCATGATTGGTCTGAAAAATAGTTATTGGGGACATTTATTGAGGGCTTGAAGCCAGAGATCCGGGGAAAAGTTAAAGCACGACAACCGTACACGCTTATGGCAGCCATCTCTTTCGCACGACTTTAGGAGGAGCGATTGAACCACGAAGCCCAGAGGACTAGGGTCGCTCCCCGACCAGCAATATTGAAGCCCTCAGCCCCTCCTACTATCATCCGAGCTCCTGCACCAAAAAGGTTGACAAGAGAAGAGCTTCGAGACCGATCTGCCAAGGGGTTATGTTGGCATTGTGACGAGTCGTGGAGCCGCGAGCATCGCTGTAAAAAGGGGAGACTTCTTGTGATTGAACCAGTGGAAGAAGAGATCAGTGAACAGCTAGAAGAAAGTATTGAACATGAGGATGAAGATGTGGAAGAAGAGCCACAATCGGTCGACTTTATGGTACATGCGCTAGCCGGCTACTCAAATCCGCAAACGATGAAAGTTGGAGGCCTGCTCAAACAACAATCAATCACCGTTCTCATCGATACAGGTAGCACTAATAACTTTCTAAACAGTAAAGTTGCTGCTCGGATGGCGCTCCACATTGAAGGTTGCAGCAAGTTCGATGTAAAGGTCGCCGACGGCCGAATCCTAAAATGCGACCAAAGATGCCCGTAGGTGAAACTATTACTACAGGACCAAGAAATTGTTGCCGACTTCTTCCTCCTACCAATTGATGATTATGAGGCTATGCTGGGCATAGAATGGCTAACGACACTAGGTGATGTTTCTTGGAACTTTTCCAAATTGATTATGAAATTCTATTGCAAAGGTAAATGTGTCACCCTACGCGGAAGCGCAGATAACGTAACCACCGTTTCAACCCAACGAATGGAGAAAGTTTTACACAAGATAAATGGTGGCTTTCTTATGCATCTCCAGCAGCAACCAAAGGGGGAGGAAACAGAAATTAAAAATCAAAATATCACACCCAACTGCTTGTTGAATTTGATGATGTTTTTGCTGAACCGCGCGGTCTTCCTCCTACTCGGCAACATGACCACCGGATTCCAATCCTTCCGGGCAAACCACCAGCAAACACTCGGCCTTACCACTATCCTCATGTCCAGAAGGATGAAATTGAGAAAATCGTGAAGGAAATGCTCGAAACAGGGGTGATTCGGCCAAGCTACAGCCCCTACTCCTCACCGGTGCTACTTGTGCGCAAGAAAGACGGAACTTGGCGGATGTTCATTGACTACCGAGCTCTAAATGACATCACCGTCAAGGATAAGTACCCCATACCAGTGGTGGATGAACTTCTTGATGAATTAAAAGGAGCTCGAGTCTTCACGAAGTTGGACCTTTGATCCGGTTATCATCAAATTCGGGTATGTGAAGGCGACATCCCAAAAACTGCTTTCCGCACTCACAACAGGCATTATGAATTCTTGATAATGCCCTTTGGACTCACTAATGCTCCTTCAACCTTCCAAAGTCTCATGAACGACATTTTTCGGAGCTTTCTTCGCAAATTTGTGCTGGTATTTTTTGATGATATTCTCATTTACAGCCCTTCTCTTGAGACTCACTTTCAGCACTTGCGAATTATTCTGACGATCCTTCGAGAGAATACTCTTTTTGTTAAGCTATCAAAGTGCAGCTTTCTCCAGCAAAAAGTAGAGTACCTTGGGCATATAATATCAGAAGGAGTGGCCGTAGACCCAACAAAAATCGAAGCAATGCAAGGCTGGCTGAAACCTACAAATGTGAAATTGCTGCGTGGGTTCCTTGGACTAACACGCTACTACCGAAAATTCGTGAAGGACTATAGGAAGATTAGTGCCCCCCTCACTTCTCTACTGAAAAAAGATGCCTTCCTATGGTCGAACAAAGCCTCCGCTGCCTTCGATAGACTTAAGGCAGCCATGACGACAACACCGGTGCTAGCACTACCAGATTTCAGCCGACCCTTCATCATTGAGGCCGATGCATCTGGAGTTGGAATTGGAGCTGTTCTCATGCAAGATGGTCGACCACTCACATACACTAGCAAGGCATTGTCTCCCTCCCATCAAAAAATGTCTATCTATGATAAGGAGATACTCGCCATTATGCACGCAGTAACAAAGTGGAGACCCTACCTGATTGGCCGACGATTTCAGATTAAAACTGACCATAGAAGCCTTAAGTACTTTTTGGAGCAGAAGATATCATCCCCGGAGCAGCAAAAATGGGTAACCAAACTTCTAGGATTTGATTATGAAATTATTTACAAAAAGGGGAAAGAAAACGTTGTTGCAGATGCACTCTCACAGCTCCCTCAGCAAGCTGAATTTTCAGCTATCTCTCTTCCTGCCACCGGCTTCCTCGAGGGCATTAAGGAGGAATGGAAGAAGGATCCAGAAACCAGCAACATCATCAAAAAATTGGAGGAGGCTCTATGACCGATCCCTACTATCCATGCATGAGGGTGGACTTCCCTAGATGGGAAGAAGGAGACCCGATTGGTTGGATCTCGCGCGCGGAGCGATATTTTCGGTATCACAAAACCGCGGACGCATCTATGGTGGAAATTGCAGTTATACATCTTGAAGGGGATGACATACAATGGTTTGATTGGTTTGAACACACTCATGGAGTCCTCTCATGGCGACAATTCAAAGAAGGACTACTGATCTGCTTCAGACCAACAGATTACGAGAACATCGATGGACAACTAGCAAAGATCCGACAAATCTCCACCATCCAGGAGTATCAAACCAGGTTTGAAAGGTTATCTAATCAAACTCGTGATTGGTCTGAAAAACAATTATTGGGGACATTTATTGAGGGCTTGATGCCGGAGATCCGGGGAGAAGTTAAAGCACGACAACGTACACGCTTATGGCAGCTATCTCTTTCGCACGACTTCAGGAGGAGCGATTGAACCATGAAGCCCGGAGGACTAGGGTCGCTCCCCAACTAGAAATATTGAAGCCCTCAGCCTTGCCTACTGTCAACCGAGCTCTTGCACCAAAAAGGTTGACAAGAGAAGAGCTTCGAGACCAATCTGCTAAGGGGTTATGTTGGCATTGTGACGAGCCGTGGAGCCGCGAGCATCGCTGTAAAAAGGCGAGACTTCTTGTGATTGAACCAGTGAAAGAAGAGATCAGTGAATAGCCAGAAGAGAGTCTTGAACATGAGGATGAAGATATGGAAGAAGAGCCACAATCAACCGACTTTATGGTACATGCGCTAGCCGGCTACTCAAATCCGCAAACGATGAAAGTTGGAGGTCTGCTCAAACAACAACCAATCACCGTTCTCATCGATACAGGCAGTACTAATAATTTTCTAAATAGTAAGGTTGCTGCTCGGATGGCGCTCTATATCGAAGGTTGCAGCAAGTTCGATGTAAAGGTTGCCGATGGTCAAATCCTAAAATGCGACCAAAGATGCCCACAGGTGAAACTATTACTGCAGGGACAAGAAATTGTTGCCAACTTCTTCTTCCTACCAATTGATGATTATGAGGTTGTGCTAGGCATAGAATGGCTTATGACACTGGGTGATGTCTATTGGAACTTTTCCAAATTGATTATGAAATTTTATTGCAAAGGTAAATATGTCACCCTACGTGGGAAGCACGGAAGCAACGTAACCACTGTTTCAACCCAATGAATAGAGAAAATTTTACACAAGATAAATGGTGGATTTCTTATGCATCTCCAGCAGCAACCAGAGGGGGAGGAATGGAAGAAGGATCCAGAAACCAGCAACATCATCAAAAAATTGGAGGAGGATCCAAGCGCAATAGCTCACTATACTTGGGATTCGAGGGATCTACGCTATAAAGGTCGTATTGTGCTTATACCAAACTCCCCTTGCATCAAAGTCATTCTGCACGAAATGCACTCCACACCTTCAGTAGGCACTGGATTTCTAAGAACCTACAAAAGAGTGAAGCAAAACTTTTATTGGAAAGGGATGAAAAAATTATTTCTGAATACGTAGCACAATGTGATGTATGTCAACAAAGAAAAAGGTGAAACAAAGCAGTCCAGTGGAAACTACAACCACTACCCATACTGCACTCGGTGTGGACTGACATCTCCATGGACTTCATCGAAGGGCTGCCACCTTCCAAAGGTAAAAGCACAATCCTTGTGGTGGTTGATCGACTTACGAAATATGCTCATTTTTGTGTTGTGCGCAATCCCTATACTGCTGTTAGTATTGCTCAGATTTTTATAGAAAATATTGTTAAACTGCATGGGATGCCAAGGTCCATTGTAAGTGATCGTGACAGGATCTTCACTAGTAAATTTTGGACCAAGTTATTTCAGTTACAGGGCACCGAACTCAAGATGAGCACTGCATACCATCCACAAACTGACGGCCAAACAGAAATGGTGAACAGATGTTTAGAGACATACCTTCGGTGTTTCACTAGTGATCGACCAAAGGAGTGGACAAAATGGCTCCCCTGGGCCGAATGGTGGTACAATACTATATATCATTCATCTACAAAATGTACCCCATATGAAGCATTATATGGTCGGCCGGCTCCTGTGATTCCAAAGTATGTAATTGGCTCGACTAAGGTAGATCAGGTCGACCAAGATTTAATTGACAGGGACAAACTCCTATAGCTGCTAAAGGATAATCTCTCTACCGCTCAAGCTAGAATGAAGCAGCAAGCTGACACACGAAGAAGCGAAAGAGAATTTTTAGTAGGAGATTGGGTTTATCTTCACCTACAACCATACAAACAACTATCCATCAACACACGAGCCTCCATGAAGCTATCTCCACGTTTTTATGGGCCCTATCAGATCATAGAGCGTATTAGAGCTATGGCGTACAGACTTAAATTATCCGAAGATGCCAAAATTCACCCTATCTTCCACGTGTCATGCTTGAAGCCCAAGTTGGAAGAACACGAGACACCCCAGATCCAACTGCCCAACACCACTGATAATGGAAATATTCAAGCCCAACCACAAGCCATCCTCGACCGCAGAGTCGTGATACGTCGTCGACGTCCCTCTACTGAAATACTAGTACATTGGACTAATTTACCACTCGAAGATGCCATATGGGAATCATATGAGGAGTCAAGTCCTGCCTCGAGTCATGGAACCCCACCTGAGAACAAGGCTGATTTGAAGAGGACGGGCTTGATAGGACCCTATCAAGGTTAGGTCATACCCAACCATGTAGCAGCTAATAAAAAACCCTACGAGAATGTAATAAACCCCACCTAGTCGCCTCTATCCTATAAAGAAGAGAGGCTAGGATTTATATTTGGGTCTTTGGGCTTCTTAGTCGCCGCCCCCCTTGTTATTGGGCCGGCCCGCTAAGGTTGAGGGTAAATTGGGTAGTTCACTTAGGAAGCAGCCCCTAGGGCTAGGGTTTGGAGCTCTATATAAGCTTGTAGCCTCCACCTCGTTGGAATAAGAAAGATCAATCTACAATTGCAGCCACCAGGCTACTTGGAGGGTGGAACCCCTATAGCGTTCCAAGGGTTGATCCCCCACAAAGATCAATCTTTATATAATTCCTCTGGGGTTCTGTCACTTGGCTCCCTTATGTCCAGGAGCTGTGTCAGCTTCTAGTCGGCGTCAAGGATGAGCCTTTTCAGGCTCAGGTGGTGGGAGACCGGCTAGTGGTGGTGGCGAGCGACCCCCCTGCTGGCCCGCTG
Organism: Musa troglodytarum; assembly: GCA_023547065.1. NCBI lineage: Eukaryota > Viridiplantae > Streptophyta > Magnoliopsida > Zingiberales > Musaceae > Musa > Musa troglodytarum. Next base: position 39,519,758 of record CP097509.1, read on the forward strand.
GGAGAATCTATCCATCGGGGATAGGGTGTGGGCTGACGGCGACACTGCAGCCACATTCCTCCAAGGAGGGCTTCACCCCGGGATGGTTGGGGAGCTGTACACCTTGCCCTCCGAGACTCTCCTTAGCAAGTCCGCCAAGTCAGTGGTGTGGGTAAGTATTACGCCCTAGGCTTCTCATTGCTACTGGAGTGCGCCCGTTCTAACACTTCTTGTTTGCAGAGCCACCACTATGTTGTGGTACTAAAGGACGAGGTGCGGGACGTCGGTCGGATCATTGGCGGGCTAGGAGACCGAAACGTCGAGCTGCGTCAGCAACTCGAGGAGGCCCGCGCGGCAACGAGTCCCGAGGCGGTAGCTATCGCAAAGAAGAGTGCGTCCGACTTGGATGCAGAGGCGACTCGCCTCAGGGCCGAGCTTCATGTGACCAAAGAGCAGAACGACGGCCTCCAAGGACTCCTCCAGGTTGAGCGAGTCGAGCTTCGCCTACTGAAGGCCGAGGCGCTCAAGCTGACAAAGCAGCTGGAGGCGGCGGATGCCAAGGCGAAGTCCACTTTCAAGGCCCTGGCCAAGGAGGCCTGTCAGAGGCCAGAGAGGGATAGGCAGCTGCTCGAGGACTACAAGAAGTCTGAGGGCTTTCAGCTCGGGCTAACCTGGTCAGGGCAGGTTACCTATGAATATGGGTACCGGATTGCCTTGGCCCGGTTCTAGGCATGCCACCCCAACCTTGAGGTGGTGGAGGACACCTTTGCCTCCTTCCCTAAGGACTCGGGGGTGGAGATGCCCGAGGAGGTCCCCTTTGACGACAGCCCGGAACCCCCGAAGGGTCAGCTGCCGTGAAGTCTTTCTAAGGAGTCGGTCTGTAAGTCTGGGTCATCTAGTCCTATAACTTGACTCCATTTTAATGAAAAATCCTTTTGTCAAAAAGTTTCTCATGTTGCTTTCCTCTGATTTTCTAAACGAAAAACTTCTTAAGGTTCTGCATGTTCCATGTCCTCGGCAAGGTGCGGCCATCCATTATCGCAAGCCGGTAAGTCCCTGCTTGGACGATGCCTATGACCCGATAAGGTCCTTCCCAGTTGGGGGTAAGCTTGCCGTGCGCTCGGGTTGGATTGCTTACCTCGGCCCTACGCAACACCAAGTCGCCAAGCTTGATGGGTTGAGGGCACACCCTGCAGTTGTAAATCCTAGCGACGGCTCTCTTGTAAGAAAGAGCCTTCAGGTGCGTGTCAGCTCACCGCTCCTCGAGCAGATCCAGTCCCGCTCAGAGCCCCTCGACCGAGGTGTCCTCTTCATATCTCTCCGTCCGAGGTGTTGGAATGACCACCTCGGGAGGCAAGACAGCCTTGGTACCGAACGCGAGGCTGTAGGGGGATTCCCCGGTTGCAGTTTTAGGGTTGGTGCGTAGGGACCATAGGATGCTCGGGAGCTCATTTACCCAAGCGGAGCTAGCTGCAAGGGTCCTTCTCCTGAGCTCATCCAAGATGAATCGGTTGGTCACCTCTGCAAGGCCGTTTGTCTGAGGGTGGGCCACCGAGCTAAACCTTAGCTGAATCTTGTAGTTCGCACAGAACTCCTTGAATCGGGCACTGGCGAACTGAGTCCCATTGTCGGTGATGATGGCCTTAGGCAGGCCGAACCGAGTTACGATATTTCTCCATACGAACTTCTCCATCTGGCGTTTCGTTATCGCCGCTAGTGGCTCGGCTTCGACCCACTTGGTGAAGTAATCTACACCAACGATGATGTATCTCCTCTGCCCGGAGGCCAGGGGGAATGGTCCAAGGAGATCCATCCCCCACTGTGTGAAAGGCCACGTGCAGTCCACAGGTGTAAGCGGGACCGCAGGCTGCCGATGCGTCCGACCGTGCCTCTGGCACGCGTTGCATCGTTGAACGTAGGTCAGGCGTCTCAGCACATGGTGGGCCAGTAGTAGCCCTGGCAGAGTATTTTCAATGCCAAGGTGTGACCGCCTATGTGTGCTCCGCAGATCCCCTCGTGGACCTCGGTGAGCACCGGCTGCACCTCGTCGGGATCCAAGCACCGTAAGATGGGGTGCGAGAACGACCTCTTATAGAGCTGACCATTAACTTCGCAGTACCATGCCTGGGTGCGGCGCAGACGCCGAGCCGCGGCTTCATCGTCAGGCAGTATACCGTGCCGCATGAATTGCATCATCTCCTGCACCCAAGTCATCGGTGCGTCGGCCGCCGTCACCGCGGCCACTGTAATTGTACGGAAGGGGAGTTCCTCAACGTCGGGCTTATCCACAGGGCCCGACCTCGAAGCCAGCTTGGCGAGCGCATCCGCCCGCTCGTTCTAGCCCCTCGGTATCCTAAATAATGAAAAGCTGGAGAAGTTGGTGATCAAGCTCTTTACCTCCGCTAGGTACTTTGACATGATGGGATCACGGGCCTCGTATCCGTCGTTGAGATGTTCGGCCACGAGCTACGAGTCGGTGTGGACATGTAGGGCGTCTACCTGCATCTCGGTGGCCAGCCTGAGTCTAGCCAGGAGAGCCTCATACTCCGCCTCGTTATTCGTGACTTTGAAGCCGAAATGGAGGGAACGCTCGAACAGGCACCCGTCAGGAGCCTGCAACACTAGCCCGGCCCCCGCGCCCTTGGAGCATGATGCCCCATCTACGCACAGGACCCATCCTGCGTCGGTCGGCTCGGGGTCATCGCCTTCGGGTCGGACCATTTTCGAGATAAAGTCAGCCACCACTTGGGCTTTGACGACGGTCCTCGGCACATACTGGATCTCGAACTTGTCGAGCTCCACCGACCACTTGAGAAGGCGACCTGCCAAGTCGAATTTAGCCAAAATCTGTCGAAGTGGCTAGTCGGTGATTACCTCGATTGGGTGAGCCTGGAAATAAGGGTGCAGCTTCCGAGCCATCAACATGAGAGCCAACGCCAGCCTCTCGATCGACGGGTATCGCTCTTCGGGGCCGCTCAAGACGTGGCTGGTGTAATAGACCGGCATCTGTTCCTTTGTGGTCTCCTTGATTAGAACTGAGCTTATCGCATGGGGGGAGGTGGCCAGGTAAACGCTGAGCTTCTCCTTGGGGGAGATAGAAGCGAGGCGAGGAAGATCAGATAGGTGCTACTTCAGGCAACTGAGGGCCTCATGATAGTCCGTAGTCCATTCAAAATTTTTCGGGTTCTTCAGGGCTCGAAAGAAGGGGAGGCACCGATCGCCTGACCGAGAGAGGAATCGAGGTAAAGTGGCAAGCCTCCCATTCAGCCTTTGCAGCTCCTTAACCGTCTGTGGCACCTGCATGTCGATGATCGCCTGGACCTTTTCTGGGTTGGCGTCGATTCCTCTTTCATGTATGATAAACCCAAGGAATTTGCTCGAGCCAACGCTGAATGTGCACTTCAATGGGTTGAGACGCAGGCCATATTTTCGAAGCGTGGAGAACGCCTCTGCCAGGTCGGTCGAATGGGTTGTGGCCGCGCGACTCTTCATGATCATGTCGTCAACGTAAACCTCCATGTTTCGCCCGATCTGCTAGGCGAACATCTTGTTCATGTTCTTTGATATGTGGCTCCTGCGTTCTTCAGCCCGAAGGGCATGACCCTGTAGAAGTAAACTCCCTGATCGGTAAGGAAGGCCATGTGCTCCTGATCCTCAAGCGCCATCCTAATTTGGTTATAGCCGGAGAAGGCATCCATGAATGATAGGTGGGCATGACCCGAGGTGGCGTCGACCAACTGATCGATCCTCGGGAGGGGGTAGCAATCCTTCGGGCACGCATGATTAAGATCGGTGTAGTCAATGCACATCCTCCAGTTCCCATTGGGGTTTTTTACGAGGACTACATTAGAGAGCCATCGTGGGTACTTGACTTCTTCCACGAAGCCAGCTGGCAGGAGGTGCTCCACCTCCTTTCGGACAGCTAACTATCGCTCGGGGGCGAGCCGTCGGGGCTTCTGCTTCACTGGGCGCACCTCGGGCGAGATGCTCAGATAGTGTTGGGCGACCTCGGGGTCGACCCCTGGCATGTCCGCTGGGGACCAGGCGAAGACGTTAGCATTCTCTTGTAGGAAGTTGACGAGCTACCTCCGCTCCTGCTCGGGGAGCTCCGACCCGACCCGGACCGTCTGGTCCGGGCAACTTTCGCGCAACGGCACGCTAATGGTTGGCTCCGTTGGCTCGGGATGCTGGGCTGGCTTCTTCGCGTCCCGAGGGTCCTCCATGAGCAGGTCGGCCCTCGGCCCGTTGTGCAGTGAGATCACTGTCAAGTAGCACCGCCTGGACTCAAGAGGACTTCCCCTGGCTTCGCCGACCCCGGCATGGGTCGGGAACTTTACCGTCCGATGGTAGGTGGACACGACCGCTCTAAACTTGTTGAGGGTCGATCGCCCAAGTATCACATTGTATGCGGTGGGCAGGTCGACGACTAGGAACGTCGTCATCACAGTCTTTGTCTTCGGTGGGTCTCCCAGAGTTAGGGGTAAGGTAACTGACCCCAGTGGTGAAATTGCATCGCTAGTGAATCCGGTGAGGGCGGAGCGCATCGGCTCCAAGACGCTGCTATACCACGCCCTGGCTGGCCCCCTCAGCGTCGTGGGGAATGCCCGGCACATCAAGGCGTCTGATGTGCCGTAGAGCGCCATTTGGGCGCGGAAGGTGGCTACGTGATCCGCCAGGTCGGCGGCGCCATCGTACGTGTCGAGGGAGGGGAGACGGAAGTTCGGAGGAATTGGTTGGTCCTATATCTCGGGGGTGAACGATGATCCCCCGTACACGCCCTCCCCTGGCTCCTCCTTGGACCTGCGTACTTCCTTCTGGACCTCGTCGAGGTGCTGGCTGACGAGGCGCAGCTGGGCTCAGAGGGAGTCGACCGTGTCCAAGGATAATACCTTGGGATCGGGATGGTTGCTCGGGTCATCCAACACCTACCCCTTGAACGGAATCCGTCGTGTCCGAGGAAGGGTCGGGAGTGCCGAGGAGGTTTGGTGGACCAATACAGGTGAATCTGATCGGAGTGGCGGGTCCGTGGGAGGCGGCGGTGCGAATACGAACACAGGTGGGATGAAGGTCTGCACCATCTCGGCTAGAGTCTGAACTTGGCGGGCGGGGTCCTGGAAGGCCTCGGTTGATATGGGTGACGGGTCGACGGCAGCGACACCAGGCGAGAGCAGGGCCGGGTCATTGAACAGCCGCCAATAGCGTTCTGTGGTCACGGTGGGATCCTCCGCTCGGGGATCATCATGGGGGGAGCCTCCTACCAGAGCTCCCACTAGGTGTGACTCCACGAGCATAGGCTCGCCTGGGCTACCCGACTGACCTCTCGACATGGGACCCTCCTTCTAGCGCCAATCTGTTAGTATAAACAACTTTATACTGTGGCCTCGGGGCCGTCGCGGCTGGGTTCAGGCCCGAATGTGGAAGAGATCTCCGGGTTGCGTCCTTGAAGTCTGAGGCGGCGATGAGGGCTCCTCTGGCGATCACGTCTTGCTCCTGGTTCCTGCACAAAGATCGGGTCGGGAAGAACTCCACCCGACCCCTCCGACGATCAAATCAGTCAAGATAGTCTTTGGAGGGTGTTTTTGATTGAGAAGAAGAGAAGACCCCCCTTACGCTCATCTGCCTGGGTTTATATGGAGCAGGTTGCTTGTTCTTTGATGTGCTTGTGGCATCGTGCCTCTGATTGCATTTGATAGCGCGCCGAGGACCTGACCCCTGCAGGATGGTGATGTGTCTCGGCGATCGTATACCGCGAGGGGCAAAGGTCATATCCGTCACAACTCGTCGCGCCACCAAAGTGGACAGGAGACGTCATTCGGATGCAAGCGGTATGGGCTTACGTCACGTCCCATTTATTACCCACATCAGTAAGTATAGAGATATCAATATAACTTTTGAAAGTGTAAAGAACGGAATATTAAAGATAGGTAACTATAGAGAGTAATATCGATGAGAATAGTATTGTAAAATTATCTTTTTAACTTTGTTTTAGTGCTTTTTTCGCATGACAGCACGTGCAGTATTCCGTCAGTAAAATTGATGACGTGAGAAGAAACGAGATTAAATGTTTTACCTTCGTAAGTATAGAAATCCCAATATAACTTTTGAAAATATAAAGATTGAAATATTAAAGATAGCTAACTGTAGAGTAATATAATTAGCTCCTTGAAAGAAAAACTCTTGAAATAGAGTCAATAAAAAAATTAAATTATTAAGCATGTTTTCTTAGGGTGTGGTATGTGATTCAAACTTAACAGCTCCAACTTGTTAAAGACAATTATTTTAAAATTTGTGAAACTAGTATCGAAAGATAATAAAGAATCCTAATATGAAAATGAGTCTTTCTGAAAGAAAAAAATCTTTAAAATTATGATTTGACTTATATATATATATATATATATTGATGGAGAGAGTAAGATATCAAGTATACTTTGAATACTCATAAGTTATATTGTAGGGGGTTTCTAGAGTTAGAGTTTCATATATATCTAGATTTTTATAGGAGAATAGTAAGATGTGAGGTATATATTAGGTGTTCTGAGTTATTCTTTGGGGGACTTCCAGTGTGAGTGAGAAAAAGAAAATTAACTTCTTCGAAATTTATGTGGGAAGCACAGATATTTATATTTGAGCAGGAGGAACTCATGAGTAGTATTGTAATTGATTACACGTCATAAAAAATTGAACTTTCTTCATAAATATAAATATAGACGAGAGTTACTAAATCACATTAATTTTATATCAGCTTCTAAGCTGCTGTTGTCGACACCAAAGTGACATGGCAAACGGTGTGTATGCTGCTTAACCCATGACAAGGGAGACTCATGAGCCAACCTAAATGTGACTTCTGGGAGAAACACTACCTCTCACAATTTGGCCACACAGAGGCCCAGTTTAAATCTGAGATGAGTTTAGATCAGCAAAAGAGACTCTCAGCTGCAATGAAAGATCAAGTGGGGATGATTTGGAGTATATAGGCACTTGTGTCATTGTTGAAGACAGCAAGGGAGAACCATGGCTTTCTGACCACAACCAACTTATAGTAAATGATACGTAATAAAAGCTGAAGTATAGAGAGGGTGATGAAGATGACGGCAATTTGGAAAGCCAAAATAGTAACTAATGAGGGGAATCAGCTATTTAGTGACCAAACTCACAGATCAAGAGTTATCTTTCGGGTTTTGATTAGCCTTCTTCCCAAAAGGTGCAATGTTCCCTGTTCTTTCTTCCAAGGTATGAACTAAGCAAGCATTGAATGTAGCTGTGACCAGAGGGAAGCAAGTTTTCAGAGCATGCTTTAGATGAAGGATACAGATTAAAGATAAATGGATCCCTTTGCACCAAAGAAGTATCAACAAGAATAGAAAAGGCACGATTTGCCACCCTTCCCACCACGTCGCTTACACGCAGTCTTTCCCTCCTATCTTCTCCACCATCACACCCACACCGCCTTTCTCTTCCTCGTACACGACATCAAGGTTGTACAAGATCAAAACCATGGTGACCGATGAGAAGACGACGAGGACAGGCCCAAATATCCACAACAGAATGGGCAGCGCGGCGTAGAACAGCCGGTTCCCCACCGTGTTGAGCATGAAGCCCTTCTCCAGCAGATCGCACACGTAGTCGGGGGTCACCGGGCACTCGTCGTCGGGGCCGCAGGCGACGTTGACGAGGAAGTTCGCCTGGTTGACGAACCGTATGGAGAGGGAGTAGCAGAGGAAGGCGAAGAGGAAGATGAGGAGGACGGTGACGTACTTGAGAGACACCATGAACTCCCCATGCGCACCAAACACCGAGTCGTTCAACGGCTTCTTGACGCTGTACGTGCTGCTGATGACGGCGGCCAGGCCGGAGCACAGGAGGATGGAGGTGGTGGCCATGAGAGTCGATCCCATGATGGTGTTCCTGATCGTTTGCACCGCCAGAATGTTCTTCTTATCGTTATCCTACGGCAAGATCACATGAACAACAATCTCTCATCGTCATCAACAGAACACGGCAGAATAGTTTTGGAGGTTGCAGAGAGATGGTACACAAACCTTGATCACGGCTTGCACCCAGAAACGCCTGCCGGCGGAGTTAATTCCAATTATAGTACGCAGCGGCTGCGACCGCACCTTGTGCCACAGCCAGAGGTGGTAGACGATGGGGAAGAGGAGGCCTAAGGGCACCAGCATGAGATCCAAATAGCTCTTCCTCCACTCCATGACTTACTTCTCTCCCTTAGGGTAGTTCCTGTTGCTCCAGCGAACCAACGCGTTGCAGCTCCCGGTACTTATAGACACGGCCAGCTAAATGCAGATGGATGTGGGGCCATTTCCGCACCACCAAGACGACATGGCTGACAGCAACGACACTTTGTTCGATGATGCTCCAGTACTGTGTCTTCAGCAAGGTTGGTGTGTTCTTCTCAGTGGATGGTGGGCAGAACTTTCGGATCCATTGCCTTGTAAAACTGGACATCAAAGGCAGCAGCTACATAGGAATGATTTCTTAATGCTCAGTTGTGTTAGTGTAAACAACTTTATGCCGTGGCCTTGGGGCCATCGTGGTTGGGTTCGAGTCCGAATATGGTAGAGTTCTCCGGGTAGCGTTCCTGGGGTCTGCGGCGACAGCGAAGGCTCCTCTGGCGATCACATCTCGCTTTTGTTCCTACACAAAAGATCGGGTCGGGAAGAACTCCGCCCGACCCCTCCGATGATCAAGTCAGTCAAGATTATCTTTAGAGGGTATTTGTTGGTTGAGAAGAAGAGAAGACCCCCCTTTTTACGCTCATCTACTTGAGTTTATATGGACCAGGTTGCTACTCTTTGACGTGGTTGTAGCGTCGCGCCTCTGATCGCGTCTGACAGTGCGTCGAGGACCTAGCCCCTGCAGGATGGTGATGCGTCTCGGTGGCCGTACAGCCTGTGAGAGACAGGTGGTGTCATATCTGTCGGTCAACCCTGGCTACAGTCGGCTACGAGTGGGACAGGAGACGTCATCCGGGTGCAAGCGGTATGGGCTTATGTCACGTCCCATTTATTACCCACATCATTCCCCCCCCCCCCCCGAAGGGAGCCCTGCCTCGGTGCTCATTCTGGGGTCTGAGGCTGGCTTCAGGCCGTGAGGGTTGCCAGGTGGGCTTCTGATCTGTGTGGGGAATGCTTTCCAGGGGCTCGCAGTGGACGCCGGCCGGCCGCCATCCAGAGGAGGCGGACCGGAGCGCTCACCGGGGTCGTCGAGAAGGTGCACCGTGAGGCCGCGCCGGGTGTGCTCAGCGGTGTACCACGCCGAGGCAGCGTATCGCGCGGAGGTGTACGCAGTGAAGGCGTGCCGCGTCGGTGGCGTGCTCAAAGCGCGTGCGCGCAGAGGCAAGCGTACCGCGCGGAGGTGTACGCAATGGGCAGGCTGCGGCCGAGGTACAGGCTCAGGCGGGCGTGCCACACAGAGACGGGCGTACCGCGCAAAGGTGTATGCAACGGGCAGGCTGCGGTTGAGATACAGGCTCAGCGGGCGCATCGCAGAGGCAGCGCATCACAGAGGTGTACGCCGCGGCAAGTCGCGATCGAGGTACTGTGCTCAGCGGCGTGTTGTGCATATAGGCGGGCGCATCGAGAGGTGTATGCAGCGGCAGCTACGACCGAGGTGTGCTCGAGCAGTGTACCGCGCAGAGGCGAGCATACCGCGTAGAGGTGTACGCAGCGGGTAGGCTACGACCAAGGTACAGGCTCAGGTGGGCGTACCGCACAGAGGCGGGCGTACCACGCAGAGGTGTATGCCGCAGGCAGGCTGCGACCGAGGTACAGGCTCAGGCGAGCGTACCGCGCAGAGGCGGGCATACTGCGCAAAGGTCTATGCGTCGAGCTTTGTTTGACCGAGCGGCATGGCTCGGGCTTTTTGGCCGAGCGGCATGGCTCGGGCTTTCTGGTCGTGCGGCATGGCTTGGGTACTCATGATCTCGTATGTCTCGCCCATTGAGGGGCAAGAGATCGCTCAGTCGCTGGCTTGCGTGAGGCCTTAAGGGCCGGTTTCTTGCATCATTTGGCCCTTCCAGAGACGGCGTCTGTAAAGAGTTCTTGGGAGCCAGGATCGAGGCAACTGCACGCTTCTACCTGCCGCGCCTCCCTACAGGCTACCATGCTATGTCTCATTTATGGCAGGGCGTCCCCTGGTCTTATCGAAGCGATGTGCCCTGTGGGCTGTCGCCCACTCTGCGCAGGCGAAGAGTCAGGGCTTGGCGGGAATTCCCCTATAAATGATGTGCAGTTGCCTTACTACACGCCCTTATCTCTCGAGCTGACCCTTTCAGATCTTATTGATTCCGTTGCCCAGTCGTCTCCTCCGATTTCTCCAACCGTCCTTGTTCGCATCAGCCTCTCCATTTTCCTTTCGAAGGTCAGTACAAATGGCCTCTTCCTTTTCTCCGCTTGCTTCCACTTCTTCTCCTGCTTCCTCCTCCACCTTTTCTGCTAGGCAAAATCCCTCACCGTAGGGTCGCGGCTCGCCTTCCGATGAGAAGGCGGTGCGGGCCCTTGAGACCCTGCGGTCTCCCCATAACCTTGACTCCACCGTGAGCGAATCGCAACTCTCCGACCTTCGGGGTCGCTTTGGTATCCCGGGGACTATGTCCTTGTGGCCCCGGAGGTAGGGCAGCGGGTGTATGATGCCATTCCCAGGGGCTTCGTGCTATCCGTGGATGCCCTGGAAGCGGGATTGTGTTTTCCCCTGCACCCGATCATCGTTTCCTGTATCTCTAGGTGGCGTATTTCGCCATCGCAAATGGCACCCAACTGTTGGCGGGGTTTGGTGGCGTTCCTGGGGGAATGCCACTACGCTGGTATTATCCCATCCCTAAATCTTTTCCTGTCTTGCTTCCGCCTCTCCAGAGGACCGAAGGAGTATTATCTTTCCGCCCGTCCGGGCTTTAGGGTAGGTGGTGCCCCTTCCAGTAACAAAGGGTGGAAGGGGTGGTTCTTCTTTGTGAGTTGCGTACGAGACTGGGGCTTCGGGCTCCAGTGGTCGGCTCATGCTATTGACAATACTACTCCAAACCTGAGCGATGACAAGCTCAGGGACCTTCGGCGGCTGAAGGAGATCCTTCCTTCCTCCACGGCCAATCAGGATATAACTGAGTCATGGCTGATCGAGGCGGGCCTTAGCCTGATGCCTCAGGGTATGCCTGCAACGTGCAGTCTAGGGTTCCCCTAGTTTTTGCGAGTACTAACCGATGTTCATTTGCAGGGATGGTGAACCTCAGATCAGTCCGTGGCGGACGGATTCCGTCAACCCCATCCACGCGCGCGGCGGTCGAACCAAAGACCGGCACTAGAGAGGCGCCGATAGAGGTCGAGGTGGACCAGCCGGGGAAGAAGATCAAAGTCCTCGCCTCCAAGCAGCCTGCTGTGGTGGCAACACAGCCGGTGGAGGCTGGGGTGGAGCCGGCAGAGCGGGCGGAGGCGGACCCCAAGCGAGGCGAGGGCGACCCTAGCCGGGAGGGCACTGGAAAGGAGCCTTGGCTCCCCTCAGTCTGCGAGTTGTGTCGGCTACCAGTCGGCACCAAAGATGAGCCTTTTCAGGCTCAAGCGGTGGGAGATCGGCCAGTGGGGGCGGCGGGCGACCCCCTGCTGGCCCGTTGGGAGAACCTATCCATTGGGGATAGGGTGTGGGCTGACGGCGATGCCGCAGCCACATTCCTCCGAGGAGGGCTTCACCCCGGGATGGCTGGGGAGCTGTACACCCTGCCTTCCGAGACTCTCCTCAGCAAGTCCGCCAAGTCGCTAGTGTGGGTAAGTATTACACCCTAGGCTTCTCATTGCCACCGGAGCGCGCCCAGTCTGACACTTTTGGCTTACAGAGCCATCACTATGTTGCGGCGCTGATGGACCGGGTGCGGGACGTCGGCCGAATCATCGGCGGGCTGGGCGACCGCAACGTTGAGCTGCGCCGGCAACTCGAGGAGGCCCGCGCGGTGGCTAGCCCTGAGGCGACGACAGCGGCGGAGAAGCGTGCGTCCGACTTGGATGCCGAGGTGACTCGCCTCAAGGTCGAGCTTCAAGCGGCCAAGGAGGAGCACGACAACCTCCAAAAACTCCTCCGGGTGGATAGGACCGAGCTTCGCCTACTGAAGGCCCAGGCGCTCAGGCTCACCAAGTAATTGGAGGTGGCGGGTACCAAGGCAAAGTCCACCTCTGAGGCCCTGGCCGAGGAGACCCACCAGAGGCCGGAGAGGGACAGGCAGCTGATCGAGGACTACAAGAAGTCCGAGGGCTTCCGACTCGGGCTGACCCGATCAGGGCAGGTCACTTATAAATATGGGTACTGGATCGCCCTGGCTTGGTTCCGAGCATGCTATCCCGACCTTGAGGTCGCGGAGGACCCCTTTTCCACTTTCCCTGAGGACTCGGGGGTGGAGATGCCCGAGGAGATCCCTTTTGATGATAGCCCGGAACCCCCGAAGGGTCAGCTATCATGAAATTTTTCTAAGGGGTCGGTCTGTAATTTGGGGTCATCTAGTCCTATAACTTGACTCCCGTTTAATGAAAAGTCATTTTGCCAAGAGGTTTCTTGTGTTGCTTTTCTTTGGTTTTCTAAATAAAAAACTTCTTAAGGTTCTGCATGTTCCATGTCCTTGGCAAAGCGCGGTCGTCCATCGTCGCAAGTCGATAAGTCCCCGCTCGAATGACTTCTATGACCCGATACGGTCCTTCCCAGTTGGGAGTGAGTTTACCGTGTGCTCGGGTCGGGTTGCTTACCTCGGCCCTGCGCAACACCAGGTCGCCGAGCTTGACGGGTCGGGGGTGTACCCTGCGGTTGTAGATCCTGGCGACGGCTCTCTTGTAAGAAAGGGTCTTTAGGTGCGCGTCGGCTCGCCGCTCCTTGAGCAGATCCAGTCCTACTCGGAGCCCCTCGGCCGAGGTTCCCTCTTCATATCTCTCCGTCCGAGGGGTCGGGATGACCACCTCCGGAGGTAAGACGGCCTCGGTACCAAATGCAAGGCTGTAGGGGGATTCTCCGATTGCGATTTTGGGAGTGGTGCGCAGAGACCATAGGATGCTCGGGAGCTCGTCTATCCAAGCAGAGCGAGTTGCAAGGGTCCTTCTCCTGAGCCCGTATAAGATGGATCGGTTGGTCACCTCTGCAAGGCTGTTTGTCTGAGGGTGGGCCACCGAGCTGAACCTCAGCTGAATCTTGTAGCTCGCACAGAATTCCTTGAATCGGGTACTGGCGAACTGAGTCCCATTGTCGGTGACAATCGCCTTAGGCAGGCCAAACCGAGTCACGATATTTCTCCATACGAACTTCTCCATCTGGTGTTCCGTAATCGTCGCCAGCGGCTCAGCTTCGACCCACTTGGTGAAGTAATCTACACCAACGATGATGTACCTCTGTTGCTCAGAGGTTGGGGGGAATGGTCCAAGGAGATCCATCCCCCACTGCGCGAAAGGCCACGCACAGTCCACAGGTGTGAGCGGGACCGCAGGCTGCCGAGGCGTCCGAGCGTGCCTCTGGCATGCGTCGCATCGTTGAACATAGGCCCGTGCATCTCGGCACATAGTGGGCCAGTAGTAGCCCTGGCGAAGTATTTTCAATGCCAAGGTGCGACCGCCTATGTGTTCTCCACAAATCCCCTCGTGGACCTCGACGAGAACTGACTGCGCCTCATCGGGGTCCAAGCACCGTAAGAGGGGGCACGAGAACGACCTCTTATAGAGCCGGCCATTAACTTCACAGTACCAGGCCTAGGTGCGGCGCAGACACCGAGCCGCGACTTCATCGTCGGGCAGGGTGTCGTGCTGCATGAACTGCAGCATCTCCTGCACCCAAGTCATCGGTGCATCGGCCGTCGTTAGCGTGGTGACTGTGATTGTGCGGAAGGGGAGTTCCTCGATGTCAGGCTCGTCCTCAGGGCCCGACCTCGAAGCCAGCTTGGCGAGTGCATCTGCCCGCTTATTTTGGCCCCTCGGTATCCTAGATAGTGAGAAACTGGAGAAGTTGGTGATCAGGCTCTTTACCTTCGCCAGGTACTTCGACATGGTGGGATCACGGGCCTCATATCCGCCGTTGAGGTGTTCGGACACGAGCTGCGAGTCGGTGTGGATGTGTAGGGCATCCACCTGCATCTCGGCAGCCAATCTGAGTCCAGCCAGGAGCGCCTCATACTTTGTCTCGTTGTTCGTGGCTTTGAAGCCGAAACAGAGGGAACGCTCGAACAGGCGCCCATCAAGAGCCTACAACACTAGACCGGCCCCCGCGCCCTTTGAGCCTAATGCCCCATCTACGCGCAGGACCCATCCTGCGTCGGTCGGCTTGGGGTCGTCGCCTTCGGGTCGGACCATCTCCGAGATAAAGTCGGCCACCACTTGAGCTTTAATGGCGGTCCTCGGCACATACTGGATGTCGAACTTGCCAAGCTCCATCGACCATTTGAGGAGGCGACCTGCCAAGTCGAACTTAGCCAAAATATGTCGAAGTGGCTGGTCGGTGATTATCTCGATTGGGTGAGCCTGGAAGTAAGGGCGCAGCTTCCGAGCCGTCAATACGAGGGCTAGTGCCAGCTTCTCAATGGGTGGGTATCACTCCTCGGGGCCGCTCAAGATGTGGCTAGAGTAATAGACCGGCATCTGCTCCTTCTATTACTCTAGCCAAGTAAACTGAGCTTACCGCATGGGGGGAGGTGGCCAGGTAAACGCTGAGCTTCTCCCCAGGGGAGACAGAAGCGAGGCGAGGAAGGTCAGACAAGTGCTGCTTCACACAGCTGAAAGCCTCCTGACAGTCCGTAGTCCATTCAAAATTTTTTGGGTTCTTCAGGGCACGGAAGAAGGGGAGGCACCGATCACCCGACCGAGAGAGGAACCGAGACAGAGCGGCAAGCCTCCCATTCAGTCTTTGCAGCTCCTTGACCGTCCGCGGTGCCTGCATACCGATGATCGCCTGGACCTTCTCCGGATTGGCGTCGATTCCTCTTTCATGTATGATGAACCCAAGGAATTTGCCCGAGCCGACGCCAAATGTGCACTTTGAGGGGTTGAGGCGCAAGCCATATTTTCGAAGTGTGGAGAATGCCTCTGCCAGATCGGCCAAATGGGTTGCGACTGCATGACTCTTCACAATCATGTCATCAACGTAAACTTCCATGTTTCATCCGATCTGCTAGGCGAACATCTTATTTACGGTCCTCTGGTATGTGGCTCCGGCGTTCGTCAGCTCGAAGGGCATGACTCGGTAGAAGTATACTCCCTGATCGGTGAGGAAAGCCATATGCTCCTGATCCTCGGGCGCCATCCTGATTTGGTTGTAGCCGGAGAAGGCATCCATGAATGACAGGCGGGCGTGACCTGAGGTGGCGTCGACCAGCTGATCGATCCTTGGGAGGGGGTAGCAATCCTTCGGACATGCACGATTAAGATCGGTGTAGTCAATGCACATCCTCCAGTTCCCATTGGGTTTCTTCATGATGACTACATTAGAGAGCCACTGTGGGTACTTGACTTCTTCTATGAAGCCTGCTGCCAAGAGGTGCTCCACCTCCCTTCGAACGACTAACTGTCACTCGGGGGCAAGCCGTCGGGGCTTCTGCTTTACTGGGCGTGCCTCGAGCGAGATGTTCAGATGGTGTTGGGCGACCTTGGGGTCGACTCCTAGCATATCCGTTGGGGACCAGGCGAAGACGTTAGCGTTCTCTGGTAGAAAGTTGACGAGCTGCCGCTGCTCCTGCTCGGGGAGCTCCGACTCGACCCGAACCATTTGATCCCGGTGACTTTTGCGCAAAGGCACGCTAATGGTCGGCTCCGTTGGCTCGGGATGCTGGGCCGGCTTCTTTGCGTCCTAGGGGTCCTCTATGGGTGGGCCGGCCCTTGGCCGTTTATGCAGTGAGATTGCTGTCAGGTAGCACCGCCTGGACTCAAGGGGACTCCCCATGGCTTCACCGACCCCAGCACGGGTCGGGAACTTCACCGTCCGATGGTAGGTGGATACGACCGCTCTAAATCTGTTGAGGGTCGATCATCCGAGTATCACGTTGTATGCAGTGGGCAGGTCGACGACTAGAAACGCCGTCATCACCGTCTTTGTCCTTGGCGGGTCTCCTAGAGTCAGGGGTAAGGTGACAGACCCCAGCGGCAAAATTGTGTCGCCCGTGAATCCGGTGAGCGCGGGGCGCATCGGCTCCAGGGCGTCTCTGGTCAGGCCGAGTTTCTCAAAAGCATCCAAATAGAGCACGTCGGCCGAACTTCCCGTGTCGATCATGATTCTTCTAACTTGGGCATTGGCAATCCTGGCGGTTATTACCAACGCGTCGTCGTGCTCGGATTGCCCTGGCTCCTCGGTCGAGAATGTGACCTCAAGGCCGGGACCTTGCCTGCAACTCCCGCCGGTGGTCGCTCGGGCGTACGCCTTCAGCCCGGCCATGCTATTTCCCCCGACGGTGGGGCCACCGGTGATTACGTTGATTTGCCGCTCGATGGGGCCCGCGGGGCGCGACGACAAATTCTCGGCCTGGCGGAGGTAGCAGCCCAGGTGCCCCCTGCGAATGAGCTCCTCAATTTGCCGGTGCAGGTCATGGCACTCCTCGGTGTCATGCCCGTGCTGCCGGTGGAAACGACAATATCTGGACTGATCCCGCAGTCCAGGGGGACCCCTCATTGGGGTGGGCACTTTGAGTAGCCCCTTCTCCTTTATCTGGAGGAATATCTCTGTCTGGGAGAGATCCAACGCGGAGCGGGGGGATCTCGGAACCCGCGGGTTGGGTCGACCCATCTTGCCCCTCGGCGTGAGTGCTGACTGTTCCCGTGGGGTTTCGGGTCGAGGTCTCTTGCGCTCTTCGCACTTCCTGGCCATCCAGGTTTCCGCCACTATAAACTGGTTAGCTCGCTGGAGCATCTCTGGCACCGTAATCGGGGGATGCTCCACGAGGGACCAGAAGAACCTGGAGGGTCGCAACCCGATCATGAATGCGCCAAAAAGTTAAGCTCAAACTCTCTTGCGAGCTGGTCAAAGGATGAGAACACTCCGGCCTTAAGACCGCTATACCATGCCCGAGCTGGCCCCCTCAGCGTTGTGGGGAATGCCCGGCACATCAAGGCGTCCGATGTGCCGTAGAGCACCATTTGGGCGCGGAAGGTGGCCACGTGGTCCATCGGGTCAGCAGCGCCGTCATATGCATCGAGGGAGGGGAGACGAAAGTTCGGGGGAATCGGTTGATCCTATATCTCGGGGGTGAACGGCGATCCCCCATGCATACCCTCCCCTGACTCTTCCTTGGACCTGCGCACTTCCCTCTGTACCTCGTCGAGCCGCTGGCTGATGAGGCACAGCTGGGCTCGGAGGGAGTCGGCCGAGTCCGAGGACAACACCTCGGGATCGGGATGGTTGCTCGGGTCATCCAGCACCTATCCCTCGAACAGAACCCGTCGTGCCTGAGGTAGGGTCGGGAGCGCCGAGGAGGTTAAGTGGATCGGCGTAGGCGGATCTGATCGGAGTGGGGGGTCCGCGGGAGGCGGTGGTGCAGATAAGGGCGCAGGCGGGATGAAGGTCTGCACCATCCTGGCTAGAGTCTGAACTTGGCGGGCGAGGTCCTGGAAGGCCTCGGCTGATACGGGCGACGGGTCGGCGGCGGTGGCGCTGGGCGGGAGCAGGCCCGGGTCATTGAACAACTGCCAATAATGTTCCGTGGTGGCGATGGGGTCCTTTGCTCGGGGCTCATTATGGGGGGAGCCTCCGCCCGGAGCCCTCGCCAAGTGCGACCCCGTGAACATGGGCTCGCCAGGGCTACCCGGCTGACCTCTCGACATCGGGCCCTCCTTCTAGCGCCAATCTGTTAGTGTAAACAACTTTATGCCGTGGCCTTGGGGCCGTCGCGGTTGGGTTCGGGTCCAAATGCGGTAGAGATCTCTGGGTAGCGTTCCTGGGGTCTGCGGCGACAGCGAGGGCTCCTCTGGCGATCATGTCTCGCTTTTGTTCCTACACAAAAGATCGGGTCGGGAAGAACTCCGCCCGACCCCTCCGACGATCAAGTCAATTAAGATTATCTTTAGAGGGTGTTTGTTGGTTAAGAAGAAGAGAAGACCCCCCCCCCCCGTTTTTACACTCATCTGCCTGAGTTTATATGGACCAGGTTGCTGCTCTTTAATGTGGTTGTGGCATCGTGCCTCTGATCGCGTCTGACAGTGCATCGAGGACCTGACCCCTACAGGATGGTGATGCATCTCGACGGCCGTGCGGTCTGCGAGGGACAGGTGGTGTCATATCTGTCGATCAACCCTGGCTACAATCGGCTGCGAGCGGGACAGGAGACGTCATCCGGGCACAAGCGGTATGGGCTTATGTCACGTCCCATTTATTACCCACATCAGTTAGCTTTCTCTCAGAAGGCTAATGATCATCAGAATGCATAATGTTTTAATATCTGCAATGGAAGATGATATCGTCTCTCAACACTACTATTTGGTAGGTTTTCCTCGATGAGGTGTCTTGATTCAAGGAAGAGCAACATAATTCTGAGAAGGATTGATGATCTTGAATTCCTAAGAAGATAAAAACCTAAAATAGTCGTAACTTAGTCAAATTAAGAAGTTTGCAGCTGCTGTAGGTCATGGCAACCAACATGAACATAAATGGTTGTTGTTGCATGCTCAAGTGGTAAATGACAATGCCTCCATTACTTTACGTTAGATGTCATATTCAACCCCGAGAATGGGCAGGATTTTATAGTTGAGTGGCCTAACATCGATTTGGTCCACTTCTATTCTGCGTCCAATTATAAATGCCACTAGTGGTAGTGGGATGTAGGCATTTATCTGTGCATATACTTCATGGCGTAGTTGAATATTAGCGTATGCATCCCTCCCAAAACTTATATTTACAGATATAATCGTCAAACGTAGATGCATTTAAAGCCAAAATTAGGGGGAGATATGAAGTTTGTCAAAATTTGCAAGGGCAGGTATGCTATTTTCTAACCATTGCAAGGATAGACATGTAAGGACACCCGGTCGTCAACGTGAGTTATCGTCAATGTGAGTTAGTGGCCATTGTATTTTAGTGAGATGGAAAGGTGTCTTAAGTGTGACTTAATTGGTAGCTGTCTCACTCTAAGTGGGAGCAATGAGACAGAGGTGGAAGAGACAAGCCCCTTTGTGAGGTAAGATAACATTTGGGAATCCTTGTAATTGGCTGCATGATGTGTCAAACAGCATGCCCAATTAGGTGCAGATGCCAATCAATCTGTGGCAGCTCTCTGCGCCATTCTCACGTGGATCACATAAGCTTCCTGTTGAAGATAAAGATGCACTGTTCAGATCACAAGAATGTGCCTGGAGATCCTCGTGGAACCAACTACACTTGTTCATTGGAGGCATCAATGGAGTTGGAGCTCCAATCGACCAAGAAGGTTGACGATGGTGAACCTGGACACTTTGGGTCTCCATCTTCCTTTCAAGCCTTGTAAAGCAAAAGGATCATGCTGATGAATGAACCCGGACACTGTGTCGTGTCCAAAACATATGAAGATTGATTTATTTTTCTCTTTTCTATAAAGAAATCTCTTGTCCCTCCTCTTGCAGAAAGTAGCGCACAAAGGAGGGAGATCTGCTTTCCATGCAAGAGGCACTTGGTTTGGTCGTTCTTTATGGAGAGCTCTATGAGTTGGGAAGAAAAAGGCTGAGAGTCCTCCTCACAATCTATTTCTTTTGGTACTTCCACATCATAAGTCCTTGATTAATTTCTTTAAACTATGCTAAATGTATATACTCGGGCATTAATTGTAGTTCTTCCCTCTCCTATGATTTAGATAAGAATATTATTATTCATAGTACGATCTTATTTGCTTGAGTTATGAATTAGTCAATGTTGATTAATTAGTTTTGGAAACTAATATATTGAATAATATTAAAATTAAATAATCTAATATTTATTTATTAATATCTTAGATTTTCATTGAAAACCTATGCTAAGAATTAAAAATATTTCTCGTGCATTACATGTTTTCTTTTATGTGTTTGTCCATAGTGAGTTGGATTGATTAAAATAAAATTGACATGGTAAGAACTAGAGCATTACTTGGAGAACAAACCTAAAAGCTTTTGAATTTTGGCTAAATATATTTCACCAAATTGTGTTAGTGATTCTATTTCATCTTGTGGAGCTATTTTAAATTCCATGCTCCAAGCATGACCCAATGCTGATCCGTTTGTATCTTGGAGTTGGGTTCGGAGAAACCCGAGTTACAATGATAGTTCGATCGATCATGGTTCAACCATGACAACCTAAACCGGTGCCAAGCTTGATCGAAAACAACATATGCCTAAAGGTGCATTTGGGAACATATTTGAGATACGATATGACTCATGCTTGAAACTTTAAATCTCATTTGGCGTGGATGCTACATTGTAAATGCTCAAATATTAATGCTCTCTCGAGATAGCATTAGCATTTCAATATTCACAAAATACTATTATAATTTTTTTAAAATTTTAAAATATCATAGATTACCAACTTGATTTAATGGAAAGTCAATATGATTTATATTTTCTATAAGGTAAAATTTTATTTATTTATTTTTAAATACTATTTTAATTTATTTATATGATTATTATTTATTTATTATATATCTGGCTCATACAAAATTTTTTTCTAAGATTATCATTTATTTATTTACTTATTAATTTAAATAAATATATATTTATTTATTTTTGAATAAATATTTAAAAATTAGAAGGATAAATTTATCACATAATAATATTTAATAAAATTTTAAAATATAATTTTACCAAATAACACTTACGATAATATATATTTAAAATACAGTCTTTATCTATTCCATGATTACATGTTCACTCAAACCCGTTTAACCAAATGTTGCTAAATGTTACTTGTACATCTGCTAAATGTGCTTATGTTCTTCTACCTGCAACAAGTAAGCTGCTCATGCTGATGTTAGTGACTCCATTGTGATTTCCCAAGTAGCAATGAACCCTGGAAATGAAACATGATGAGGTTCGTGTAGTCGTATGACAACCCATCGTCTATCTATCAAACATGATGAGCTCGGATTTCTGAAAAGTTCTTTTCCGAGAGAGAGAGAGAGAGAGAGAGAGAGAGAGAGAGAGAGAGGGGGGGGGGGGGGGGGGAGAGGTTCTTATGATACATGAAGTTTGTCTACGTAATCTATGCACGTGTAGTCATCATTCTTTTCTTTGATATACTGCATGGTCAGCATGAAATTCTAGGTCTTCGTCTTCATCGTCTTCGCTGATCTCAATTCCTCCAAAACCCTGAGCAGCTCTTCGAAGTGCTCCTCCTCGCATGGGATCTGAAGCCCGCCAACATGGTGGAAGCCAAACTCCTTTGCCACCCTCTCCATCTGCGCACGGAACGTCGGCAGGCGAAGGTAGCTTATCGGGATCACAAAGCGCCTCATCTCGTCCCCCACGTACACAACCAAGCATCCTTTGGGAACCACCATGCCTGCTGCGGGCTCATCGTCCAGCAATACCTCCTTCATGCTCGACCTTCAAGATTTCTTCTTTCCTTTCATGCAAACCAACACCTACATCTTCCGACTCCGATTGAAACCGAAGAAAAAGAAGAAGATCAGATAATGTTCATTATTAAGGCTCAAGCCATTACAACTTATTGCACACTCTCTAAATAGTCAGCATTACGTTCCGACTTCAGATATAAAGAATAGTAGGGATACATAGAGATGAGATGCGATGCTATTGTAATGCTCGTGTTGATTCCATTGTTGTACATCGTAACAATACATGTTAGAAGATCAATCAAGATCTTAAATCAAAGCTAATTATAATAATTCTCTATATCTAGCTTAAGAATGAATGCAATAGTTAAGGATTTGTGTAGGTGTACTTCCTTAGTTCTTATGATCACGATCATAAATGTGAATAGTGCGATCACAATCATCTAATATTTATTATTTTCTTATAATATATATTGGCTCCATTGTTGTGTTGATTTCATTGTTCTACGTTGTAATTTATACATGTTACAAGACCAATCAAGGTCCTAAATCAAACGTAATTATAATAAGTCTCTATGCCTAGCTTAGATATGAATGCAATAGTTAAGGATTTGTGTAGGTGTACTTCCTTTAGTTGCTGTGAATGTATTATTCTCTAATCCAATCTTCTGCTGTGTCATAATCACAAGTGTGAATTGGTGCGATCACAATTATCCAACATTTATTATTTTCTTATATGCCCCCATAAAATTGGTGTTCATGATTGTATACCAATCTTAAAACAATGTGGAGTAAATAGTTTGGTATATAGTGGCTTTGTCAAAGAGCTTCCGAGTTGTTCAGCCATGTGGACATGACTTACACAAAACTTCTTATGAGAAATATGATCATGAATAAAGTAAAAGTTGATAGTTATATGCATTATCGTTAGTGAAAGATTAGAATAGCATATAGATAAGTAGCATCAATGTTATCATAATATATATTTGGAGGGGATGATTGAGAAATATGAAGTTCACGTAATAAATTTTGCACATAATTAATCTCAATAGTGATAGCGGCAACAACATAATATTTGGCTTCCATAGAAGAATGAGCAGTAGTTTTTTTATTTATTTTAAACTCCAATTAATTGGGTTGGCTCTAAGAAAAATGATACAGGTAGAGGTGCAATCATCATAATTCCATGCCCAATTAACATCAACAAAAGCGTGAAGACTTAATGAAGATCCTCTCTGAATCAAGAGACCATAAGTTAGAATACCTTTTAAGAAATAAAAGAATCACTTGATTGCACTCCAGTAGTTTGATGATAGTTGATGCATGAATTGAGATAGTTTCTCCACTATAAATGGTATTATAAGGCACCAAGTGTACAATAACAAAAGATAGCATCAACTAGGGGTGAGTCATCATGAAGCTTCAAGGGAGGTGATATGTATTGTAATAAGAAAAGCACTGATGAAATTGGTACTATCTCTATACCAAGAAAGTAGCTCCATGAACCAAGATTATTCAAAGAAGAACAATTAGAGAATGCACTTATGAACTGGTACATAAAATCAGCTGAGCTCCATGTAATTATAATGTCACTTGTATATATTAACAAAAGGTGAGTAATCTTGCCTTGGCGAAAAATAAATAATGATAAATCATATTTTGGGTTGACAAAATCATATAATTTTAAATATTTATGTAATTTAATATACCATGTTCTTGGTACCTAATGAAGTTCATAGATTGTCTTTTGTGGTTCATAGACTTGTGTAGGAAAATCAGAGTTAATGAACCATAAAGGTTGCTGCATATAAACAGTATAAGTGAGAGTGCTTGGTAGGAATATATTGTTAACATCATGTAGGAATAATTTTGTACATCAGTTCATAAGTACCCTCTCTAATATTTTTCTGCGAAGGATCTTAGTTCATTAAAATACTATCTTAGTGTAGAGATAGTACCATTCTCATTGGGGCTTTTCATAAACTCAACTACATACATAATTTACTTGATTAGATTAAGATGAATGATGCTAAAGAAGTTTTTAATCCTATACCCATATCATCTCCCTAACTTGATGATGGCTCATCTTTAGATGATATTGTCATTTATCACTTGGTGTTTTACAGTATCTCTTTCTTATTAAACTAGATATTTCGTCAATAGTCAACAAACTATCTCGATTCATGCATCAAACATTATCAAACTATTGGAGAAAAATCAAGCAAATTTTTCATTACTTGAAAGATACTTTAATATTGCCATTCTAGTTCTTAAAGGAGATTAATTGGGTGCAAAACTTGCCACATGAATTTCAAATTTCACAATCATCCCCACCAACTAAATATTATGATAATATTGATGCTATTTATCTGTATGCTAATTCAATCTTCCACTCATGGATAAAATAATATAGTTATTATCTTTTACTTTGTTCGTGACCAGATTTATCAAAACAAAAAACTTTGTGTAAGTCACATCCACACAAGCCAATCAACTCCTGAACTCCTTGAGGAAGCCACTATCATACCAACTATTTACTCAGCATCGTTTCAAGATTGATGGAACACCAAACTTGCGGAGATTATAATGAATGCTGGATGCTTATGATCACTCCAATTCAAACTTATGATTATAATCACAATAACTAAGGGAAGTACACACATATAAATTCTTGACTATTGCATTCATATCTAAGCTAGACAGAGAAATAGTATAATTGCTTTTAATTTAGGACATTGATTGGTCTTGCAACATATATAAATTACAACCTACAACAATAAAATCAACATAGCAATGGAACCAATATATATATTATAAGAAAATAATAAATATTGGATTATTATGATCGCATCAATTCATATCTGTGATTTTGATCACAACAACAAAGGGAAGTAAGTACACCTACACAAATCCTTGACTGTTATATCATCCCTAAGTTGGACAGAGAGAATTACCATAATTACTTTTGATTTAAGATTTTGATTCACCTCGTAACATGCATAAATTACAACGTATAACAATGAAATCAGTTTCTTTACGATTCTTTATGCTATAGAACTCCACCTTCTATAGCCACAACGAAAGCTTGTCATCCTTGCCATCATTCTTTGAGCCTCTTAACAACTTTCCACCGCATTTATTATTTCCTTATAAGATAAACCAACCAACATTTACCAACTCGATGCCTACATGTTGATGCTAAACTACAATGATCTTCATATAAATTGTCCATCGAAGTAGACTTTAGAAGACGGAAAAGTTGACCATGGAAAATGGAAGAGAACATGTAACAGTACATAAAATAAAGTAATTAACTTTTCTACTTCTCTATCGTCAAAATGCATGCCATCGTTGGGAAACCTTCTCCATTGTCACGAAGAGTTCTCAACCCAAGCTCAAGAAGACGGACATACAAGAAACCATACCGCCAAACGTTCTGGGCCCGATCGGGACGAATCGGGTCGGGTTCAAATTGATGGGGATCCGAACCGCTTTTCGACCGACCGGGTTTGGGCGTCTACCTGACGACAGTAGACCCGCCCCATCTATCACGTGACCATAACGTGACCGATGGCTTTCGTCTCTCCGTCGCGTCCTCGTTTTATGTCTCCCTCGGCTCGATGTAAAGACTTCATTCTAGGGTTTGGGCCTTCCCCTCCTCCTCTCTCGTTTCTTGTTCTAGCCGTGGGTATCTGCGATGGATATTGATCTCAGCGCGCCCCATTCGATGGGAACCACCATCATCGGTGTCACATACAACGGCGGCGTCGTCCTCGGCGCCGATTCCAGGACGAGCACAGGTCCAAGCCTACGCGAGGAGAAAATTAATGAAATCTTTGTTTGCCGCAACTGTTTCTTTCGGATTTAGTGGGGTTTCTCTTGTTTTTGTCCCTTTCTTGACATGTTTGGATTTTGCCCACAGGGATGTACGTTGCCAACCGGGCATCGGATAAGATCACCCAGCTGACGGATAATGTCTACATTTGCCGTTCTGGATCGGTAATTCTTTCTTTTCCATTCTTGCGCGCGAATCGCATGCATCAAGATCGCGTCTTGCTAGTGATTGATTTGGTTTCGTTTCTTGACTGTGGCAAATCAATTTGACACGATTGGTGTTGGAATCGGTTTTCCTGACATTGCTTTACAGCCTAATACGTTTTCCTTTGTCTTGTCGTGGGAACGCGCCCGGCCGATTTTCTATTACTGGAGAAACTTTAATTGTCTGATTGATCTGTTATTGAAATTCCTTCCCTCGGTGTGAGTTTCGGTGTGTTGCTTCTCGTGTTCTTGGTAGAAACAGAATTCGTGCTTGTGTTATATATTCTGTGGATATTAAGTGGATCACTTTGTAAAGAGGACTTATCTTGAACATGTAGTTAAGATGGTTTTAACCTTTCCAAAATGATAATGTAAATGTTATCTATGCCATGCTGAACTATTTGTTGGATGCAGTTATAGTTTTGAGCATATTAGTGTATGGAAAAAAATATGGTCTTATGAGTGTCTTTATAAAGCTAAATTCTGTTAGTTCCTGGCCATGCTTAGTAGTTCTTCTTTCTTCTTCTTCTTCTTCTTATTTTTGGGACCTTACAATGCAGTTGCAGATGTTGTCTCTTTTCAAATAATCTTTTCTCCATTTTCAACTGTGCTGTTTCTACTTGCATTTGATATACTGTGGTGTTTGTTATCATATTATTAATTTGTTATATTTTAGACAACAAATTATATTTGGACCATCTGTAAGACAAATACTGGATGTCAAGGGGCATAACTTTGAGCAGTAGTGGTAAGAGCATAGATTACAACAAGAGTCTGACAACATATATGGAGGCCAATCAGGCAGCTAATTGAATCGTATGTATCGGCTGCATTCTCTCCTGGCTTCAAGACAATTTCAATCTGTTGTAACATTTAGTCTCCGTTTCCTTTTCTTAAATTCCCAAGATAAACTTGTTTGCCATCTCTGTTAAGTCAAATATTAAGGAAAAACTCCAATTAGAACCCTAAGATCTATAGTTGTTCCCTAATTTACCTGTCAAAGAAAAGATAAACTTGAAACTTATTACATAAAATAATAAACAATATACTTAATTAAAACTGAGTAAACCAAAGTCCTGGTCTAACCCTATGATGCATTATAGATTCTTTTTGTTTCATTATAATTTCAGAAGATTTTGTTTTTTTGTTGTAGTTTATATGCTAATCAATATCCGCTTTTTGCTTGGTAACTTAAGGTTTCTCCTTCTTCAAGCTGCTTGGTAACTTAAGGTTTCTCCTTATACAAGCATCATCAACTATGGAATAATCAGTTTCCTATCGACACGCCATTACTTAGTCTACCTAGTTTTCTGACTTTTTTCTCGAGAAAAGCAAGCTACTAAAAGTTCATGATTCCTTTCAGGCCGCTGATTCCCAGGTTATCTCTGATTATGTCAGATACTTCCTTCATCAACACACGTGAGTTTATCAATCTTCCCTTCTCTGTTTCTGGTTTAACAAAAAATCCACTTAATAGATGCTTCAAAGTTCAAACCATTGTTTTGTATTAATTTCACAACTCTAGTAAGGATTTATATCATAAGCTATCAAGTAGATCTTACAATTTGAAATTAGTTTATCAACAAAAACTCTATTCTTTGAATTTTACCAAGGATTATCACCAAGTATCTATGAAGAGGTTTAGCTGATTATTTTTATTGCTGTAGTGCTGGTTTGGTGTAACTTATCTTCCATATTTGTTGCAGAATTCAACTTGGGCAGCCTGCGACAGTCAAGGTGGCAGCTAATCTAGTTAGATTATTGTCATATCAAAACAAGGTATCAACATTTTACTTCTGTAATAGAAAAAAGTTTTATTTTTGTTGTCAGCATTAATCTATTATTAATTAGAATTATGGTGCTTATTTATTTTTCATAAACAATGGTATGATAAGAGGTATATCATGTAATTATACATCTGTGAGATTATTATCTTCTTGTGCCATTACTAAATGCCAAACCAATGAAGTTGTTATTAGACTGGGTCTCCTTTTATGCAGTTTTGAACCATTCCATGTGTTTCACTGTATCATAATATGAAATATGGGACCTCTTATTACTATTTTTTGCTTTAGTTTATGTCTCATACCTTACCCATGAAAAAGGAGTTGAATGAAATATTGAACTGACTGATCCTTTTATATTAGCTACATACATCTTCTTTCGAATTTCTGCTTTTAATTTTTTTTGCAACATAGTATATACATTGTCTAACTTGTGTCATGAACATTTCTAGAACATGCTGCAAATGGGTGTCATTGTTGGTGGATGGGATAAGTATGAAGGAGGTCAAATATATTCTGTGCCCCTTGGAGGGACAATCTTGAAGCAACCTTTTGCTATTGGAGGTGTGTATCACAATTAGTGTTCTTGAAATGGATGTTGATTCTCGTTTACTTTGTTTTGCATAATGCATAGTTCAGATATACTACGTGCTGCAAAGCAGATTTTGATTTTGAAAATTCAGTAGCATCATATTTTTCAAGCAAAAAGTTTGTGTGATATGCCATTCATAAGTACTGAAAATGGATCCCTATAGTGGGCTCACTAGAATATCGAGAAACTTCTTCTTCTTCCTTTTTTTTTTTTTTGACAATTTCAGCCCAAATCCATGCATATTAGTCCTGTAAGGCATGTCCCAACTCTTTCCATTATTTTTTTTTTGTACATTTGACTACTTTACGCTGTTGGCATTTAACAGTTAAGAAACTGTTTCATCATTTTCATGTAAATTAACTCACAGAACTAACTTCAAGGTTGCTAGGAAGTAGGAAATTTAGATATTTCAATGAGACCAGGATGTGTCCCTATTTATCTTGAATGTGAGAGCACACTCTTTCTTTGATTGGCACTGGCAATCCGTTTTGAGTGGGCTTGTGTCTTGTTTCGGCTATTTACAAGTTGAAAGTTTACACACCAAATAAAGAAGAGAAGATAGTGGTGTTTGTGCATGTGCACATAAGAGCTAGAGATATATGCATGAAGGCCAGTTTGCTATGGTATGGCCAGCATGATAAAACATGCTTTACAATGATCTCAGATGGTCATGAAAATTTAAAATTGGTGGCAAAACTTTTGCCCTCTTGTAATTTCGCACTGCTGAAAATTTTGATCTGATCCATTCTACGGTTAGGATTGGGCTACTTTAATATGAACATTCTTATAATAGATTCGATAAATTCACATTGTTGCTGACAAATAACTAACTTTAATAGGATTGTCACTGGTAATATGGTTCATTTTTATGAACCGTTTGAAATCACAACATTGTTTCTGACAAATAACCAAAAATCTTTTGTCAGATGGTAAAATAGTGCTTGACTCCTACTCACATGGCTAAAATTGCTGATTACGCTTGTGTGTCTAATAATATTTTACGTTAAATTTTAGTGATTTACTAGGACATGACTACATGCACTATATATGCAATGCATATATACTTAAGGTTAGACCACTTGATCAATATGCATTGCCAAGGGATTAATGGCTGATGGAGCAGTTGCGCCTAAACTAAATGACAATAACATCAGACATTGTAGGAATTTGTGGTCTATGTTTATTATTTATGTTTGGGGACTTTCTGCATTTCTGATTTTAGTCAAGTAAATAGCAGGATACATATTGTGGAAGGTCAAAGCACATTGTTTTATGAATGTTTTTGAGCTTTTTGAGTGTCATTAGCCTTTGAATTTAGATATTGTGTAATGGTGCCTTGTTCTTGTTTTTGTAATACCATTGGTCGACCTTGTTATTGAATATAAATGTGTACTCATAATAGGATCTGGTTCAGCCTATCTTTATGGTTTCTTTGATCAAGCATGGAAGGAAGGAATGAGCAAAGATGAAGCAGAGGTATGCAAAATATTGACTTTTGTGCCGGATATCTATAATGTCAATATGTTTTGGCAATAGATCTTGTTCCTGTGTTATCAGACAATTACAAATCAAATCATGTCATATGTTTTGAGTTGGTGGTAGCTTATGTCATATTGTCACGAACTTAGCTAGAATTGTCTAAGTCGTGAGGCCACCCTTGCGATAAAGTCAAGGATTTAGCTGGAGTTGCCTAAGTCGTGAAACACCATTGCACCAATTTTTTAGACTTAGCTAGGATTGCCTAAGTCATGAGGCGTCCTTGGGACATATGTATCCGCAAAGGGTTAGCCTAGTTGCAACCTCATATAGGTCCCGAAAGACCTGTAAAACAGAAAGCTGATTAGTTTAGAAACGAGCGATGAACAAGTCCCAACGTTTCGCGAAGAGGGAAGCTTTATAAGCAATTCAGCGAGCACCTTGAGTGCATGAGAGAAAAGAGAGAAAGGAGGAAAACAAAGACTTTAGAAGGTTGAACGAACAGTTACAAGTCCACAAACAACTGCTTCCCGGGTGTCGGACGCAAAGGCAAGTTTTCGTCAAGTTGACGTGCGAACTTATGAAGAGTGTTCAACACTCGACACTATCCTAAAGCCCTATCCCCCTTGGTGCCACCGGGGGGGTTCCAGGGTGCTGAGATGGTTAATGTTTCGCGTACAGCTGCGTTCTGCAGAAAACAAACCGTGACATGCAAAAACGAAGCCATTTTGGGGTAGTTTTGTTCGGTGGTACAAGCGGTCGCACTGCAACTGTCATTGCTTACATTTTTACAAGCAAAACACACCAAAGCCAAGGCAAAACATGCTGCCCAGCATCTGTATAAGCATGCAAAAGCGACGAACTGTCACGGACAAAATTGTAAACGGCTTGTTCGGTGTAATGCTTATGCATGTCCGTGTTCCTTTCGATTGGTTGTCACTTGTAAAGCTCGTAAAGGGCTTGCCAAAGGCAAAATGTCCCATTTGAGTGAGTTTGTAAGCCATTGTAGGCTTGTACATAAAGCTTGCGTCGAGTGCATACTTGTACTAGAATTCGGTCTGTAGTGGACCAATTTTATACCTTTGTTGTGCAACTGTTCTGAGCTTGTAATATCCATGGTTGGAATGTGCATTGGCTATAAAGTGTTTGCTAAAAGAGTGGCTTGTGGATCCCGTGTGAAGCGCTCGCCCGTTCTCTTTCGTAGGTCCTAAGGGATTCTAGGAGATTACGGGGAGGTCGACCTTTGCGGTGATACGCATTGGTGCCGCACGGCCAGGCAAAACCAACAAGTCCGCGACAGATGGTATCGAGCGACAAGCCCACTTACAAACACTTAGCATGCAAACGCGTGGGACCTAGCGAGGCACCACGAGTACAATAAGCTAAGAGGAATCGCGGAGCGCACAAAGGCTCGGGATGGAGTTCGAGCAGTGGCTCGACATTAACACCCAGACTTGACAGTGCTCGAGGCAAGCAGAGTGCTTGGCAAAGGATGAGACCATGCAAGGTGGAGTGGGTTGTTTAACGATCGAAAGAGTTGTTAACTCAAGGAATTTGATACTCATGCAAGGCCTTGCATGCGAACGATGGATTGTTCGCGGCCATCCCAAGGCGACCGAAGGTCGGCGCCATGGAGCATTAAAACTTTCTCTGGCATGTGCGTGATACTTTCGTAAGAGGTCAAGGCGTGCAGCAGTTCGGCATGTTGCTAGACCCGGAGGGGTGCAGGCTGTATTGGTGAAATGTCACAATCCCAGCAAGTGCATTCAGAAGCGCGCACTGGGCACGCTTGTTCAGAGAGGCGAAGTAGTCCAAGGGGATGGTGGTCTCCAAAATTTCCAAAGGGAAGGAGGCGAAGAGCGAGTTGCTCCAACGACGATATATCCGGGAGGGATAAGTCCCGATTCTCCATAGGATAATCTTGTGCAATGAACCGCACTAGTTGAGGAGTACCTCAAGTCGAAGCTTGATGGAACGAGTGAGTGGTAAGGAGTCATTGCATGATCTCGCCGATGGTGATGCGTTGGTGGACGATAGCGAGATCAAGTGGGGAGCAACCTGTGCAATACAAAGTGAAGGCACACTTGGAGCCGATAGTGAGATCGGACTCAACAAAGGGTGACGCGTGGAATGGTGGGCGTGAGGGCCACCATTAACGCAATGCAAATCGAGAGCGGAACAACTTGGGGTAACTTGTTGATGTACCCAAACCGCATTTAAGGAGTTGACAAAGAAGATAGAACGATGGAGCTGAGGCTTGGAGCTTTCCTTAGACAGAGGTCAAGGACATGGATTCTTGCGAGGCAAGAATCGGATCATGTCGCTTCCACGGGTTTCATATTCGATGGAGCCGACTCATCTTGCATGGTGCCAAAGACAAAGGGAGCTTTGAGGCACACGCACCTTATCTCGATAAGCATTTGGGAGATTCTAAGGCGACACACGAGGCAAAGTTGGTGTCAAAAGGCCTTGACAGGGCAAGAGGATGCAGAGGTAGTTACTCTTGAATAATATGCCACGTTGTTGTCATTCGAATTGCCATGAGGAAAGCGGTGCACACGGAGATTGTCTTTGGTAGGGCAGAGACCCGTGATCCGCATAATGGTGCACTAATTTCTACAAAGTCGTGGGACTTGAGAGGAGCTTCTAGGCGATGGATTGTCCTAGAGTTAGGCTTCGCTCGAGTGTGACCCAAGAGCGGGTGGACGAAGGCCGATCACAAAGTAGCGAACGGAACCGAAGGTGGCGGGGCCCTACGATGTGTTGGTGGAGTCCACACATGGAAATATCGAGTTCGAGTTCATACCATAAGGATCACATGCAAGGGGATGTCACCGAAGGCGACGATACAATCTGGATCGTGGTGGAATGGCTCGTGGCAAGGCGACACACGCTTCGTCCACGAGGACATGGTCATCTGGAAGTATGATCGGGAGCGCAATTGGGAGCTCCACTTCGGTGAATAACACGACGACAAGAAGAGCTATGGATTCAAGTAGTGAATGTCATGGTATCGCAGAGGCGGGTCTTTCGTGCGTGCATCGAATGTTGCATTGAATGGAAGCTTTGGATATCGGCATGGGGCCGTGAACTATCAAGGAAGAAGTTCGGACGAGTACCGTGGAGTCCCAGTGGGGACCGGATCATGCAGAGGTATGATCGAGCGGTTGAAGAGTGGAATCGCGAGCTCACATTCGCTAAGGAGCCCGGTAAGTCGGTGGACAAGGCCGAGTAAGCGAACATTGCAGCAACGGCCAAGGAGAATAGAAATGGTGCAAGTTCGTAACATGAATGGCGGTGGCCATACATGGGTGTTGTAGTCTGTCTTTCCGACCAAGTGGAATCGCTCGAGAACACGAGGTGTCGGAAGCGGATGGTGAAATAGGGCGAAGAAGCAATGACGAGTCCAAGAGGGACTCTACCCAAGATCAATCATCGGTTAGATTGAAGGTGGACTCAAAGGAGTGCCACAATGCCGCGGAGGCGAATCTACCGATCATGAAGAAGGGATGTAGATGCGAGACAACGGATAATAGTGCCGGGCGCTGCGGTTGCCATGGTACCGCAGAGGCGGGACTTCCGGGAGTCATCAACTTTGCTCTCATAGAGGGAGAGCACTTAGTCGTGATATGGCCGTGGAGGAGGAGAATGCTTTGGCAAACTCCATGTACCAAGACAAGGTCAAGGGCGCGGCTGGAACTTCGTAAGACCAGGTCAATAGACTTTCCATCAAGATAGCCGTGAGTGAAGGACTTGGTCGATGCAAGAGTGCATGACCAAGGATCGAGCAGCAAGACGCTGCGGTCGCACCTTTGCTACTCGTGAGTCGGCGAGTAAATGATGGAGAAGGCGGTACAATCCCAAAGGCGACGGATCTATCGGAGACTTACTCCAAGTTGGAGTGATAACTTCTGCATTCCGTGTTCAAGGGCAATGAGAAGGCGAATCATAGTAGCCGACTCAAGGTAAGGATTGCAAACACTTCAAGTGCTTGGCGTGAGCTAAGAGCAAAGCGAAGTTTAGTAACCACTGATGCACAAGTACAACTCGAGGAGGTGGGCGAAGTCAAGTAACCTTTGCCTTCTCAACTCTCAAGAGAATGGGCGGAACCGAGTACCCACTCTCTTAGTTATCCGCAGAGGAGCTCGCACAAATTCAAGACCCTTCAAGAGACTAATGGAAGATAACAGCTTGTCAAGTCCTCACCAACGGTGATCACACGAGAGTAGACTATCCGCTTCATTTCCCAACCGAATGTCAATCAAAACGGAAGTGATGCGAGCCTACTGGGCAAGACAACTAAGTGGAAGAAGATTCACGGGCAAATTTCATGAGGAAGGACTCAAAACTTTAAAGGTCATGAGGCGATGCTCGTTAAAGCTCCAACAAGCATCTATCCAGCTAAGAGACAAGAAGAATTTCAAGATCGGCGATATCAAAGATGGTCTTTTCCCTTCATCGATGAATCCGCAAGACTCAAAGAAGGATCAAGACAACTTCGCCACCCCACACCGTAGCAGTCGAGTTATTGGCGAGTTGAAGCAAAGATGGCGGATTAAAGTTCGACGACTCAACAACAACAAGTGGAGAGCAATTGGGAGCCAAGAGGCGATCGCAGAGGAGTAGAAGATCAAGATCCAACAAAGAAAAGAAAGGCTTCACGAGGACGCCAAAGGAATAAGTGGGGAGAATGTCACGACAAAATTGTAAACGACTTGTTCTGTAATGCTTATGCATGTCCGTGTCCCTTTGGTTGGTTGTCACTTGTAAAGTTTGTAAAGGGCTTACCAAAGGCAAAATGTCCCATTGCAAGTTTGTAAGCCATTGTAGGCTTGTACATAAAGCTTGCCGAGTGCATACTTATACTAGAATTCAGTAGTGGACCAATTTTATACCTTTGTTGTGCAACTGTTCTGAGCTTGTAATATCCATGGTTGGAATGTGCATTGACTATAAAGTGTTTGCTAAAAGAGTGGCTTGTGGATCCCGTGTGAAGCGCTTTCTCTGTCCTGTTCTCTCTTTCGTAGGTCCTAAGGGATTCTAGGAGATTACGGGGAGGCTGACCTTTGCGGTGATACGCATTGGTGCCGCACGGCTTAGGCAAAACCAGCTAAGTCCGTGACAGAACGGTTCGTTGAACGAAGTTGTTGCGGGTGCACGATGATCGTTTGTGATAATATATTATATAACTATTTATTATCACCGCATCAAATACTCTTGATCTAGATCTCCAATTCTGGCAAGATCAGTCTGGTTAGGTGCCCTTGCCGCCCAGGATATTTGGGCAATTCTAGATGACGAGTACTTAAAGGCACTTTGTATCTTGTTAAGGATACAAGACATTTTTTTATTCAAGTTGAAGTTCAAGCAAGGCAGTGCTCATGAACTGATCTCTTATTGTTGTACTATCTTGTTTAGGCACATATCCACAATCTACTATTGATGAAGTACAAGATTGTAAATTTATGTTCCTAAAGGATATAGCAAGAAGTCTTACATAAGACTATAATAAACCAGGTGGAATCAGAACCTTCTTATTACTTGTCCTCCATTGTTACAATTCATTGTTTAATATACTTGCTATTTGTCCTCCCCTTCTGAACTATGAAAGGAGTTAAATAGCAAATTTTAGTATATGCTGCTAGTCAGTTTATTAAACTTTGTACTTTTACGTAATGTTTCGGCTTTACGTTTGGAAGATGGGAACACTGAAAGAGCAAATGTAATTAACCAACTAGCTTTAAGTGTTAAACCTACCAAGGTTAAACAGCTGCTTCTTTTTTCTCTAGAAATTATATCTGTTCAGACCAACTGTAAGCAAATCATGATTTTGATTTAAAAGAAGTACAGATCTTTCCTGTCAGGAATTACTACTTTAGTGATGCTAATTTAATATGATAATGTTCCTGCATGAATGATTTATGGGTAAATATCAATCTTTCTTCATTTGATTGTCAGTTGCACTGTTATATGCAGACAATTTTTGGTTGTTTTAACTATCATTAGCAGGAAATTATCTTGTGATTATGATGCTTTGTTCTTCCAAAATGCAGAAATTAGTGGTGAAGGCAGTTTCTCTTGCTATTGCACGTGATGGGGCTAGTGGAGGTGTTGTGCGTACTGTTACTGTGAGTATCTTCATTATGTATATCATAGAAAACTAAGTTTCGTGCAAAGGTTGCATGGCTTCCTGCTAAAGATTCTACCCTTATATTTGATTAGAAGGGTGCCAAAAAGATGAATCGTGGTGGCTTCTGTTTTCCAAGGCATATCTGCATAACTTTTCGTTTCTAATGGTTTCACAATAATTGTTTAAGCAACCCAAATTATTACCTTGAGCTTTTGCAAATTGTGTTTATTTGAATCTGACACCATGCCCTTCATAGATAGTTTCAAGAAACTCCTGCTGACTTTTGTTAGTATAATTGATTTTCACATTTTCATTGGAGAATGCCAAATCTAGTAGATCAACTGATTGATTGGTCTGCGAGTGGGTTGTTGCTAAAACTGGTTAAACAAATGGATGTTGACCATTAGAAGACCTGTTCAGCGGTCTTGTGGTGATGCCGTGTTCTTTGTTCTATAGAGAAGTCTCAATTCTTCAGCTCATGCATAAGTAGTTCGTGGTTACTTAAAAATTTGTATGTTATCATCCTGCAGCCTCAGTGTAGCTCATATTTGTTGCGCTCATTTTGCTTGTGGATTTGCAGATCAATGCTGATGGTGTCACGAAGAACTTCTACACCGGCGACTCACTCCCTCTGTGGCACGAAGAGCTGGAGCCACACAACTCGCTACTAGACATCCTCTTGGCCAGCGGCAGCCCTGAGCCTATGAGCACATGATTTCTTGATCTCCCGAGTTGCTCCAGTTCTGAGAACCTGTCTTGAATTAGATGCCATCAATGTTCCTTTAGAAATTGGTGTTTGCTTGCTTAGATAGGCAGCTCACCAATATACTCTTGTTGGGTTTAGGGGGGAACTCAGTAACTTCGGATACAGCAAGTGCATCCGTGAAAAGAATGTAGTCTTTTGCGTGTGGACGTTTCCTTGCCCCCCCCTCCCCCCCCCCTCCCTCTTCCCTATCTCCACCAGTGGGCAAATTAAATCCATCGTGAAGATGATCTTGTGTTTTATGTAGACAAAAAATATTATCAGAATGTGAACATTTTATACATGCGCGATAACTCTTCCAAGATTATGCTGGTTAGGCCACCCACACCCCACCGTTCCATATTCATTCGGGGGGGGGGGGGGGTCTATACAACAAGGATTTGAATGTTTAACACTTATAACAAAATACACGATGATCTGAGATGCTTTGTACTTCCCAACTTTAATTACGACGAAGCACCAGCGAATCATTGCACCCAATTTTGCTTTTCCTAGGGATGTAGCCTATAGACATATGATGAGAAAAGGATGCAAGATTTACCAACATTGGCACACAAGTAAATTTATTATTATTATTATTTATTTATTTCCATGGTCTCAGGCATTGACTAATTTAACAGATAAAGAATATATATCATTATTATTATTATTATTATTATTATTATTATTATTTGTTTTCAAACATTAGGCCTTCATGGATATGAAACAGGTGAATCTTCACAAAAGCCTCACACAATACTTCCATCTCGAAGAAGGTGGCACGAGAAAATGCATAGAAGCCAAAAAAAAAAAAAAAAAAGTCAGACATGAAATAGGTGACTCTTTCACAAAAGCCTCACACGAAACTTACTTCCCATCTCGAAGAAGGTGGCACGAGCAAATGCATAGATCCCAGAAAAACAAAAAAGTTAAGGTAGGTCTGACGGAGCTGATCATTCAAAAGGTTTTAACTGATATTTGAAGCAGATAGAGTTAGTACCAAATAAGAGAGAGAAGCTCGTGCCTGCTTTCAGATAATGTTCCTTCGCTTCGTTAATTAGACAAGACTGCTCATTTTCATCTTGAATTCACCACAGTGGTTTCCGGGAGTGGGGAGAGCTGCATACGGGGTAGATGAGACTTGATCGAGGCATGGGAGGCTGCAATCTTTTTCTCTTTCAGCCTGGCAAGCACCTTCCTGACCTCGTTTGCCAGCTCAACCACCCTACCATCTTCGTGACCTGCAATAGTTCTCTTACTATATAATCAACTGATTACTAGACTTCTATATAAGAGCAAATCATATAAACATCTGCTCAAAGTGTATGCTAAGATCATTAAAGTAACATACAGACAGCTATTTGCTCTAGTGCAATGCGAAGGATGAAAATGTCACCCCTAGAATGAAAGTATCCATCAGATTCAATCAATCATAAAAAAATATGGTGTATTCCGTCCAAATTAAGTTTCACAACAGCTGCCTGCCTGACATCCTTCTTGGGCTGTTCCATGTTTTAATTCACATCGGTATCCTTCTTTGCACTGGATATGATATTAACAAAGACCTTTTGGGGAGATTAAAATACACATCTGACACTTATCGCAAAAGTTCTGGGAGATGGTTCTTACCAATGTCATACATTGCTTTTTCTAGCAAAAACAGGTAGTCTCTGTTGTTCCCACAAGGACCACTTGCGGTAGCAATTTGCCTGAAATTATGCAGATAGTCGAGCTATTGTAGAAAAAGAGAAGAAAGAAGATGGATTCCAGTGAGGTATCTACTGCATTACCTTGCCATTTCCTCCAGTGGAGCTGGACCTAGGTAGTACCTGTTGGCTTCTTTGTCAGGGGTGGACACGAAACTGCACAGGAAATGAATACCCAAACTCCAGTTAAAAACAAAAGCAGCTTTATCATGAAAATGCATCAATGGTATATTTCAGAGAAAAGAAGATGTTTTAGAGAGTATGTTTCTTACACAAGAACGCCTGTCACAGCTGGCTTTATTGGATCATCCTCCTAAAGGAATAGACGCCACATTAAACGAATGGGAAAACAGAAGGCCAAAAACAAGCAAAAAGAGAATGACATAAAATTTGGACTATACCTTGTAAAAGTCTACAGATGCCTTCATGTCATATTCACATTCTCTTCTCTCCAAATACTGAAATGTTCAGCAAATATTACATCTACAATAAAGAATTCAATCAGATATGACAAACTAAATAAACATTACCTGAATTGCTGCCTTTTCCTTCTCTCTGTCTCCTGTAACGCAATATGCAGAACCCCACTGACAGATATCACAGATCTTGTTATAACAAAGGTATGAATAAAATTTCAAGGAATAGATAGGAAAGCTGTTCTGTCCAAATTAAGAACAGCCAAGCCACAAACATAACTGCAGGTCTACTGGCAAGCACATAATGAGGATCTATTAAGTCATTATTAACCATTGTTTAAACGAGGGTAGTCACTTATTGTAGCCATAAGGACTGTTGATTGCTTTATTTACTCCAGAATAGATTTCACATGCTTTCCACATATAGAAAAAAAACCAAATTAGAATGATACCAATGAACTGTCTGAATGTAAATACTTCAGGTCCTCCATGTATATCTTTTGTAAGATGGGGAAAACTATGACCACATATATCAAGGCCAAAGTTGCAAATTTCATGGCTGACACATGAAGAAGTATGTCAAATTTTGCTTAGGATACTAAAGAATAATATTACACTTCACAAAATTCACCACCTCTGTAACCAAAATTATAAACAAGTAGACATTGCAGCCCAATAGGTCTTGAGTTCTGAAATTTCCATTCTCATTTAGAGTAATTTAATTCTAAAATACTACAGTATAGTATTGGATAATTCCTAAGCAATACAGTGGCAGATGATCCTTAAAACTTGAACATGAAGCAGGCAATGATCTTTCGAGTTTGAGTACGCAAGATAGAGAACAACACAGATGCCATCAAAACTCTAATGACTGAGATGCTTGTGCATGCTACATCATACCTTAAGATTTAAACATGAATCAGGAATAGATCATTTCAGTCTCAGTCTACTAGATGGAGAACAGAACAGAAATGCTATAGATTATTTTGTGACAATAATGTTCCTGTGCATGCAAAATCATAATTACTTACTCATCCCTTGGGAAGCAAAAACTCAACAAATATATATTCCTATAGTCTAACAAGCAACTAAAATGTCACTTTCTGAAATACAAGTAAAGAATCAGGCAATGATACAGTCCCTTGACTCAACATCACATGTTAGAAGTAAGATATGCTTACACAGACTGCCCCTTTCTTTGCCTCCAATGTGCAAGTTCTGGCAGGATAAGCTGGCGTACCTCTGTGGTCTATGCATGCTGTAAGATGAAAGAACTATTAGTTTCCCCATCCGAATTTATACAGACTGTGGCTTATTTATGTATAGGCAACACTTACCAAGATTAAAGACACGCTCATAGTCCTTGATGAAGCCAACTATTCTCTCATCAAAGTCAAATCCAGGGTTCCAGACCAATGATCCATATGCGAAAACCCACAGAACCATTTTTATTTATCTAAAGAGGTAGCTCAATGCACGTGCCTTCCACCAACACGGGTTTGGGGAGGATCACCGTATCCCACCTTACCTTGCAAGCAGAGGAGCTTTGTTTGTCACTCGATTCTTGGTCAACCAGTTGGAAAGGAGGGATCTCACAGTGGCAACAAGGTTCACGCTCTCACCATTGTTATTACCTGCATTAACAAAATAGATCTTGAAATTCATTCATGTGTAATGATCTCTTGAATATATCTTTATTATGCAAGGACCAATTGCATTATTAATGTTTTGAACATCTTAAAGCACACAAAAGTACCAAAAGAATGTGATGATAAATGTTTCAATTTAACTTATCTCCACAATGACTGCAGTGCCAAGCAAAGTGTTGCACTTGTTGAACACAACCAGGAGAAGCTACTACCGACTGAACAAGATGCATTACTTAAGTTTCTCTCTTTTGAAAAGTTCAAATATGTAGAAATATATAAAGAAAAAAAATTAGTTCAGCATAAAGTTTTATTGACAAGAAAAAGCATATGAAACAGCCAAAATCAAATGATTTGATTAATAGCTGATTATAAACTATCCTTTATGGAGCTAATCATTTCTAAATTTGACTAGTTTCTGGACCTTTCTAAATGTTGGTCATTACCTGCTGCCCTTATTTAAAGTCATATATTTCCCACTTTGACCAGTTGCTGCAGAAGACTTAGCTTGTTTATTTTGTTATTCTTACCTCACATTAAATGTTTCCTAATCAACCGGTTGCTGGACACCGTATGGTCTGCCTTTCTAAGAACAAATAAATGAATGAGAAAATAAGAGCAAAGGCTCCAAAAATCAGGCACACATCCAATTGCAATTGACAAAGGAGGTCCAACTATATTAATCAACATCGTAATGTAACGCCTATCACCTTCCAAGAAGACAACTCGTAAAGCTATTTCGAATAAAACAACCTTAGAACAACCCTAATTAGCAGCATTGCAGCTTTCTTGATAGCAACACAACACATGTTTCTCTTGGATATACAAAGGACTTTCCGCCAGTTAAAAATATATGCTAGCACCAAGATAACTAGGCAAAAAACGAGCTACGAATACAAGATCCAGCTTGAAATGCAAACTATTACGATCTTCAACGGCAAATCTCTTATCTTGCCTCGTAAGATGAGCTGACCACGGATCAGAAAAGAAAAACTCAAGATCCGGGCAGGTCTCACCAAGAACAAGTCCTCGAGACGAGTATCTCACCATGACGCCTCAAGCCTCAGAGATCTTGGTGTATCACCGTGGAAAGAGGAGAATCTGGGAGATCGCCGAGGCAATGGAGATGAAGATGGAGAGAGAGGATGCTTAGGATTGGAGAGAACAGGGTTTCACCGAGATGAAAACCCTAGATCTCTCCCTCTTCGCTCTTTCCTCTCTCAATCTCTTTCTCTCCTCTCGCTTCTCTCTCGTGGATTTGTTTGGGCTTCGAGTGGAGGATGAGGAAGAGGGCGAAGGAGGTGCCGGAGGTGGTCATTATAAGCAGAACGGGACACGGATAAGAGCGGGAGGCCACGTATGCATGGGGGAGGCATGTGACACTCACGTGGGCACTTGACGCCAAAATGACGAATTTGTCCTCAAATATGGCTCAATATGACCAAGAGCCCGGCTCACATCGGCATCAATTCGCATCCGACCGACCAATTGGAGCAGTCCGATGAGCCCAGTTGGCATAAAACATACACAAGTGGCCTTTTACACATGCGGGCTCTGGGACCCACCGTTGCTCTCATCACGAGACTAGGGTATCCTGAAGGGTGAGGGACGTGGGTCCGAAATTTCCGTTAGTTGTGAGACAAACGACGACAGTCCCACGTGACGAACCCCTCGACATAACTCGATCTCCAGGGCCGATGAGTGCTACCGCTACCTAAAAAAAATGCACCTTCTCAGACACACGACCCACTAACCCACCACGTCGCCTCCTTATTCAGGTACGCCCCACGCGAAAGAAGGCTGAGCATTCCAGCCAGTGGATTCATCCCCTTTGAGGCATCTTGCAACGTCTCGCCATTAACGTGTACCTCTTGTAAGCATAAAATTTTTTTATCATGTTTTTATGATGTAAAAAATTTTAATTCTAAGATCGAAATCAAAATATCAATAATAGATCTATTTTTACGATATGTACCTTTTGATGCCATCCATAAAGAAAGAAAAAAGATCTGAATATCTTCCTTTAGATCTAACGCCTCTGTCAATCTGCAAGGAGAACTAAACTCCTTCTCCTCTTTTCCTATCCTTTTATAGGACAACTCTAATTGATGGTTCAGGAAAATTGAGAGGGAGACTATAATATCTCAATCGATATCTGAGAAACAATTTTTTTTATGCAACTCTTAGATGCATCTGTGTTGCTAATCTTTATGCAACTCTTAGATGTTTTTGTGTTGCTTCTGTCTCTATCGCTTTCCCTGATGTCATGTCTATTTATAGGCGAGGGCAGAGGGTCTAGGATAAATTATTAGGGGAGTTCATTCCATCAAGGGCATCCCCTAAGATATCCTTCAAAATATGGACTTCTTTTCTATTGACCGATACTGATATCAGAATCCAATTAGTTATATCATATATCTTATCCGATTATAACGGGCCACATAATCTAACATTCTTCCACTTGGCCCATTAATTGATAAGATATAAAAGATATTCAAAATCAAAAATAAATAAAAATAAAATTTGTTTGAAAATAATTTTACCTAATTGGATCCTGAAAATTTTGAAAAGCATTTTGTACATGGCCATGAATTTTTAAAACAAGCCAATAAGTCCAATAAACAGAATAATACTAATATTAAGTCCAACCATTAATGTGAGTCATAGCGGTTGTATATCATCAATGTTATATTCCCTTCTATGTACTACAACATTGTTAGTCTTTCCTAATATAGTCCATAATGATCCCTGTAATTTATCTTGTCAAGACAATCTTGTTATCACATTCAACCATAATATGTACATACATAACTGTGAACATGATAGCAAAAACAAATAACTTTAAGTACATAAGTAACAATGTCAATTACAGTGCCCACTCAAATATGCATCATCATATCCTTTATGGGTTGCTCACAAATCCAATCATAATAACATATTCTTTCAAAACACCTTAGGCTGTAAGTCCTAAGTAAATGGATTAGCAATCAATACAGTGAAACTCAAGTAATTAATTGACATTAGATGTTTCTAGACTCATCTTCTCTATCCATCAAGTACTTTCTACCATAATGCATAGAAATACAATAGTACTTGTCATTCTTAGAGAAGAAAACTACTGCGATATCACAAAATATCTTTAGCGACTTGACAATTGAGTCTGACCACACCAAGTCCTGGGATAAAATTTCACAGTTATAAAGTTTGATTAGTGGCCTTAAAGCATACCACAAAATCAACTTTCATTATTAATAATAATATAATAATAAATTACCCCTCTAATTGATATAGATATTAACCATAATGTGTACTTCCTGTTATTGAGGCAATTTATAGAATCAGCATTTGAAAAACACCATCATTTCAAGCTGATATAATTTCATACATGTGAACATATAATCCTTCGTCACTTTCAGATATCTTATTACTTTTCTTTGCAGTCCTTTAATATTTTTCACTTCTGGATAACTCAAATATCTACCCAGTATTCTAACTACAAAACTGATATCTGTTCTGATATAGGCTTGAGCATAGAGTTTCAACTGCACATATATAAAAAATATTTTCTTTATTTGATTCTTTTCAAGTCATTTTAAAGCACTCACTTTTGACTAAAATTTTACTTTTATGAATTATTGAACAAAGTTGTATATTAAATCATCTCAAGACTCGGTTAATATATCCTTTTTGAGACAATCTTGATAATCATTGAGATATATCCCTGAGTATCTCGATACTAATGATATAAGATGTCTCATTCATATCAACCGTCTTAAATTCTTAGTGATAATTTCTTAGTTTAATATAATAAACCAAGTCACTATTGACAATACAAAATATTATCCACATATATGATCAATATAATAAACTTGCTCCCATTGATCTTCAGATATAAATACTGATTAACAGTATTTTTCTTAAATCTGAAGAAATCAATAATATTAACAAACTTTATATACATCATTATCTAGAAGCTTGTTTAAGATCATAAATAGATTCCTAAATTTGCATGCTAAATTTATATTTCTTTCAT
Source organism: Musa troglodytarum (assembly GCA_023547065.1). NCBI lineage: Eukaryota > Viridiplantae > Streptophyta > Magnoliopsida > Zingiberales > Musaceae > Musa > Musa troglodytarum. Next base: position 39,563,757 of record CP097509.1, read on the forward strand.
TTTCTCTGCAAGTCATTCAGAAAAACTTATAGAAAACTAGATCCTTAATAAAAAAAATTATTTTTATATCATTATGATGTAACTCAAACTCATAATGAGTCACTAATGTCATGACGATTCTTAATGAGTTCCTTTAACAACTGTATGTCTCGTTACAATCGATACATTCTTTATGAGTAAAATCTATAATCATATAAAAACTAAAAGTCTGACCATTATATCGTTCGACATTATCCTTTGAGTCATATTTATATAACAGACTCTTTTATAATTATTGGACAATTCGACGAATTCATCAAACATCATTCTGGTTATTGATTTTAACTCTTCTTATATTGTATCATATTACTTTTCAGAATCGTTATCTTTCATGACCTGTGAAAATAATAAGGGATCTATTCTGATTCTTATATCAAAATATAATTCTTATAGATATACCACATAATCATAAATGACAGGATTCCTTTTCTATTGAAAAATTTTCAAGGCTGTCAATTGTGGTTATTCTACAAGACCATTATCAGCGATATCAATATAATGTGAAAGTTTGGTAATGTTATTTTGTTATTCACCTTTATCAAATTATTTAATAATTTGAGTAACAACAATCTCTTGAATAATAAAGGAGTATCAACATGTATCTCTTCTATATCAAAATTAAATTTCAAGATTTTTACTCTCACTGATTCGCTATTTTATAGGAACCTTATATTATCAGATTTAACTATCCTCGTACTATGATTAGAGCAATAAGACATATACTCTTTTTTAAAATTTTTTCTGAATAAATAACAAAATATTCAGAAATAGTTATTAACTTTAATTTTCTTTTATGTGAGTTGAAGATCCTTATCTCTATAGGACAATCCTAAATATGTAAATATCTTAAGTTAGGTTTCATAGAAACCCCGTTTAAGATATACATAGTTGTCCTTAGAGCTTTTTCTCACATTGATTTGGGTATAAAAGAATAATACATCATGCTCCTAATCACATTTGTAAGTATACAATTATACCTTTCAGCAATTATGTTTTGCTACGACACATCTGGTAAATTATACTGAATACCTTAATTTTTCAAGATTCTAGTAAAAGAACTAGAATGATAATTGGATCTATCATGAATACCATAAAATCTATCACCCCAATTAGATATGATGATTTTAACTTTTCTATCTAATTGTCTCTCGACCTCATTTATGCACACTTTTAAGAGTGTTAACGGTCTCAGACTTTACATGAATTAGATATATATAAAATCATATCTCAATAAGTTATCTGTATGGTGATAAAATGCCTCTCTTTAATGAGACAAAAATATAGAGTGACTTGCATATATAAACATAATCTCAAGGTATTTATGAACTTATATTTTATTTTAATATTTAATTATAGGATCGTTATAAACTCAAGATTCATATTAATTCTGTATAGACCATTATATAAGAATCCAAAGGTTAACTTTTATTAAATCATATTGAGTTCACAACTATCAAAGGAGAAATAATATTCTAACAATTCAAGGTAAAGAATCCAAATTCCCAGAATTATAAGAATATAACACGAATCCTCAAGATTCATCAAATGAATCATCGATAAATATAAACTACTATCGCTTTCACTTTAAGATGATTCCCTGTAATGATGAATATTTCAATCTCATTTGGTTTTTATTCTTTTTCCTTTTAAATATTTAAATAAATCTCTATTATTGGTAACATATAATGAAGCATAAAATTAATCCACCAAGTATTAAAAAAATAATTTCTATAATATTTGATTTGAACCATATAAAAGTTATATTTATAACTTTTCATTTCAAATTAAATTTTACAATTTTTCTTCATATAACTTTCATTGTTACACAAGTAACACTTTATTATGAAGAAATTCCTTTATGAGTTTATATAATAATTATAAACTCAGGTGACTTATGTTTCATCCTTATTTTATTATTACCCACCCCTTGAATAGAACTCAAATATTCTAAATCTTGGGCGTACAACTTTATCAATTATATTGAAGATGTAATCTTAAATTCCTCAAATACTATCATTTTTAGTTAGTTCTTTCATTGAGGTGTCAACTAATGACTTATCAGAAAATTTAAGTTAATCTTTAAATATTCTCATGCGCTAGTTGTAAACTGTACTGAAGTCTATGTATCATCAAATTGAGTTTTTCAGACCTTTTCTGATCAGTCACCTTAATTATTTATTCTACGGAACTTTCAGTAAATAAGTCTGTGTTCCTTCAAATAATTTGATCAAGGTCTCACTCATTCAATATAACTTGTATATGCTCAAGCCATTTATTTCAGAAAATATATTTCAAAAAATATAGGGACATTTATAAAAAATACAATGAAGGAAGTACCATTGTAATAATATAACATCAATGCTTTGAGCTTTATAATGAATGTTGAACTATTGATATCATCAATATTTTACTTTATATATTGACATATCTACTGTTCACATATATAATCATTTATGGAGGATTGATACCATCCTTGTGGAATAGTGTTAATACCTTTGGGTATAGAACACTAAACTGCAAGGATATCCAAAACAGTATCATCCTATCCCATCACATAATTATTCAAAATAGATTCTCCTTTGGGATTATCTAAATATCCTAATTATGTGCCATTGTGAATATTATTTTTCTCTAATGTCATTTAGGACCAATCCCATAATGTATTTTATAGATTATTAGTCTAGGCCACTTTGGTGGCTGCAAGACCAATACAAAAATATAAAATACAATCTAAAATGTCCTATGAATAATAAGACTTTATTGTAATTTATATCCCATAAGCCTATCATCCCAAGCTACTTTGGCAACTACTGGTCAGATAAAGCTTAGGAAAATAAATTATAAATAATATTTATCAAATTTCTTTAATATCATTAATGATCAATTTCATAATGTATTTTATAAATTATTGGTCTAGGTTACTTTGGTGGCTACAAGATCAATACAAAAATATAAAATACAATCTAAAATATCTTATAAATGACAAGACTTTTATTGTAATTCATATCCCATAAGCTTATCAGCCAAGGTCACTTTGGCAGTTACTGGTCAGATAAAACTTAGAAAGATGAATTACAAATAATATTCACTAAATTTCTTTAATTTAATTTATGCTAAGTAATTCAATAATAGAATAATAACCATAATGATTATTAAATATTAATGAGCATAAAGAAAATTTATATGACAACTATAATCATGATAACACATAAATCATGAAAAGCCTTTATGAAAATTAACTATCATTTCATAATTTCAAATATATACATATGAATAATCAAACAAATATCCAAGAACAATAATTTGATATTATTTACAACTTGCAATCAATAATTCATATATATTAATCAACATAACGAAAAACTTATATGATAATAATCATGATAACACATAAATCATGAAAAGTCTTTATGTGAAAGATAACTATGATTTCACAATTTCAAATATATACATGTAAGTAACCAAAGAAATATCCAAAAACAATAATTGGATTTTAATTTACCACATGTAATCAATAAATCATATGAGAAAAACTATAAAATAAATAATAATATATATTTTTTAAAAAAATATAAAATATCAAATTAAAATAATCAATTTTATTTAATTTGGACAAACTCAGAATCGAGCTTGATATTAGCTCAATTAAATAAATCGGTCAAAATCAAAAATCGATCAAAATTTAATCCTTTCTAAATTTGATCAAAAATTAAATTTAATCCTTTAAGGATAAAACAGTAAATATGATGCCATGATATATACTGTAATTACACGATTTATAAAGGATAGAACTGTCAAAATAATAAGGGTAAAATTGTAAATTTGGCGTAATGATAAAATTATAATTTTTACTTAATGGCAAAACTATAATTTTTGCTTAATGGCAAAATTGTAATTTTATGCAATGACAAAACTATAATTTTCTTAAAGAAACCCTAGTGGCAAAATTGTAATTTTTAAATTGTATTTTTCTAAAATTGTCCCGCCTCGCGCGCGCAACTACGCGGCGCGTCATGCGCGCAGCGGCGCGCTTGTCGGCGTATCGCCGCGCCCAAACGCCGCGCGGCGGCTGCGGGCCGCTGCCGCTCGTGGGTGGGCGCTGATCGCCGCCAGGCCGCATCGCCATCGCCGTCGCGACGCGTTGTTGCCGCGTGGCGCCGCCGTCGCCGCGGCGCATGTTGCGCCGCGGCGATCGCTGCCGCGATCGGCCTCCGCCGTAGCGCCGCGCAGCGCGCGATCGTGTCCGCGCGGGATTGCCGCCCTCATGCGACCGGTGCGGCAATGGTCGCATTACGCGCCGGCGCTACTACGCCAGACGTAGCGAGGTCGACGGATCGTCGCTGTTTCCTTAATATCGTTGACAAGCAGACGATAAACCACAATAATAAACCAAAATCGATAGGAATACAGATTTGACAAAATTCGGATCAAACATCGTAAATCAGAAAAAATAACAGATCTAAAGTTTTGATTTCAAGAACCTAGGCTCTGATACCAATTGTAAACATAAAAATCTTTTATCATGCTTCTATGATGCGGAAAACTTTAATTTTAGGATCGAAATCAAAACATCAATAATAGATCTGTTTTTACAATGTGTACCTTTTGATGCCATTCGCAAAGAAAGGCAAAAGATCTGAATACCTTCCTTTAGATCCAACATCTCTGCCAATCTGTAAGGAGAACTAGACTCTTTCTTCTCTCTTCCTATCCTTTCATAGGACCACTCTTATTGATGGCTCAGAGAGATTGAGAGGGAGACTGTAATCTTTCAATCGATATCTGTGAAACATTTTCTTTTATGTAACTCTTAGATGCTTCTATATTATTTTTGTTTTTATTGTTTTTCTTGAGATTTTATCTATTTATAGACGAGAATAAAGAGTCTAGGATAAATTATTAGCGGAGTTCCTTCCATCAAAGTTATTCATTAAAATATGAACTTCTTTTCTATTGATCGGTATTGATATTTGTATCCAATTAGTTATAACATATATCTTATCCGATTATAACTGTCGCATAATCTAATACCTCTCCGCCAGCTCGGGCTCCCCCACGGTGCTATAGCTTCGCCCAATGAAGCTGACCTACCTCGAAGGTAAATTTCTTCAGCACCTCATCCTCTCCCCATCCACCAATCCATCCTTCACCACTATTGTTTCTCGATCGGGTCGGTCTCTCCATCTTCTCATTCTTGGAGCGAATCTTGAGTAGGATTTCCCGGCGACCCCTCTGGATCCGGCAATGTGGAGGCTCAAGATCGCGGAGGGCGGCGGCCCGTGGCTGCGGACCAACAACAAGCACAAAGGAAGGCAAGTGTGGGAGTTCGATCCGAGTCTGGGCACGCCCGAGGAGATCGCGGAGGTGGAGAGGGCCCGGGAGGAGTTCCGGAAGAACCGATTCGAGATGAAGCACAGCTCCGATCTCCTCATGCGCTTGCAGCCATAGATAAAAAATGTTTTTATTTGTGTTAATTTTATGATCGGTTTACAAAAGAAGAAAAGGTAGAAAAGCTGCAATTAATAGCGGAATAGTTGCATAACATCACTTGCAGAAAGGCGTCCAAGATTCGAAAGTTAAAGTATGATTTTCTATATCCATTTCTAAATTGCTAATTTGGTTATCGTTCCAGTCGAGTCTAAGCCTATAAAAAGCACATCTAGAATTTATCGTTGTAATTAATGACTTGGAACTCCGGAAGTTATCTTGTGACTACTGGAGTATGAATCTTGAAATTTCAGTTTTGCACTATAGCTTATGGTGTAAAATAATGCAGTGGTGCCTTGATTGTTCTGAGTTCACATAGCGGTGCTGATTACGATGGCAGAACAGACTGATCTATGGAAGGTCTCACCAGTGCCTGCACTGTAGCTAATGCCAATTACATAGCATAGAAGAAAGAAGAAGAAAAGAAATGCCAATATCTGATTAATTCTTTTATGGATTTTGATATGCTGCCTTCCCACCCTAAATAGAAGAAACACAGTTCAAGTGGCATATTTGCTACAAGTTATTATCTTGGACTCTGACCTTCAGCTGGTAACTTGTAATTCTTTTCATTAATGGATTCCCTTCTCTGAGTAGAAATATCTGTTCATCCGTCCTTCCTAGCTGAAATGAATGTTAATGTAATTTTGGTTCTCAACCCTTGAGAAGTTTGGCTTCCTTGAGAAGTAAGGGTTCTCTTTTCCCTTTTGAACTCGCATTGTTTTGTGCAGATGGAAGTTTTAGTTATCATTTTCTTTTTACTTTAATGCAGTTTTCAAAGGAGAATCCACTTGAAATGGACTTTCCTATCATCAAGCTACAAGACCATGAAGATGTCGCAGAAGAAGCTGTTCTGACCTCCTTAAGAAGGGCTATCAGCCGAATTTCGACCCTCCAAGCACATGATGGACACTGGCCTGGGGATTATGGTGGCCCAATGTTCCTTCTGCCAGGATTGGTATTTGCTCATATTTGTGGATAAGATAGATTCTTAGAATTGAATCCTTTTGGTTCTTGTTTATAATTCTGAAAAGTTTCTTCCTTTGGTTATCTATTTTCTTATGGAAATGGTTTTGTTGCTTCATCTATGTGCTCAACATACTGTCTTTATTCACTTCAACATTACTGAAGAGCTTGAGGTTTTTTTGTTTGTTTGTCAAAAAATGCTAGCAGGAAAACTAGTGGATGTACATTTTGCTGAATGAATATAAAGCATTGAAGAAATAGGATTCCATTATTAGACAACTAGGTCTTAATATCTACTGTGGTTCATTTTCTGCAGATCATAACTTTGTATGTCACTGGAGCTCTAAATACTGTTTTGACACCAGAACATCAGAAAGAGATCCGTCAATACCTATACAACCACCAGGCATCGTCATTTGCTTTTTTTTAATAGCATTCATCTTATTCTTGTTTCCTAAATTGTAATTATAAGTTCTGTATCATGCATTGCAGAATAAAGATGGAGGCTGGGGTTTGCATATTGAGGGTACAAGCACTATGTTTGGCACAGCTTTGACATATGTTATTTTGAGATTGCTTGGAGAAGGATCTGATGGTGGGGATGGGGCATTGGAAAAAGGGTGAAACTGGATCTTAGACCATGGCAATGCAACTGCTATACCATCATGGGGGAAGATGTGGCTCTCTGTAAGTGATGCTTTCCTTTTCTTCCATGTTTTTCACTCTTGATCGATAAGAACCTGAAGGCTATGTATTGCATAATTGGGTTAGTTATCCCACAGCAGAAGTCAGCCTATGTAGGCCAATCACACCACACCAGAAACCATGCACCACTCCATTAATTTTTCCAATTGCACCACACGCTTTGCATGCTACTTGGACCAACCACTGGAATTCACAGATCACCTATGGTCCTGCCAAGAAAAAATCATATTGAACAACTATGTTGCCATTGGTGGTAATGAAATCCATGACCACCTTACAATGAGTTGTTGACACTTGTTTATACAAGTTTTTTGGTCACATATACAGCCGAAGATCCTTGATGTTTGTGTTTTATTTTAGGTACTTGGAGTGTTTGACTGGTCTGGTAACAATCCTTTGCCCCCAGAAATGTGATTACTGCCATACTTCATCCCAGCACATCCAGGTGCGGACATCTTCTATAATACAAAATAAGTAACATGCTTGATTCCTTTTTAGCAAGAGAAGCTGCATGGGAAAGAAAAATAATCATAGGCAAAGCCTGTTCTTTAAGCAGTACAACTTACTACGAAATATAAATGCTTTTATTTTTGGTAGCTTGCGTGATGCTTTTTAATGGAGTTGAATTTGATCTTCTCCTTGTTACATAAACTTTCCAGTACTTCCATATTAAAATATCATTTTCTTTCATATAACTGTAGCCTCTGCTTTGTTCTGGTCCTACATGTCACAATTGACGAGGCTACCCCTTGCTTTCAAATGCATATGATAAGAAATTATGTTCAAAACTGTGTAATATGAACAACCTTGGGCTGTCACTTGTTCTCAAAACTGCAACTAGGAAAATACATATGTTCTTTGGTTGCCCAATACTAGTTATGTGTTTCAATGAAGATTAACAAACTGCATCATTAAAACTCCAGCAGTGAATACTATTTTTAACTTGGCATTTCATTGACCAATTATTAATTTTTTTATGCCAACCAATTTAATTTCTGGATTTAAAGTCTATTAGTTTTATGCTTTTAAAAACTGTTACTTGTTTTGTAGGACGAATGTGGTGCCATTGTCGGATGGTTTATCTACCCATGTCATATATATATGGAAAGAGATTTGTTGGTCCGATTACACCGACTGTTGTATCACTAAAAACAGAGCTATATAATATTCCATATGACCAAATCGATTGGAATTGGGCTAGTAATGAGTGTGCAAAGGTTGGTGACATTTATTTCCACAAGCATATTGTCCTAGTAGGATTTATCTGTAACGGTCTAAATATCTTTGCCTTTACTGTCTATGTATATTGTAATAATAACAATAGATGTGGAAGTGTAACCTGTGTCGAGGAATCTAATGATATAATTCTTTTCAGGATATATGTACACACTCTCTCTCTCTCTATATATATATATATGTGTGTGTGTGTGTGTATACACATGTATGTACACACAAACACACACACATACTCTCTCTTTCTTTTGGTATATATATATATATGTGTGCGTGTGTGTGTGTGTGTGTGTGTGTGTGCATGTGTGTGTGTATGTTTATGTATGTATGTATGTATATATATATATGTATATATATATATATATGTATATATATATACACACATGTATGTATATATACATATACACACATGTATGTATATATACATATACACACATGTATGTATATATACATATACACACATGTATGTATATATACATATACATACATAAACACATATATACATATGTATACGTACATATCATATATATAGAGAGAGAGAGGTCAACATAGATAATGGAACAAGAGAGCATATTGGCACTTAAAAGGCAAGGCAAAGATCTCAAGTGCCTCAGCTATAACAGCTGCCCAATGGCATCGCAAGTTATGCAATATGTGTTTCACATGCAGTGTTGTGTGCTAGAATAGGAATATGAACATGTTTCATGGTTTGGTACCACATTCAGGACATAGCCATGCTTCATGTTAATTTGTGCGGGCATTCTCGGTGCAACAGTCGATGCTTGAAGGTGATTCTTAAACCATTATTAGTATGTGATTCTTTCATGAAGCAATCCATATTATGGTTACAGTCTATAAGACTCTCATATATGATTTTACCACTTTTACCAGTATTTACTGTCTCTTACAAGGATTGACATGACAATCAATACATGGCAGAATGAGGTTAAATGTCCTGTGCCAATAATGTATTTACTTGCACCCAATAAATTTTTTTCTAAAGGTGCTGAAATATGCCTACTTCAAATTTTCGTCTGTGCTGGCCAAGGGCATGCTGGTTGGCACAAACATAATTCAACTCCTAGCCAGAAAGTATTGGCATGCTCTACAAGTTGGCAATCCTTGAAACTATATATCACAACTATTGTGGGACTGCCCTTTTACAATGGTAGATTTCCTTAATCTGACTTGTCTATTTCATTAGTTTGTCCCTCATTTGCACAAGTTGCCTTGGTTAGAGATCAATTTTAGAATTTAACTAAGCAGGGCTTGTTTCATATAGGAAAATTTGTCAAACATTGAAGGATGTAATCGGAACTTAAAGATTTATGCTTAGTTGATGCTTGTTAGCTAATTTATCGTAGACTTCTATCATAGTGATCTTTCAATATTATTAAAGTATGCAGAGTTTTACTCCCTTAACATTTCAACAATGGGCACTAAAATATTAACATCAGTGGTGTTCTTGAGCATCTTAAATATGATTTGCATATGCCAAAGAACAATAAAGATAGAGAAACTCAACAGCTGGTGGTTATAAGCTTATAACGTTTAAGTACTTACTAAATGCTTGTTTCTTATGGGTTTTGATGTTTTATTTTTATCAGGAAGATCTTTATTACCCACATCCGTTGATACAAGATATCCTTTGGGCATCTCTGCATAAAATTGTTGAACCTATTCTAATGCATTGGCCTGGTAACAAGTTGAGAGAGAAGGCTATAAATACTGCTATGCAGCATATCCATTATGAGAATGAGAATGAGAATACTAGGTATATTTGCATCGGTCCTGTAAACAAGGTAAGCATAAAAATTTCTTTTAAGACAAGGTGATCTAATTTTATCTTCAATGGTATATTATAGATTCATTGTCAGCATACCAAATTAATTTGCTATTGCTTGGTAGATTTTGTTGAACTACTGGAAAAATTTTGTAGTTTTTGAAGAAATAGAGCTCCAGTAGTTGTGAACATATGCATGTGACTGACCTTAAATATTAGGGACATTATGGCTTCTTGTTGTCATTGGTAGTTGTTGACAAACGAACAAATATATGAGCAACCATGATATGTATAACTTTGGGACATTGTACAAGAAAAAACAAATATGCATAAGTCAACCCCATATATCTGGAACATTTGAACTGTACCTTCTTATTTGAAACAAAATAAGCTTGGTATGTGTTGCACTAGCTTTGATAACAGCTTCATTGACTTCGGGAATAGTGTGATTTATTTTTTATTCTCACTGTGAACACAATTGGGAGTCTCATGACTGGCTACCACTTCCCTTTCCACCACTTATTTCTAGTTATGAGAATTCTTACTTGTCATTATTCTATGCCAAAGAACATCATATACCTGCACTACTAGTGCTAAATGACTATTGATCAAAAGTTTAGTGTACCAAATTTAATAAGAATGACTTATAGAAACCTCAAACCAGTTGGTTTCATAATGTTCTTTTTGAGTTTATCTAAAAATTTCATGCAGCTATCCTGTGGCTGAGTTGTCAGTTACTAAATTTATGTAACTAGGTACTTAATATGCTATGTTGCTGGATTGAAGAACCAAATTCGGAGGCTTTCAAGCTGCATCTTCCAAGAGTATCTGATTATTTGTGGGTGGCTGAAGATGGAATGAAAATGCAGGTCTGAAAGATCAATAAAATTATATATTATATTTGTTTGCATTTCCTAGCATCATTTTTCAGTTTATCTCCAACATATTTAAACAAATCATGTGCACAACTCTCTGAGAGCATTTTTCAAATTTGTTGGTTTTGTTTTTTCAGGGCCACAATGGCAGCCAGTTGTGGGACACAGCTTTCACTGTTCAGGCTATTATCTCAACTAATCTATCTGAGGAATTTGGTCCTACTCTTAAGAAGGCACATGAATTTGTTAAAAACACACAGGTTTAGCATCTTTTAATACGGATTTTTTTTCTATGTTACTGTTATAATATTATTAGTATTTTCACAATTAACTTGCTCCTGATTTTGGAAGGTTCTTGATGACTGCCCTGGTGATCTTAATTCCTGGTACCGTCACATATCTAAAGGTGCATGGCCTTTTTCTACTGCAGATCATGGATGGCCCGTATCAGATTGCACTGCAGAAGGACTTAAGGTATCTCTATGTCTATTATTGAGCAATAATTATATTTTTTGATCATTTTTTTCTTTTGCAGACAGCACTCCTGTTATCAAAGATTTCTCCAGAAATTGTTGGCGATCAGATTGATGGAAGGAAGCTTTATGATGCCTTCAATGTTATCGTTTCACTGATGGTAACATTAATTGAAAATCAGATATAAAACAAAAACAATAGGTTGTCATTAATTATCACATTATTGCAGAATCAGAATGGTGGTTTTGCTACTTATGAACTTACAAGATCCTATGCCTGGTTGGAGGTAAGTGCTTCACAAATATTCCCCTGGTGTTTACTTTCTGCATTTTTCTGTTACCTCTTTTGGGTTCCCCAGTTTATTTTTGTAATATGAACTGAACAATAATTGCTGAAGGATTCTTTGTAACTTAGCATTTATTCTTGTACTCAAATTTGGCAAAGATCCAAGGTGATTTGAGGTGCTAATGATTCTTGCAGCCTAGGTGTGAGGCGAGGTGCACATACCTTATTGAAGAGACACACAGCACTTGAAAAGAAAAATAATCTTACAAATGCCCATATACTTAAGCATGAGATGTTATTATTATTTACTGACATCTAAACACTCGAGTGATTTTTTGGATCATTAACTCAAATGATGAAGAGGAGAAAGAAGAATGCAACAGCGGAAGAGAACAGAAATACCAGAGGAAAGAAAAGAAACAAACAGAAAAGGAGGATGGGATCAACAAACCTATATTTTGAAGTCTAATTGTTAAGGCTCCTTTTCATTTCGAAGGGTGGAAAAGCTTCCCTACTAATTTTTTTTTTCTATTTGTAAACAAAATGAAATTATTACCCCTTTATAAATTAAAATCTAACTTGATCTCCTTCATCACATAAACTAGATGGTTGATAATGAAGAGACTATTCATGGTTTGGGCTTGGGCATCATGGGCTAAGACCATGTAGTAATAGTGAAGATGACACTTGTATTTTAGCCATTTTCAACTTGGTTACATTCTGGCAGTTGGAACTAAACTAACCTATCGAACCTCTCTGTTTTTCCATTATAATATGATATATATATATATATATATATATATATATATTCTATTTTGGACTCTTAAAAGGGTGGCCAAGCACAAACTGTGTAAGGAAGGCCAAAGCACTTTGAGTTTGTGAGCATCTCTATTTCTTTGCAATGGAGCTGAATCTATCTGTTCAATGGGTTGATTTCTCAGTAATCCTGGAGATATAGGCATATCTGGTTCATTTTGGTATAAAACTAACATTGATTTCCTTGTGGTTATCCTGACTCTGTTTTTGTCAGCTTCTAAATTCTCGTCATGTCCCTTGCATAGCTGCACTACCATTGTTTACTTGAGTCTAGCGTTCAAGAATCATTCAAATCTCACTTGTAAGGCTTACACTACTCTTGACCAGCAATGGTTCATATATGTTCAATGCATCTTCAAATATTTTCTTGTTCAGTTCCCATTGGTGTCAAAAATTTTCTAAAGGATCTATTTGCTAGCCTCCCTAAAACAAAATGAAGCCTTTGAAGATAAATGTAGAGCCTGTATTGTAATTTTTCCAAAAGCAAATAATCAACTGCTGCTTGCTATTATCCTACAGTTCATGGAAAAACACCTTGTCATTGAGTTTTCTTGAGGATATCATCCCTCTCCATCATTCTTCTGTTGCATGCTTAAAAATAGCATATACTAGCAAATCAAAATTTGAAATGCCATGGTTTTTCTTCTTTCATAACTGTTGCAATTATGGTACTTTACAAATAATGTCATTATCAGAGAAATCTTATGTTTATGACAGAAAATATGACAGGACTTCTGTCAATTTAAATTGTTCTCTTCATTTCTATAAGGTATATATTTTACCAGCATGCTATTGGAAGGGCCAAGACAGTTGCTGTCTCTCTTTTTCTCTCTTCACTTACTGACATGCCTCTATTTTCTGCATTGCTGTCTCTCTTTTTCTCTCTTCAGTTACTTACATGCCTCTATTTTCTGCATAGATTTTCAATCCTACTGAAACTTTTGCAGACATTGTTAATGATTATCCATAAGATTTGTTTACTTGTAATTCTTAATAGAAAATCTTCTTTAATCTTGTACATATTGTTTAGTGTACATGTCACTTGCAGATATGTTGAATGTACTTCAGCAGCAATTCAGGCATTGAAATCATTTAAAAAGTTATACCCTGGCCATCGGCGAGAGGAGATAGACAATTGCATCACAAAATCAGCTCGTTTTATTGAACAGATTCAGCAAGCTGATGGTTCATGGTTTGCAGTCATAGGATGTCTATATTCCCTATACAAAATTTGTTTTCTTAAGCTGTCATTTGTCATCAGTTGCCTTATTGTGTCTGTATAGATATTTTTGCAATGTTTATATACGCATTCATTTAAAAGGTTCAATGAATTATAGATTGAATCTTGGCCAATGGCAATAGGAGATTATACGTATTCATTGTTGCATTTATTGTTGCCTATAAAAATCTGTCTTTCAGAAATATAATATATAGTTATATATATGTATATTTGTGTGACATGTCTACAGAAACATTCAATTAAAAAGTGTCCTTTAAGTTATTATTTTTGCAGCAGACCGCTGAAACTATTTCTAAGAGGTATGGATCTTGGAGTATTTGCTTCACCTATGGCATCTGGTTTGGAGTGAAGGGATTAGTTGCTGCTGGAAGGACATATGAGAGCAGCTGTTGCATCCAAAAAGCAAGTAACTTCCTGTTGTCTAAACAACTGGCTTCTGGTGGCTGGGGAGAGAGCTACCTTTCATGTCAAGATAAGGTTAGCTTCCAACTTATTTAATGACACTTTTTCCCTAGTTTCTTGCATGTACGGGAGCCTGCAGCATCACTACTGCATATATGGATGCTATTTCCTTTTTCAACTTACGAGTCAAGTATAAACAGTAGTTCTGCTTGTCAAGTTTCTATCATAGCCTTTGTACAAAAATCGACAGCATCATCACATTTTAGTCTGCTTAATTAGGTTAAAAAGCATTGTTAGATTTAGGTCATAGTGATCAATCGAATACCCATCTGATGAAGTCAAACATAGCACAACTTAAAAACATGCTGAAATTCAAATTTTCTAAACAAGTTTATCAGCTATCTGTTATTTAGCTTTGGCAAGATTTTCCCAACCTGTATCCTACCTGCTAGTGCTCATTTATGCTATTGGGGGCTTAGTTAATTATCTACCAATCTCATTTGTACATGTATCAATTGTTGCAATGCATCCTTACATGATCTGGAATTCTGGATAGTAATCAGAGTATATAACTCTGTGTGAAGGAATAGATGTCAGGATTATAGATATTGACCGAATTGAGTTTCATTTGGGTGTTCCTTTATCCATAAACCAAATTTTTAGAACTCACTATCTTCTAAACAGGTCTACACCAATCTTGAGGGCAACAGAACTCATGCAGTGAATACTGGCTGGGCTATGCTAGCTCTAATTGATGCTGGGCAGGTTTGTTTCCTGTTCTATTTGCATATGTGGATCCACAGTTATGTACCAGAATGACTTTTCTTTTGCCACATTATCCTTCCACTCTTAACTACGAATACATATGCCATTGTTTCACTGTATTTGCATATTGACTATGATGTCATCTATGTGGATTTCATTTGACATTTAGACAAATTGATAGAAGATAATGCATCAGTATATACGGAAATCTCATTTGACTACTGCCCACCATTGCACATGTATTACATACTTTAGTTGATAAATTTATCCTTTATATCTACATCACACTTGTGCTATTGCTGATATTAGTAAATCAAATTTTGTTGTTGACCTGCCTTTGAAGATATCAATACAGTTTTAACTTTTAAGCAACTTATAATTTAGGACATGTGACAATCGATTTATTTTGTCATGATAAATTACAATAGTCTACATATGAAAGAATGAGATTTCCTTTTAACAATGAGGTAGTGTCCCCTTCATTGTATCAAACTTGAGAAGTAAAGGCCGAAATTCAATGTCACTCAGAACACAATTAACTGGACACTTGTCAACTGTAGTAAAGATGCATATGCAATATATGTTGCTTCACGAAACTTTTTGTGCTGATTCTTCATTTCTTTAAACTTAGATGTTAATAATACAATCTTGCAAGTGCTCCTTGTTTTTTATGGTGGATGAGACGACATGCTAAATCAGCATGCCAATGCAAGGTAGTGGTTGATCTACTATTTGGTAAAGTGGGAAGATTGATGAATTGTTTATGTAGTTAAAGTGGTGATTTGTATCATGATTGTTATATGCACCTTAGATTATATATATATATATATATATATAGGCCAGCAAGTTCTATTAATTTAAATGTTAGAAAACATGATATATAAAAAGCTACTTTGGCTTAGAATGCTAAGGTGGTTATGTGCATTAATAATAAAGATTGTATGTAAGAACTATTACATCCATGAGTGATTAAGAGCAGTTCCAATAGAGGTATATTATCTGAATGTTAGCTAGAAAACAACGCATATATAGTTAGTGTCGTTGAGGTGAGGATGCTAAAATGGATATGTGGGCTCGGTGTAAAAGGTTAGGACGATCTAAGAAAACTTTATTGGAAATGATAAAATAAAATATTTGATGTCACTTTGTTTCACTAGTGACGGTGCCCTCGATGGAACTTGATGGACTTTGTGGTATGTTGTTGTATTGTTGCAATGGCAAGGCAGCCTACCATGCAGTGTTCTAACAACTTGCCAACACTCCTTTGCTGCCAAATTTTAAATCCTTGGTCACATTAATTCTAGTACAAACAAATCCACAAGATATATGAAAAAGATTGCAACATTTCCTATTAAATATGGTATGTTCAAAAGACTGAATGTGAAAAGAAAAATACTGAATGTGATAGTTATTTTCCGACTACAAGTACTTGTGCTGCCAGAATTGCTAGAATCGTTATTATCACGTTCTTTCATTCACATTCAAGTTTTAACAGTTCTTTTACGGCAAAATGTATTGTATGATGCTTAAGATGTAATATAACTCGCTCTCTTGATTAAGCAACTGACTTGCCACATGAAGGAGATCCTTTCTAAAGCTTTAAAATTTCAAAACTATGTTGGAGCAGGGTGAGAGAGATCCAACACCATTGCATGGAGCAGCAAAAGTTATAATAAATATGCAGATGGAGAATGGCGAGTTTCCCCAACAAGTAAGACATCTATTATCCTAGCTAGCGTTGAGCAAATGCAAAAATGGATGCTACAATTATCAAAGCTAGATTTATGGTTCACTTCACTTTCCCCATTCTTGTTCATGCATATCTTGATTTGCTGAACTATAATTTTAATATGGATCTACTGTTTGTGAAACTTAGTAGACGGTATGCTATTTATCTATGATCATAAGTGGCACATCTATTGTTGTCACGCACATGTATATTTTATTAAATTAGTTCATTGAAAATTGTCATTTTCTCCTTCCCTCACTCAGGTCTACTTATTGATTATATTTTCTCTTCAGTAATCTTGAGTTATATAATTATGGTTGCCATATTCAATTATATTTCATGATCTTCACCGATAAATACACTGATGAAGTCCTCTAATGCAAATACTCACTTGGCTTTTTTCCAAGAGGAAAAAGAACAGCCTATTCGGAAGGAACCCAGGCCTACTTTTCTAAGCTGGAGTCGGTGAACAAACAAAATTCCATGACCCATTCATCACATGATGGGATTTTTCACACCAGCATCCTTTAAGAACCTTAGATGTGTTCTGCTTTCTTTGCTTATGATGTGTTTCTTTGTGCAGGAGATTATGGGGGTCTTCAACAGAAACTGCATGGCCAGTTATTCAGCATACCGAAATATATTTCCAATCTGGGCTCTTGGAGAATATCGAAGCCGTGTCCTGTGCCCTAAGAACAATTGAGTTTCTCTCCCTTGCAATATTATGTTCAGGCTCTAATAACAACTGAATTTTCTCTCCTGCTATGTTGTGATCGGAATAATCCAGGATTTCTCGTCAGCATAATGCCATGTCAGATTTTATTTTGTTAAGGTCCCAAAACAATTTTATTTCAGTCATTCAACTTTTAGTTCCACGGTTTAATTGATCTTGCACATGGATTTCAAGATCTGGAAGTGAAAGTGCAAGTTGGAGATGTTACGAAAGTAGTATACATTGAATCCTCCAACCGTCACGCCATGCTTAGAACATTGGCAAATTGCTGGAAATTCCGAAGCAGAACATCTTTATACTTCTTTTGTTATTAAAGCAGGCCCAGAGACCGTCGCTTAGATTTCTTGTAAACACAATCGAGAGACTAAGGGATAGTTTCAACAGACAGTAATTTTCTATTGTTTTATTTTCGGAAGGAAAACATTCCTGTTGCTGTGTGCCTAGATTCACTAGAATTAAAAGTCTCGTGCATGTTAAGCAGCAAGTGCTAGTTTCTTACCCAAGAAATCCTGTCACAGCTGGCTTTATTGGATTGTCCTCCTAAAGGAATAGACACCACATTAAACGAACTGGAAAACCGAAGCCCAAAAACGTCTTGGACTGTACGTTAAGTTTTGGACTGTACGTTGTAAAAGTCTACGGATGCCTTCTTGTCAGATTCACATTCTCTTCTCTCCAAATACTGAATTGTTCAGCAAATATTACATCTACAGTAAAGAATTCAATCAGAAATGACAAACTAAATAAGCATCACCTGAATTGCTGCCTTTTCCTTCTCTCCGTCTCCTTTAACGCAATATGCAGAACCCCACTGAGAGATATCACAAATCTTGATATGACAAAAGTATGAATAAAATTTCAAGGAATAGATAAGACAGCTGTTCTGTCCATATTAAGAACAGCCAAGCCACAAAAATAGCCGGAGGTCTACTGGCAAGCTCGTAATGAGGATCTATTAAGTCAATTATTAACCCTTGTTTAAACAAGGGCAGTCAGGTATTGTAGCTTTGTTTACTCGCAGAACAGATTTCACATCCTTTCCACATATAGAAAAATCCAATAACAATGATCCCAATGAACTGTCTGAATGTAAGGTCTTCCGTGTATAGCTTTTGTAAGATGGGGAAAACCATGACCACATATATCAAGGTCTAAGTTGCAAATTTCATGGCTGACATATGAAGAAGAATGTCAAAATTTGCCTAGGCCACTAAAGAATAATATTACACTTCACAAAATTCAATACCTCTGTGACCAAAATTACAGACAAGTAGATAATGCAGCCCAATAGGTGTGGAGTTCTGAAATTTCCATTCTCATTTAGAGCAATTTAATTCTAAAATCCTACAGTATGGTATCGGATAATTCGTTAGCAATACAGCGGCACATGATCCTTAAAACTTGAACTTGAAGCAGGCAATGATCTATTGAGTTTGAGTATGCAAGATAGAGAACAACACAGAGATGCCATCGAAACTCTAATGACTGAGATGCTCATGTATGCTAAATCATACCTTAAGATTTAAACATGTATCAGGAATAGATCATTTCAGTCTCGGTCTACTAGACGGAGAACAGCACAGAAATGTTATAGATATTTGTGTGACAGTAATGTTCTTGTGCATGCTAAATCATAATTTCTTATTCATCGCTTGGGAAGCAAAAACTCAATAAATATATATTCCTATAGTCTAACAAGCGCCTAAAATGTCACTTTCTGAAATACAAGTAACGAATGAAGCAATGATACAGTGCCTTCACTCAACATCACATGTTAGAAGCAAGATATGCTTACACAGACTGCTCCTTTCTTTGCCTCCAATGTGCAAGTTCTGGCAGGATTAGCTAGTGTACCTCTGTGGTCTATGCATGCTGTAAGATGAAAGAACTCCTATTAGTTTTCCCCTCCGCATTTATACAGACTGCTGGCTTATTTATGGGGAGGCAACGCTTACCAAGATTAAAGACACTCTCAGTCCTTGATGAAGCCAACTATTCTCTCGTCAAAATCAAATCCAGGGTTCCAGACCAATGATCCACATGCGAAAACCCACAGAACCATTTTTATTGATCTAAAGAGGTAGCTCAATGCACGTGCCTTCCACCAACACGGGTTTGGGGAAGATCACCATATTGTCACGGATAAATTGTAAACGGCTTATTCGGTGTAATGCTTATGCTCGTCCGTGTCCCTTTTGGTTGGTTATAACTTGTAAAGCTTGTAAAGGGCTTGCCAAAGGCTAAATGCCCCATTTGAGTGAGTTTGGCGGTCATTGTAGGCTTGTACATAAAGTTTGCGTCGAGGGAATACTTGTATTAGAATTCGGTCTGTAGTGGACCAATCTTATGCCTTTGTTGTGCAACCGTTCTGAGCTTGTGATGTCCATGGTTGGAATTTACATTGTTTATAAAGTGTTTGCTGAAAGAGTGGCTTGTGGATCCCGTGTGAAGCGCTTTCGTTATCCCGTCTTCTCTTTTGCTGGTCCTAAGGAATCGTGGGAGGTCGAGGAGACTGACCTTTGCGGATTGACACGTAATGGTGCCGCACGGCTTAGGTAAAACCAGCTAAGTCCGTGACAGATGGTATCTGAGCGGGACAAGCCCACTTAGAAACACTTAGCATGCAAACGTGGGGGACCTAGCGAGGCACCACGAGGACAACAAGCTAAGAAGAATTGCGTAGCGCACAAAGGTCGGGATGGCTGAGTTCGAGCAGTGGCTCGACGTTGGCACCCAAGCTTGACGGTGCTCGAGGCAAGCAGAGTGCTTTGCAAAGGATGAGACCGTGCAAGGGGGAGTGGGTTGTTCAACGATCGAAAGAGTTGTGCAAAGCTCACAGAGGTGAGGGGAGTTGCAAACTTAAGGAATTCGATACTCATGCAAGGCTTTGCATACGGCCGATAGAATGTCCAGAGCCATCCCAAGGCGATTGAAGGTCGGTGCCATGGAGCATTCAAACTTTCTCTTCGGCATGTGCAGGATAATTCGTAAGAAGCTGAAGTGTACAGCAGGTTTAGCATGTTGCTAGACCCAGAGGGGTGCAGTGTGAGCTGTATTGGCGAAGTATCGCAGTCTAGCAAGTGCATTTGCAGAGGCAAAATTCGGCACAGCTGCTCAAAGAAAGGCGGAGTAGTCCAAGGGGATGGTGGTCTCCTAAACTTCTAGAGGGAAGGATGCGAAGAGAGAAGTTACTCCAACAGGGCAGATATCCAGGAGGGATAAGTCCCGATTCTCCAGAGGGAGAATCATGTGCAATGAATCGCACCGCCGAGGAGTACTCAAGACAAAGCTCGATAGATCGAGTAAGCAGCGAGGAGTCGTCGCATGATCTCGCAAGTGGTGATGCGTTGGTGGACGCATAGTGAGATCAAGTGGGGGAGTGACCCAAGGCAACACAAAGCGAAAGCACACTTGGATCCGATATGGAGATTGGACTCAACAGAGGGCTGACCCATGAAATGACGGACGTGAGGGCTACCATTAACGCAATACAAATCGAGAAGCGGAGCAACTTAGGGGATAACTTGGTGATGTACCCAAGTCACATGAAGAGAGTTGGCATAGAAGATAGAACATGGAGTGGAGGCTTGAAGCTTTCCTTAGACAGAGGTCAAGGGCATGGACTCTTGTAGAGACAAGAGTAGGATCATGTCGTTCCATGGGTTCTCTATTCTGATGGAGCAGACTCATCTTGCATGGTGCAGGGAACTTCGGGGCATATGCACCTCATCTCAGTAAAGCATTTGACAGAGGAACTAAAGCGATACAACTTGCAGTGGCGAAGTTGGTGTTAGAAGGCCTTAGCACGGGGCAAGAGGATGCAGAGGCAGATATTCTTGAAGAATATGCCACAGTGTTGCTATTCGAGTTGCCATGAGGAAAGCGGTGTGCGCTGGAGATTGTGGCCGGGTAGGGGCAGAGTCCCAGTGACCTGCATAATGGTGCACCAATTTCAGCAAAGTCAGGGGACTTTAGAGGAGTTGCTAGGCGATGGACTGTCCTAGAGCTAGGCTTCGTCCGAGTGTGACCCAAGAGTGGGTGGACGAAGGTCGATTGCCAAAGGAGCGA
Source organism: Musa troglodytarum (assembly GCA_023547065.1). NCBI lineage: Eukaryota > Viridiplantae > Streptophyta > Magnoliopsida > Zingiberales > Musaceae > Musa > Musa troglodytarum. The sequence continues at coordinate 39,585,357 of CP097509.1, forward strand.
ACAGAATCGAAGGTGGCTAAGGCCCTGCGATGTGTTGACGGATTCCACACATGGAGATATCGCAGTTCAAGTTCATGCCACAGGTGATCGTATCAAGGAGATGTCACCAGAGGCGACATGATGCAATGGATCGTGGTGGAATGGTTCGTGGCAAGTCGACACACGCTGAGTCCCATGGGGACTAGATCATGCAGAGGTACGATCGGAGCACGATTGGGAGCTCCATTTCATGAACAACACGACGGGCAAGAAGAGCTATGGATTCAAGCAGTTGAATGCCATGGTACCGCAGAGGCGGTTCGTGCGTGCATCGAATGTTGCATTGAATGGAAGTCTTGAATATCACCATGAGGGTGGCACTATCGAGGAAGAAGTTCATATGCAAGTACTAGTGAGTCCCATGGAGGGGGACTAGATCATGCAGAGGTACGATCGAGCGATCAAGAGTTGGATCGCCTGAGCTCTTATTCGCTTAAGGGAGCCCTAAGTCGAGGACAAGGCCGAGTAAGCTAACGCACCAATGAAGCTAAGGAGAATAGAAGCGGTGCAAGTTCGCAACATACGAATGGCGTGGCCATACATGGAGTTACATCGCCTTTCCAAATGACCAAGTGGAACCGCCAAAGAACACAGAGGTGTCGGGCGGTGTGGTCGAAATAGGGCGAGGAAGCAATGACGAGTCCAAAGGGACTCAGCTACCCAAGATCAATCATCGGTTAGATTGAAGGTGGACTCAGAGGAGTGCCGCAGTGCCGCAGAGGCGGATCTACCGATCATGAAGAAGGGACACAGATGCGAGACAACGGATAGTAGTGCCATGGGCAATGCAGTGCCAGGGTACCGCAGAGGCAGGACTTCCGGGGAGTCATCGGTCCCTTGCTATCATAGAGGGAGAGCGCTTGGTCGTGATATGGGCTGTGGAGGAGGAGAATGCTTTGACAAACTCCATGTACCAAGACAAGGTCAAGGGCGAAGCCGTGAGAACTTCGTAAGACCAAAGGTCACCGCACTTTCCATCAAGATAGCCGTGAGTGAAGGACTTCGGTCGATGCAAGAGTGCATGACCAAGGATCTGAGCGCGACGCTTTGCTACTCGTGAGTCACGTAAATGATGGAGAAGGCGTACAATCCCAAAGGCGACTGATCTATCTGAGACTTACTCCAAGTCGAGTGATAACTTCTGCATTCCAGGTTCAAGGCAATGAGAAGGCGAATCATAGTAGGCCGACTCAACAGTAAGGATTGCAAACACTTCAAGTGCTTGGAAGTGTGAGCTAAGAGCAGCGGTTTAGTAACCACTTGATGCACGAAGTACAACTCGAGGAGGTGGGCGAAGTCAAGTAACCTTTGCCTTCTCAACTCTCAAGAGAATGGGCGAACCGAGCACCCTTTCCTCTTAGTTATCCGCAGAGGAGCTCTGCACAAATTTGAAGACCCTTCGAAGAGACTAATGGAAGACAATAGTTGTTAAGTCCTCACCAACGGTGATCAGTGCTACTGAGAGTAGATTGTCCGCTTCATTTCCCAATTGAATGCCAATCGAAAGCGGAAGTGATGCGAGCCTACTTGGGCAAGACAACTAAGTGGAAGAAGATTCGATGGGCAAATTTTACGGAGGAAAGACCTGAAAACTTTAAAGGTTGCGAGGTGATGCCCGTTAAAGCTCCAACAAGCATCTATCTAGTTCAACAAACAAGAAGAATTTGAATACTGGCACAAATCAACGATGGTCTTTAATCCTTCATTAGATGAATCTGCAAGAACCAGCAAGGATCAGCACAACTCTGCCAACCCCACACCAAAGTCAGAGTCATTGGCGAGTTGAAGCAGCATGGCAGATTAAAGTTCGACGACTCAACAACAACAAGCGGAGAACAAATGGGAGCCAAAGGGCGCATCGCAGCAGGAGCAGAAGATCGAAGATCCAACAAAGAAAAGAAGTTGTAGCGTCAGCAAAGGCTTCGACGAGGACGTCGAAGGAATAAGTGGGGGAGAATGTCACGGACAAATTATAAACGGCTTGTTCGGTGTAATGCTTATACTCGTCCGTGTCCCTTTTGGTTGGTTATAACTTGTAAAGCTTGTAAAGGGTTTGCCAAAGGCTAAATGTCCCATTTGAGTGAGTTTGGCGACCATTGTAGACTTATACATAAAGTTTGCGTCGAGAGAATACTTGTATTAGAATTCGGTCTGTAGTGGACCAATCTTATGCCTTTGTTGTGCAACCGTTCTGAGCTTGTGATGTCCATGGTTGGAATTTACATTGTTTATAAAGTGTTTGCTGAAAGAGTGGCTTGTGGATCCCGTGTGAAGCGCTTTCGTTATCCCGTCTTCTTTTTTGCTGGTCCTAAGGGATCGTGGGAGGTCGGAGAGACTGGCCTTTGCGGATTGACATGCAATGGTGCCGCACGGCTTAGGTAAAACCAGCTAAGTCTGTGGCAGTATGCCGCCTTACCTTGCAAGCAGAGGAGCTTTATTTGTCGCTCAGATTCTTGGCCAACCAGTTGGAAAGGAGGGATCTCACGGTGGCAACAAGGTTCACCCTCTCACCATTGTTATTACCTGCATTAATGAAATAGATCTTGAAAGTCATTCATGTGTAATGATCTCCTGAGAATATCTTGATTATGCAAGGGCCAATTGCATTATTAATGTTTCGAACATCTTGAAGCATTCAAAAGCACCAAAAGAATGTGATGATAAAAAAGACGTATATTCTACCAATTGAGAAGGCAAATGTTTCAATTTAACTTATCACGGCAATGACTGCGGCGGAAAGCGAAGTGTTGCACTTGTTGAACACAACCAGGAGAAGCTACTACTGACTGAACTAATATCTGAAGATGCATTACTTAAGTTTCTCTCTTTTGAAAAGTTCAAATATGTAGAAATATATAAAGAAAAAAAATAGTTCAGCATAAAGTTTCATTGACAAGATGCAGCATATGAAACAGCCAAAATCAAATGATTTGATTAATAGCTGATTATCAACTATCCTTTATGGAGCTAATCATTTCTAAATTTGACTAGTTTCTGGACCTTTCTAAATCTTGGTCATTTCCTGCTGCGCTTATTTAAAGCCATATATTCCCCACTTTGACCAGTTGCTGGAAAAGACGTAGCTTGTTTATTTTGTTACTCTTACCTCACATTAAATGTTTCCTAATCAACCGGTTGCTGGACACTGTATAGTCTGTCTTTCTAAGAACAAAATAAATGAATGAGAAAATAAGAGAAAAGGCTCAAAAAATCAGTAACACATCCAATTGCAATAGACAAAGGATGTCCAAACTATATTAATCAACATCGTAATGTAACGCCTATCACCTTTCAAGAGAAGACAACTCGTAAAACTATTTCGAATAAAGAAGCCTTAGGACAACCCTAATTAGCAGCATTGCAGCTTTCTTGATAGCAACATGAAATGTTTCTCTTGGATATACAAAGAACTTTCCGTCAGCTAAAAATATATGCTAGCACCAAGTTAACTAGGCGAAAAACGAGCTATGAATACAAGATCCAGCTTGAAATGCAAACTATTACGATCTTCAACGGCAAATCTCTTATCTTGCCTCGTAAGATGAGCTGTCCGCGGATCAGAAAAGAGAAAGTCAAGATCTGGGCAGGTCTCGCCAAGAACAAGTCCTCGAGACGATTATCTCACCAATACGCCTCGAGCCTCAGAGATCTCGGAGTATCACCGTGGAAAGGGGAGAATTTGGGAGATCGCCGAGGCAATGGAGATGGCGATGGAGAGAGAGGATGCTTGGGATCGGAGAGAACAGGGTTTCACCTAGATGAAAACCCTAGGTCCCTCCCTCTTCGCTCTTTCCTCTCTCTATCTCTTTCTCTCATCTCGCTTCTCTCCCGTGGATTTGTTTGGGCTTCGGGAGGAGGCTGAGGAAGACGAGGCCGAGGTGCAGTGGCGGTGGTCATTGTAAGCAAAACGGTACAGGGATAATAGCGGGAGGCCACGTATGCATGGGAGAGGCATGTGGCACTCACATGAGCACTTGACGCCAAAATGACGGATCTGTCCTCAAATCTGGCTCAATATGACCAAGAGCCTGACTCGCATCGGGATCACTTCTCGTCCGACGTATTGGACCAATCCGATGAGCCCAGTCGGCCCAAAACATAGACAAGTGGCCTTTTACAGATGCGGGCTTTGGGACCCACAGTTACTCTCATGACCAGACGAGGGTACCCGCGAGGGTGAGGGACAAGTCCGAAATCTTTTGTTAGTTGTGACACAAACGTGGACCGTCCCACGTGACGAAACTGTCAACCTAACTCGATCTCCAAGGGCGATAATTGCTATTGCTACCGCTACCTCAAAACGCACCGTCGCATATACACGGCCCAATAATCCACCACGTCGCCTCGTTATTCAGGTAGGCCCCACGTGAAAACAGACTGAGCATTCCAAACCCAGTGGATTCATCCCCTCGGTGAGGCATCTCAGAACGAATCGCCATAAACGTGTTTACCACTCCGCCACCTGGGGCTCGCAATCGCCTCGCCCACTCTGCTTTGGATTCATCGAAGTCCGAGACCGGGCCACCCAGTGGAGCTCACCTACCTCGAAGGTAAATTTCTTCAGCGCCTCGTCTCTCCCAAGCCACCAATCCATTCTTCACTACCTTTGGTTTCTCGATCGGGTCGGTCTCTCCATCTTCTCATTCTTGGAGCGAATCTTGAATAGGGTTTCCCGGCGACCCCTTTCGATCCGGCAATGTGGAGGCTCAAGATCGCGGAGGGCAGCGGCCCGTGGCTGCGGACCAACAATAACCACATCGGAAGGCAAGTGTGGGAGTTCGACCCGAGTCTGGGCACGCCCGAGGAGATCGCGGAGGTGGAGAGGGCCCGGGAGGAGTTCCGGAAGAACCGATTCGAGAAGAAGCACAGCTCCGATCTCCTCATGCGTTTGCAGGTATAGATAAAAATTGTTTTTATTTGCTGTTAATTTTATGATCGGTTTACAAAAGAAGAAAAGGTAGAAAAGTTGCGATTAATAGTGGAATAGTTGCATAACATCAATTGCAGAAAGACGTCCGAGATTCGAAACGTTAATGTATGATTTTCTATATCCATTTCTAAATTGCTAATTTGGTTATCGTTCCAGCCGAGTCTAAGCCTATAAAAAGCACATCTAGGAAATTTATCTTTGTCATTAATGACTTGGAACTCCGGAAGTTATCTTGTGACTACTGGAGGACGAATCTTGAAATTTCAGTTTTGCACTATAGCCTATGGTGTAAAACAATACAATGGTGCGTTGATTGTTCTGAGTTCACATAGTGGTGCTTAGTACGATGGCAGAACATACTGATCTATGGAAGGTCTCACCGGTGCCTGCACTATAGCTAATGCCAATTACATAGCATAGAAGAAAGAAGAAGAAAAGCAATGCCAATATCTTTTATGGATTTCCATATGCTGCCTTCCTACCCTAAATAGAAGAAACACAGACCAAGTTCCTTATTTACTACAAGTTATCATCATGGACTCTGACCATCAGTCAGTAACTTGTAATTCTTTTGATTAATGGATTCCCTTCTCTGAGTAGAAATATCTGTTCATCCGTCCTTCCTAGCTGAAATGAATGTTAATGTAATTTTGGTTCTCAACCCTTGAGAAGTGTGGCTTCCTTGAGTAGTAAGGGTTCTCTTTTCCCTTTTGAACTTGCATTGTTTTGGGCAGATGAAAGTTTTAATTATCATTTTCTTTTTACTTTAATGTAGTTTTCAAAGGAGAATCCACTTGAAATGGACTTTCCTATCATCAAGCTACAAGACCATGAAGATGTCACAGAAGAAGCTGTTCTGACCTCCTTAAGAAGGGCTATCAGCCGAATTTCCACCCTCCAAGCACATGATGGACACTGGCCTGGGGATTATGGTGGCCCAATGTTCCTTCTGCCAGGATTGGTATTTGCTCATATTTGTGGATAAGATAGATTCTTAGAACTGAATCCTTTTGGTTCTTGTTTATAATTCTGAAAAATTTCTTCCTTTGGTTATCTATTTTCATATGGAAATGGTTTTGTTGCTTCATCTATGTGCTCAACATACTATCTTTATTTACTTCAACATTATTGAAGAGCTTGATGTTTTTTAGTTTGTTTGTCAAAAAAAGCCATTAGGAAAACTAGTGGATGTACATTTTTCTGAATGAATATAAAACATTGAAGAAATAGGATTCCATCATTAGACAACTAGAGCTTAATATCTACTGTGGTTCATTTTCTGCAGATCATAACTTTGTATGTTACTGGAGCTCTAAATACTGTTTTGACACCAGAACATCAGAAAGAGATCCGTCGATACCTATACAACCACCAGGCATCGACATTTTCTTTTTTTTTTTTTAATATCATTCATCTTATTTTTGTTTCCTAAATTGTAATTATAAGTTATGAATTATGCATTGCAGAATAAAGATGGAGGCTGGGGTTTGCATATTGAGGGTACAAGCACTATGTTTGGTACAGCTTTGACATATGTAATGTTGAGATTGCTTGGAGAAGGATCTGATGGTGGGTTTGGAGCAATGGAAAAAGGGCGAAACTGGATCTTAGACCATGGTAGTGCAACTGCTATAACATCATGGGGGAAGATGTGGCTCTCTGTAAGTGATGCTTTCCTTTTCTTTCCATGTTTTTCGCTTTTGATCGATAAGAACCTGAAGGCTATGGATTGCATAATTGGGTTAGTTATCCCACAGCAGAAGTCAGCCTATGTAGGCCAATCACACCACACTAGAAACCATGCACCACTCCATTAATTTTTCCAATTGCACCACATGGTTTGCATTCTACTTGGACCAACCACTGGAATTCACAGATCACCTACAGTCCTGCCAAGAAAAAATCATATTGAACAACTATGTTGCCATTGGTGGTAATGAAATCCATGACCACCTTACAATGAGTTGTTGACACTTGTTTATACAAGTTTTTTGGTCACAAATACAGCTGAAGATCCTTGATGTTTGTGTTTTATTTTAGGTACTTGGAGTGTTTGACTGGTCTGGTAACAATCCTTTGCCCCCAGAAATGTGGTTACTGCCATACTTCATCCCAGTACATCCAGGTGCGGACATCTGCTATAATACAAAATAAGGAACATACTTGATTCCTTTTTAGCAAGAGAAACTGCATGGGAAAAAAAAAAAAATCATAGGCAAAGCCTGTGCTTTAAGCAGTACAACTTCCTACTAAATATAAATCTTTTACTTTTGGTAGCTTGCGTTATGCTTTTCTATGGAGTTGAATTTGATCTTCTCCTTATTACATAAACATTCCAGTGCTTCCATATTAAAATATCATTTTCTTCCATATAACTGTAGCCTCTGCTTTGTTCTGGTCCTGCATGTCACAACTGATGAGGCAAACCCTTGCCTTCAAATGCATATGATAATAAATTATGTTCAAAACTGTGTAATATGAACAACCTTGAACCATCACTTATTCTCAAAACCACAACTAGGAAAATACAAATTTTCTTTGGTTGCCCCATACTAGTTATTTGTTTCAATGAAGATTAACAAATTGCATCATCAAAACTCCAGCAGTGAATACTATTTTTAACTTGGCATTTCATTGACCTATTAATAATTTTTTTTATGCCAACCAATTTAATTTCTGGATTTAAAGTCTATTAGTTTTATGCTTTTAAATACCGTTGTCTTGTTTTGTAGGACGAATGTGGTGCCACTGTCGGATGGTTTATCTACCCATGTCATATATATATGGAAAGAGATTTGTTGGTCCAATTACACCAACTGTTGTATCACTAAGAACGGAGCTATATAATATTCCATATGACCAAATTGATTGGAATCGGGCTCGTAATGAGTGTGCAAAGGTTGGTGACATTTATTTTCACAAGCATATTGTCCTACTAGTAGGATTTATCTCTAACAGTCTAACCTATATATCTTTGCCTATATATATATATATATATATATATATATATATATATATATATATATTTATTTATTTATTTATGTATGTGTACATATATATCATATATATATATAGAGAGAGAGAGAGGTCAACATAGATAATGGAACAAGAGAGCATATTGGCACTTAAAAGGCAAGGCAAAGATCTCAAGTGCCTTGCCTCAGCTATGCCAGCTACCCAATGGCATCACAAGTTATGCAATATGTGTTTCACATGCAGTGTTGTGTGCTGGAATGGGAATATGCACATGTTTCATAGTTTGGTACCACATTCAGGACATAGCTGTGCTTCATGTTAATTTGTGTGGGCATTCTCAGTGCAACAGTCAATGCTTGAAGGTGATTCTTAAACCATTATTAGTATGTGATTCTTTCTTGAAGCAATCCATACTATGGTTACACTCTATAAGACTCCCATATTTGATTTTACCACTTTTACCAGTATTTACTGTCTCCTACATGGATTAACATGCCAATCAATACATGGCAGAATGAGGTTAAATATACTATGCCAATAATGTATTTACTTGCACCCAATAGATTTTTTTCTAAAGGTGCTGAGATATGCCTTCTTCAAATTTTGGTCTGTGCTGGCCAAGGGCATGCTGGTTGGCCCAACATAATTCAACTCCTAGCCAGAAGGTATTGGCATGCTTTACAAGATGGCAATCCTTAATACTATATATCACAACTATTTTGGGACTGCCCTTTTACAATGGTAGATTTCCTTAATCTGACTTGTCTATTGCATTAGTTTGTCCCTCATTTGCACAAGTTGCCTTGGTTAGAGATCAATTTAGAATTTAACTAAGTAGGGCTTGTTTCATATAGGAAAATTTGTCAAAGATTGGAGTATTGAATCGGGTACTTTAAGATTTATTCTTAGTTGATGCTTGTTAACTGATTTATCGTAGACCTCTATCGCAGTGATCTTTCAATATGATTAAAGTATGCGGAGTTCTACTCCCTTAACATTTCAACAATGGGCACTAAAATCTCAACATCAGTACTTTTCTTGAACATCTTAAATATGATTTACATATACCAGAGAACAATAAAGATAGAGAAACTATACAGCTGGTGGTTATAAGTTTATCACTTTTAAGTGCTTACTAAATGCTTGTTTCTTATGTGTTTTGATGTTTTATTTTTATCAGGAAGATCTTTATTACCCACATCCGCTGATACAAGATATCCTTTGGGCATCTCTGCATAAAATTGTTGAACCTATTCTAATGCATTGGCCTGGTAACAAGTTGAGAGAGAAGGCTATAAATACTGCTATGCAGCATATCCATTATGAGGATGAGAATACTAGGTATATTTGCATTGGTCCTGTAAACAAGGTGAGCATGAAAATTTCTTTTAAGACAAGGTGATCTAATTTTATCTTCAATGGCATATTATAGGTTCATTGTCAGCATAGCTAATCAATTTGCTATTGCTTGGTAGATTTTGTTGAACTACTGAATAAAATTGGTAGCTTTTGAAGAAATAGAGCTCCAGTAGAGTGAACATATGCATGTGACTTACCTCAAATATTAGGGATATTATGGCTTCTTGTTGCATTGGTGGTTGTTGACAAACAAACAAATATACGAGCAACCATGATATGTATAACTTTGGGACATAATATAAGAAAAAACAAATATGCATGAGCCAACCCCATATATCTGGAACATTTGAACTGTACATTTTCATTTGAAACAAAATAAGCTTGGTATGTGTTGCACTAGCTTTGATAACAGCTTCATTGATTTTTGGAATAGTGTGATTTATGTTTGATTCTCACTGTGAACCCAATTGGGAGTCTCATGACTGGCTACCACTTCCCTTTCCACCACTTATTTCTTGTTATGAGAATTCTTATTTGTCATTATTCTATGCCAAAGAACATCATATAACTGCACTACTAGTGCTGAATGAGTATTGATCAAAAGTTTAGTGTACCAAATTTAATAAGAATGAATTATAGAAACCTAAAACTTCATAATGTTCTTTTTGAGTTTATCTAAAAATTTCATGCAGTTATCATGTGGCTGAGTTGTCAGTTAATAAATTTATGAAAGTAGGTACTTAATATGCTTTGCTGCTGGATTGAAGAACCAAATTCAGAGGCTTTCAAGCTGCATCTTCCAAGAGTATCTGATTATTTGTGGGTGGCTGAAGATGGAATGAAAATGCAGGTCTGAAAGATCAATAGAATTATCTTCTATTTGTTTGCATTTCCTAGCATCATTTTTCAGTTTATCTCCAACACATTTAAACAATTCATGTGCACAACTCTTTGAGAGCATTTTTCAAACTTCTTGGTTTTGTGTTTTCAGGGCTACAATGGCAGCCAGTTGTGGGACACAGCTTTCACTGTTCAGGCTATTGTCTCAACTAATCTATCTGAGGAATTTGGTCCTACTCTTAAGAAGGCACATGAATTTGTTAAAAACTCACAGGTTTAGCATCTTTTAATATGGATTTTTTTTTCTATGTTACTGTTATAATCATATTAGTATTTTCACAATTAACTTGCTCCTGATTTTGGAAGGTTCTTGATGACTGCCCTGGTGATCTTAATTCCTGGTACCGTCACATATCTAAAGGTGCATGGCCTTTTTCTACTGCAGATCATGGATGGCCCATATCAGATTGCACTGCAGAAGGACTTAAGGTATCTCTATGTCTATTATTGAGCAATAATTATATTTTTTGATCATTTTTTTCTTTTGCAGGCAGCACTCCTGTTATCAAAGATTTCTCCAGAAATTGTTGGCAATCAGATTGATGGAAGGAAGCTTTATGATGCCGTCAATGTTATCCTTTCATTGATGGTAACATTAATTGAAAATCAGATATAAAACAAAAACAATAGGTTGTCATTAATTATCACATTATTGCAGAATCAGGATGGTGGTTTTGCTACTTATGAACTTACAAGATCCTATGCCTGGTTGGAGGTAAGTTCACAAATATTCCCTTGCTGTTTACTTTCTGCATTTTTCTGTTACTGCTTTTAGTTCTCCAGTTTATTTTTGTAATATGAACTGAACAATAATTGCTTGAGGATTCTTTGTAACTTAGCATTTATTCTTGTACTCAAATTTGGCAAAGATCCAAGGTGATTTGAGGTGCCAAAGATTCTTGCAGCCTAGGTGTGAGGCAAGGTGCACATACCGTATTGAAGAGACACACAACACTTGAATAAAGAAAAATAATCTTAGAAAAGCCCATATACTTAAACATGAGATTTAATTATTATTTACTGAGATCTAAATACTCGAGTGATTTTTGGGATCATTAACTCAAATGATGAAGAGGTGTAAGAAGAATGCAACAGAGGAAGAGAACAGAAATACCGGAGGAAAGAAAAGAAACAAACAGAAAAGGAGGATGGGATCAACAAACCAATATTTTGAAGTCTAATTGTTAAGGCTCCTTTTCATTTCAAAGTGTGGAAAAGCTTCTCTACTGATTGATCTTTTTTTCTATTTGTAAAAAAATGAAATTATTACCCCTTTAAAAATTATAATCTAACTTGATCTCATTCATCACATAAATCAGATGGTTGATGATGAAGAGACTATTCATGGTTTGGGCTTAGGTATCATCGACTAAGACCATGTAGTAACAGTGAAGATGACACTTGTATTTTAGCCATTTTCAACTTAGTTACATTTTGGCAGTTGCGACCAAACTAAACCACAGAACCTCTCTGTTTTTCCATTATAATATATATATATATATATATATATATATATATATATTTATGTATGTATGTATATTCTCTTTTGGATTCTTAAAACAGTGGCTGAGCACACACTGGGTAAAGAAGGCCAAAGCACTTTGGGTTTGTGAGCATCTCTAATTCTTTGCAATGGATCTGAATCTATCTGTTCAATGGGTTGATTTCCAAGGAATCCTGGAGATATAGGCATATCTGGTTCATTTTAGCATAAAACTAACATTTGATTTCCATGTGGTAATCCTGACTCTGTTTTTGTCAACTTCGAAATTCTAGTCATGTCCCTTGCATAGCTGCACTACCATATTGTTTACTTGTGTCTAGTGTTCAAGAATCATTCTAATCTCACTTGTAAGGCTTACACTACTCTTGACCAGCAATGGTTCATATATGTTCAATGCATCTTCATAAATTTTCTTGTTCAGGTTCCATTGGTATCAAAAATTTTCTAGGATCTATTTTCTAATCTCCCTAAAAAAAATTGAAGCCTTTGAAGATAAATGTAAGCCCATATTTTAATTTTTCCAAAAACAAATAATCAACTGCTGCTTCCTATTATCCTACAGTTCATGGAAAAACACCTTGTCATTGAGTTTTCTTGAGGATGTCATCCCTCTCGAGCGTTCTTCTGTTGCATGCTTAAAAATAGCATATACTGGCAAATCAAATTTTTAAATGCCATGGTTTCTCTTTTTTTTATAACTGTTACATTTATGGTACTTTACAAATAATGTCATTATCAGAGAAATCTTATGTTTATGACAGAAAATTTGACAGGACTTATGTCAATTTAAATTGTTCTCTTCATTTCTATAAGGTATATATTTTAGCAGCATGCTATTGGAAGGGCCAATACAATTGCTGTCTCTCTTTTTCTCTCTTCACTTACTGAGATGCCTCTATTTTCTGCATAGATTATCAATCCTGCTGAAACCTTTGGAGACATTGTTATTGATTATCCGTAAGATTTCTTTACTTGTAATTCTTAATAGAAAATCTTCTTTAATCTATGAAATCTTGTTTAATGTACATGTCACTTGCAGATATGTTGAATGTACGTCAGCGGCAATTCAGGCATTGACATCATTTAAAAAGTTATACCCCGGCCATCAGCGAGAGGAGATAGATACTTGCATCACAAAATCGGCTCGTTTTATTGAAAAGATTCAGCAAGCTGATGGTTCATGGTTTGCATTTATTTGTTGTCTATATTCCCTATACAAAATTTGTTTTCTTAAGCTGTCATTTGTCATCAGTTGCTTTGTTGTGTCTGTATAGATATTTTTGCAATGTTTATATACGCATTCATTTAAAAGGTTCAATGAATTATAGATGCAATCTTGGCCACTGGCAAGAGAAGATTATATATATTCATTGTTGCATTTATTGTTGCCTATAAAACTCTGTCTTTCAGAACTATAATATATATTTATATACTTATATATATGTATATTTGTGTGACATGTCTACACAAACATTCAATTAAAAAGTGTCTTTTAAATTATTATTTTTGCAGCAGACTGCTGAAACTATTTCTGACAGGTATGGATCTTGGGGTGTTTGCTTCACCTATGGTATATGGTTTGGAGTGAAGGGATTAGTTGCTGCTGGAAGGACATATGAGAGCAGCTCTTGCATCCGAAAAGCATGTAACTTCCTGTTGTCTAAACAACTGGCTTCTGGTGGCTGGGGAGAGAGCTACCTTTCATGTCAAGATAAGGTTAGCTTCCAACTTATTTAATGAGACTTTTTCCCTACTTTCTTACCTGAATGGGTGCCTGCAGCATCACTACTGCATATATGGATGCTATTTACTCTTTCAACTTATGAGTCAAGTATAAACAGTAGTTCTGCTTGTCAAGTTTCTATCATAGCCTTTGTACAAAAATCGACAGCATCATCCCTATGCTAAAGCATTCGACAATGTTTTACTTTTTGATAATAGAAAATAATGTGATGCTGCATATCTTAAATTTGTCTTTTAAAGAAGTCGAAATTTTATAACTACTGTCAGTTCATTTCATGACCTTGGTTCCACATTAACTGACCACTGAGGGAGTTGAAGAAACAAAACAAAAATAATGATTCTTGAGTGTGGTATCTGTTGTCCTCTAAGTATAATTCTTTAGCAGGTCCTTTGGGATGCTCACTAAGGCTGATGCAAATATTATTGGTCAGATGGATCTTAATCTAGTTATCCATTTTTTGGGTCTATTGTTCACAGTGCATGTTAACATGACATTTGAGATTTGACCATTTATATTCTAGCATGAAAGACAATTATCCCTAGGTCTTAAGGTTACATTAACAATGCCATTACTGATTTGTTCATTTTGTCCATAAGGTGTCTATTTTTGCCAATACCATTTCAGTTCAAGTGTAACTTGCTAAAGCTGCATGTAGCAACATAAATTTTCATCTTGGTCTTCTCATTTCTACAGATTGGTTTTGCTCAATGTAATTTTTACTACAATATGTTTTTTGGTCTGCTTAATTAGGTTACAAACCATAGCGAGATTTAGGTCTTAGTGATCAATTGAATACCCATCGATTTGATGAATTCAAACAGAGCACAACTTAAAAACATGCTGAAATTCAAATTTTCTAAACAAGTTTATCAGCTATCTGTTATTTAGCTTTGGCAAGATTTTCCCAACCTGTATCCCACCTTCTTGCACTCATTTATGCTATTTGGGGCTCAGTTGATTATCTACCAATCTCATTTGTACATTTATCAATTGTTGTAATGCATCCTTACATGACCTGGACTGTAATCATAGTATATAACTCAGTGTGAAGGAATAGATGTCAGGATTATAGATATTGACCGAATTGAGTTTCATTCGGGTGTTCCTTTATCCATAAACCAAATTTTTAGAACTCACTATCTTCTAAACAGGTCTACACCAATCTTGAGGGCAACAGAACTCATGCAGTGAATACTGGCTGGGCTATGCTAGCTCTAATTGATGCTGGGCAGGTTTGTTTCCTGTTCTATTTGCATATGTGGATCCACGGTTATGTACCAGAATGACTTTTCTTTTGGCATATTATCCTTCCACTCTTAACTATGAATACATATGCCATTGTTTCACTGTATTTGTTAATTGACTATGATGATGTCATCTATGTGGATTTCATTTGACATTTAGACAAATTGATAGAAGATAATGCATCAGTATATACGGAAATCTCATTTGACCACTGACTACCATTGCACATGTTTTACATACTTTAGTTGATAAATTTATCCTTTATATCTAGTATCTACATCACACTTGTGCTATTGCTGATACTAGTAAATCAAATTTTGTTGTTGACCTGTCTTTGAAGATATCAATACAGTTTTAACTTTTAAGCAACTTATAATTTAGGACATGTGACATCAATATATTTTGTCATGATAAATTACAATAGTCTACATATGAAAGAATGAGATTTCCTTTTAACAATGAGGTAGTGTCCCCTTCATTCTATCAAAATTAAGAAGTAAAATCCGAAATTCAATGTCACTCAGAACATAATTAACTGGACATTTATCAACTGTAGTAGATGCATATGCAATATATGTTGCTTCATGAAACTTTTTGTGCTGATTCTGCATTTCTTTAAACTTAGATGTAAATGATACAATCTTGTAAGTGCTCTTTGTTTTTGCTGGTGGATGAGATGACATGCTAAATCACCATGTCAATGCAGAGGTAGTGGTTGATCTACTATTTGGTGAGGGAAGATTGATGAATTGTTTATATAGTTAAAGCGGTGACTTTTATCATGATTGTTGTATGATTGTTATGTGCACCTTCGATATATATATATATATATATATATATATATATATATATATAGATAGATAGATAGATAGATAGATAGATAGATAAGCCAATAGCTAAGTTCTACTAATTTAAATGTTAGAAAACATGAGATACAAAAAGCTACTTTTTCTTAGAATGCTAAGGTGGGTATGTGCATTAATAATAAACATAGTATGTAAGAACTATTACATCCATGAACAATTAAGAGCAGTTCCAATAGCGGTATATTATCTGAATGTTAGCTAGAAAACAACACATATGTAGTTAGTGTCGTTGAGGTGAGGTTGCTAAAAGCCTAAAATGGATATGTGGGCTCAGTATAAAAGGTTACACAAGAAATATTTCCATCAGGATGATCTAAGAAAACTTTATTGAAATGATAAAATAAAAAATTTGATGTCACTTTGTTTCACTAGTGATAGTGCCCTCAATGGAACTTGATGGCAGGAGAAGATCTATGTAAGTGACCCCAAATAGCTGGGACTTTGTGGTATGTTGTTGTATTGTTGCAATGGCAAGGCAGCCTACCATGCAGCATTCTAACAGCTTGCTAACACTCCTTTACAGCAAAATTTTAAATCCTTTATCACAATAATTCTTGGACAAACAAGTCCACAAGATATATGAAAAAAGATTGCAACATTTCCTATTAAATATGGTATGTTCAAAAGACTGAATGTGAAAAGAAAAATACTGAATGTGGTAGGTATTTGCCGACTATAAGGTACTTGTGCTGCCAGAATTGCTAGAATCGTTATTATCACATTCTTTCATTCACAATCAAGTTTTAACAGTTCTTTTATGGCAAAATGTATTGTATGATGCTTATGATGTAATATAACTTGCTCTCCTGATTAAGCAACTGACTTGCCACATGAAGGAGATCCTTTCTAAGATTTAACAGTTTTTTTTATAAGGTACTTGTGCTGCCAGAATTGCTAGAATTGTTATTATCACATTCAAGTTTTAACAGTTCTTTTATGGCAAAATGTATTGTATGATGCGTATGATGTAATATAACTTGCTCTCTTGATTAAGCAACTGACTTGCTACATGAAGGGGATCCTTTCTAAGATTTTAAAATTTCAAAACTATGTTGGAACAGGGTGAGAGAGATCCAAAACCATTGCATCGAGCAGCAAAAGTTTTAATAAACATGCAGATGGAGAATGGCGAGTTTCCCCAACAAGTAAGACATCTATTATCCTAGCTAGCTTTAAGTAAATGCAAAAATGGATCCTACAATTATTAAAGCTAGATTTATGGTTCACTACAATTTCCCCATTCTTGTTCATGCATATCTTGATTTAGTGAACTATAATTTTAATATGGATCTACTGTTTGTGAATCTTAGTAGATGGTATGTTATTTATCCATGATCATGAGTGGCACATCTATTGTTGTCATGCACATGTATACTTTATCAAATTAGTTCATTGAAAATTGTCATTTTCTCCTTCCCTCGCTCAGTCTACTTATTGATTATATTTTCTCTTCAGTAATCTTGAGTTATTTAATTATGGTTGCCATATTCAATTATATTTCACGATCTTCACAGATAAATATACTGATGTAAGTCCTCTAATGCAAATACTAGCTTGGCTTTTTACCAAGAGGAAAAAGAAAAGCCTAGTCTTCCAAACACTTGGAACCCAGGTCTACTTTTCTAAGCTGGAGTCAGTGAACAAACAAAATTCCATGACCCATTCGTTACGTGATGGAATTTTTTACACCAGCATCCTTTAAGAACCTAGATGTGTTTTGCTTTCTTTGCTTATGATATGTTTCTTTGTGCAGGAGATTATGGGGGTCTTCAACAGAAACTGCATGATCAGTTATTCAGCGTATCGAAATATATTTCCAATCTGGGCTCTTGGAGAATATCGAAGCCGTGTCCTGTGCCCTAAGAACAATTGAGTTTCTCTCCCTTGCAATATTATGTTCAAGCTCTAATAACAACCGAGTTTTCTCTCTTGCTATGTTATGATCGGAATAATTCAGGATTTCTCGTCAACATAATGTCATCTGTCTGATTTTATTTTGTTAAGGACCCAAAGCAATTTTGTTTCAGTCATTCAACTTTTAGTTCCACAGTTTAATTGATCTTGCACATGGATTTCATGATCTGGAAGTGAAAGTGCAAGTTGGAGATGTTAGGAAAGTAGTATACATTAAATCTGGAAATTCCAAAGCAGGATAACATTATAATTCTTGTGTTATTAAAGGAGGCCTGGAGATTGTTGCTTAGATTTCCGTAAACACATTCGAGAGGCTTAAGGGATAGTTTCAACAGACAGTTATTTGCTTTTGTTTTTCTCTTTGCCTATTGCTTTATTTTCAGAAGGAAAACATTCCTGTTACTGTGTGCCTTGATTCAGTAGAATGAGAAGTCTTGTGTATGTATAAGTGCTCAGGAACTTGCTTGCACGTAACCTAAGTGGCAAGTGCTGATTTCTTCAAGATATATAAAAAAAAATAAAGAAGGTGCATTAATGAACCTGTTCTGGTTCCCCAGTATTGACAAATATGGTTGTCATTGAAGTGTGCACCGATCAAATAGTGAGTCATATTTATATGTATTAGAAATGGTGAATTTTGAACCCGTGTAACCTGAATCTGTTGTTAGTGAATTAGACATGGTCAGGGAAATGTTGCATAAATTATAGTCATTTGTATTGACACATTGTTTTGGGACTTACTCAGATGCAATGAAGATATGTGTCGTGTTCTATGCATTGGATTTCAAATAAAGATGTGTGTTTAGTTCTATCCAAAGCCACACAAACTTATGTCAAAGTTATTACCTAAGGGTGCATTAACCAAAAAAAAAAAAAGGATAAATGGTTTGTTTTGTAGGTATTATGTTTTTACCCAGTGATTTGCTTGTCAGGCTTGCTTTCAAGTCTTCATACTGGCCATTGGTTTTGTGCTTTATCCTAATCATACGATATTGGTGTTCATATCCATTTAGATAAGAGTTTAAGCATTCGTGTTTTAGATCGACTGTTTTTGACAAATACGGTCACTCATCGCAACCCATATTTTGACTTTGACTTCCTGTTAAATGTACGTGTATATACATGTCTGATATAGCAAATATGTAGATCTCATTAGACTGTTAAATACCTTTAACTAATAGTAATTAGTTTGAGTTTAAAAAATAAAAATGTAAAATACCTAAAGCGCCCTGAATTTTCTCACCAGCACAGTCACCAACAGTCGATCTAAAATAATAATAAACTCTTGAAGATTAATTGCAAACAGTAGCAGATGCACAATTTTTATGTTTTTTTAAGAATTATGTATCTGCTAGACTTGAAAAGTTAGAAACAAATAAACGTATACTATATGATTTTGCCAGAAACAAAAGGAAGAAGCTATCCGATATATGACATTCAAGTTGGAGGTGAAAGTGAGCGGACATTTCAACAACGGGCGTTATATTAACCTAACGGTACTTGCAACCATAGTAACTTTCATAGTTACTGGCAACCCCATCCAAATGCTTCCGCATGGCAACCATTTAAAAATACAATATAATATAATTTATAATTATCAATTATATTCTTATTTCTCATAACTCTTCAATTATCAATCATGGGTTTGAAATATGATATCTTCTGGATTAATATTAACTAATTCAGAAGATGTGATCTTCTTAATGTTATAGAAATATCCAAAACATCATCTTCTGGACTTATAATATGACATCTTAAATAAAAAAATATTAAATCAAAAATCATTTCTCATATCTATCTTTTTTATCTTTATATTATTGCATTTAATTATTTTATTTTTATTATTATTATAGAAATCTTCAAAATTAAAAGCGTGAAATAATTACTAGTAATAATATTAGTAGGCGCAGAAGAAGATTTTAGAAAGGCACAAGGGAAAGCAAACGCGATATCTAGCTTGCGACTCTGCTCCCCACCCGCGCTGGTCGTCGTCTTCCTCCAACCCAAATCTCCCCATAAAACCCCTCAATCAACCCTCATCTCCTCCGCCGACCTGGCGCCCGCCTTCTCAATCCTGTGCGCCGCACTGTGCCGTCTCGATTGCGGTATGTGTTGCTCGATACGGTGCTTCGTATGCTCAGATAGCTTCCTTGTTTCCCGCTTATAGGTTTTCGTGATCGTCCTGATTCTCAGCAATGATTGGTCGATCTTATTATGGAGGTATTATCTTTGGTTGTTCCTATGAAAAGGATTGATCCTTGTGGCTTAATCTTGTTTCGATTTGGATATAACAGGTGTCAGTGAGATACTGGGATCGTTTTATGGAGTCTTTTGGGACTTCTTATTGATTAAAATGGTATAAAAATTGAGTTTTTGGTGGTAGGATCGAGTGAATTATACGATTGCTTGAAGAAATTTGCGGGCTTTTGGTTGTTGGTTCGACTGTGAATGGCGGAGGGTTCAAAATTTTCTGGGTTTATTATTGGTGGTGGCGGTGGCGGCAATATTGTTGGGAACGGCTTTTATGATATGGGGTTCTATCGGAAGCTCGATGAAGGCTCAAACATGTCCATGGATAGTGTTGGAAGCCTGCAGACGAGCACTTGTGGTGGATCCGTTGCCATGTCCTTGGAGAACAGCAGTGTCGGATCAAACAACTCGAGAAGTGGAATTCTGCGTCATAATGGACTCCGCCTGTTCCCGGGCGCCAACTTCTCAGTGGGGCACAGCGTGTTGCGACCCGGCAGGGTTTCTCATGCTATGAATGAGGATGCATTGGCTCAGACTTTGATGGACCCACGATATTCTACAGAGTCTCTCGAGAACTACGATGAGTGGACCATCGACCTCAGGAAGTTGAATATGGGGGTGGCCTTTGCTCAAGGAGCTTTTGGGAAGCTCTATAGGGGCACCTATGATGGAGAAGATGTCGCTATTAAGTTGTTGGAAAAGCCGGAGAATGACCCTGAGAGGGCACAGTTGATGGAACAGCAGTTTGGGCAAGAGGTTATGATGCTTGCAAATCTCAAGCACCCAAATATTGTCAGGTTTATTGGGGCATGCAGAAAGCCAATGGTGTGGTGCATTGTGACAGAGTACGCAAAGGGTGGATCAGTGCGGCAGTTTCTCATGAGAAGGCAGAATCGGTCAGTGGCTCTAAAGCTGGCCGTCAAGCAAGCATTGGATATCGCTAAGGGTATGGAGTATGTGCATGGGTTGGGATTTATACATAGGGATCTCAAGTCTGACAATCTCCTTATATTTGCGGACAAATCGATTAAGATTGCTGACTTTGGGGTTGCCCGCATTGAGGTCAAGACTGAGGGGATGACACCTGAAACTGGAACTTACCGATGGATGGCTCCGTATGTGAACTTGCATTCTTTACATTTTTAGCATCTTTAAAACATCTTAAAGTCCTTATTAAGGGTTGCAAGTTAATTCTCATCATCCATTCATATCCATGGCTGCAGATCTTTTTATGTTCAAATTGGCTTTTTTATTTTTCTTTTCTTTTGTGTATGGCCATGCTGCCATTATATCTACCTACATGTATGCTTGGAGTTCTCAAGTCTGCTATTACCCAAAATTAGTGAGACCATTTAGTAGAATATATTGTACTTTTCTACTGTCTACATGGGTGAAGAATATTAGTTTCAGGAGCAATCATATTCAAGCATGCAACTTCATATAGGTTTCTCTTTTGAGTTTCATGATAATGATCTCTTTGTTCTGTCATGCACACCACAATGTTATTGATCGTATCTAGTGGTTTAGATGATAATTTTTTTTATTGATTTACCATAATCCTGACACTTGCCCTAATTGCAAGCATCAAATGCATGACTAAGTGTGCACTTTGTTCCATGGTAGACGTTTCAAGTACAGTCGGGCTGCAAATTATCTCTGCTGTTGTTAATTGAGTTGTACAGAAGCACCATGTGGTCTAATAGATGTTCTATGTGGGTGAAAGCCAAAATTGTTTAACTCATAACTAAATAAGCCATTGAAATATTAGTTCTGCAGCTTAGTCATCAGTCTATACAGTAGCTTTAGCATATATCACTGACATGTGGATGGATTAACAGACAAGACAATGCATGACCTCTAGCTGCTTTAAATATTTTCAATATTAACCTTTATGGATATGGACTACCAAAAATTAAACTTCTCTGGTGCCTGTCGACTCTGTTGCATCTTTGGTCCTAGCTATTTAACTGGGAGCGAGTTTATCTTTTGAGGATTCATAGATTGCATGCCTTGAACTAGTGTATTGTTTGACGGGTCTGGGTTTAATTATTGCTGGCAAATTTCACTTGTTAACAGTTGTTACACTCCTGGTTTCATGATGATTTAAGTATTTGGAAATATTGTTGAAGTATATGATTGTTCATCACTGTGTTATCATCTGTCCATGCATGTTTGTATGACCTGTCATCCTTATGGAAGTTACTTCAGACTTGCGGCTAACAATTTATGTGTGTCCTTTTTATGATGCATGCTCATTTCTTATATGCTAGCAGATTTTGCTGTGGTTCTTTCATGCAATTAGTGAAGTTTCTATTGGATTGAACACTTTTTTTCCTTGTTCAATTTTTTATTAGCAAACACATTTGTTAGGCACGAGTTCCTGTAAGGATCTTGATTAGCTTATGAATGTTATTTGCTTTTTCTCTCACAAGTTTTATTACTGATATGTGTGAAAAGATCTGAAATTTTAGATTGGAGCTCTTTTTTATTTTGTGTCATGTTCTCTAGTATGCTTCTCAATCCAATGCAAGTCAGAACCTGTACCCAAGGTTAGTTTAGATTGATTAATTGGAATTTGTGTCTTATCCTGCCTAAAACCTGGTGGTTTGTATGTCCACAAGGAATGTATGGCAATTTTAGATTTTACTAATTGGATAAATTTATTCTCAAACTAATTACAATGATTATATTCTAGATCTAATAACCACCAATATTCAAACTACTGACTTTTATGTTTGTTTTCTCTATATTTTGAACGCATTTATTTAATTTTTTTCTTAATTTTGGTGCTTCAAAATGATCATTTGATGAAGAATTACCTGTTGACCACACACTTTACTCTCAGGGAGATGATACAACACAGACCTTACAATCAGAAAGTCGATGTTTACAGCTTTGGCATTGTTCTCTGGGAGCTAATTACAGGGATGCTTCCATTTCCAAATATGACAGCAGTGCAGGCAGCATTTGCTGTTGTGAACAAGGGAGTGCGCCCAGTTATACCACAAGATTGCCTCCCTGCGCTCGGTGAGATCATGACCCGCTGCTGGGATGCTAACCCTGATGTGCGCCCTTCCTTCTCTGAAATCATCAGGATGCTCCAAAGTGCACAAGAGGAGATTATGAACACTGTTCGTAAAGCACGCTTCCGGTGTTGCATACAACCAATGGTCATTGACTGAGAAAGGTAGTGAGTAAAGGTCAGCAGTGATTCATGCATGAAAAACACCTTCTGAATCGAAGACGATTAAGAGACGGTTGATTCGCCTTTGTAGAAGGTCACAGTTCAGAATACACGCATGGATATTCCTTTGCTTACAAAGTGAAATAGGTGATTTCGATCTTTGTCTGAACTAGATGGTTCATCTTTCTGTTGTATAGGTATAAATGAAAAATATTAGTTGAAGGTTTACCACTAGATCAACTGCGTGACTCAGTGTTGTAACTTCTGAAATCGGTTGAACACAACAAGTTCTATCATTTGTGTATCCTCTACTTCTACCAACACCGGTTTCTTCGGGTCATGTATGAGTGATAATAATTGGATGGTTGAGTTTTTAGGTTATAATTGATGCTACTTTGGATGCAGTGCAAACCAATGTGGAGCGTATTACTGATTTGCAGTCATTGTCTGTCTTCAACCAGGTAATTGTGAAATCATATTCACAAAAACACTGCTATGAATGTTGACAGTCAGCTGAGCATTACATGTGCCTCTAAAATTGTAGCTCATTTTTCCCTTTGTTCACCTCCCTTCTCAAGTGTCTTCATGATTCTTTTCTCAATAAGGGAGAAAATTATATAGAGGTTATTCATCTTGGTGATGCAGGTGATGTGGCATTTTTTTGTTCCATCATAAGGTGACATGAGCATGAGAGAGAGAGAGAGAGAGAGAGAGAGAGAGAGAGAGAGAGAGAGAGAGAGAGAGAATTGAATAGACTCTTGTGATTTGTCTCTTAAGTATTCATATCATTCTCTGCGCAACTGGTTTTTTATACTCTCTCCATTCGCTTTACAAAGAAACATTTGTCATCAATGAAGCAAATTTTATCTAAAGTTAAAACTGTCTCTAAATTTTCTTTATCTATAAACATGATTATCATTTATTGTGAAGTGATGTGTTCTTGGTCCATTCAATCATCTGCCACGAAGGAGATTGGAACTGTAATTATTAGATTATCCAAACAAAAAACCCATCGAACTTCCTTTGCTAAATGCAAGGGGAGAAAGGTGTCTGCCACCAATGTTAGCAACCAAAGTTCTTAAACGGAGTGTGTTTCTTGAATTTGATACATGTTTCATCACAATTTGGCCGATTGCAAATTCCTACAATTTTACCCCACTTTCTCATTTGTACCATCCTAATTAAACATGGCACCACCAGATGCATTCTAAGAAAAGTTCAGAGAAGCTATTCTGTGTGACCAGAAAACAAGTTACCATAAAATGTTGCAGAAAGTATTGAAGAACCAGAAGATACTACCGTCTCTGGTTGTTGTTTTGCGTTGATGTGCACTATGATAAGATGATCGTCTTTAGCGGCTACATTTGCGTGGATGTGCATTTTGGAAGACTACCAAAATAGCTATTCAATCTAATTATAAATTATCTTATTTAATTAATTATTTTTAGTATTTTGATCTCTACACTTTAAATCTTATATTGAAATCCTCGTGCTTATGATAGTAAGACATTTAATCATATTTTTTTATATCATCAATTCTATTAATAAAAATATTATAATAAATCAAGATAAAATAAAATCAACATATGCTCAGAGATAAATCGTATGATATTTTTATCAGCAAAATCGATAACGTGAGAAGAAATGAGATTAAATATTTTATTTTTATAAATATAAAAATTATAATATAATTTTAAATGTATAAAAAATAAAATATTAAATGTAACTAATAATATGCAGCCTTTTAGCTAAACTAAGTAAGAATAAATTGATTCTGAGCTATCATAGAACGGAAGTGAGAAAACCGCGGCCGATAATTTCCACGCGTCGTCGACAGGACGGGTGCTCAAGTGGGGGCCCTTGCATCTGGTGTTTGGTTACTTGAAGATACGTACGCAGCACAAACCCACAACACACCCGAGTAAATGTAGACTTATGTACATTAATTCTTTTGATATCCTACATTGACGTAATTTTTATGCATCATATTATTATTTCCAATAAGATAACAAACGGTTTCTTATTATCCAAAAGGAGGCTAGAGGGTGAAGTCCATGATTTGCTATTGACTTGTCGAAATCTGCGGGCTGGGAATTCTGAGCATACAAATAATGATGACATGCGCTGCAACTTGTTGCATTTGCTGCCTCTGCGAGAGGGAGTAAAAGGTCTTTTCCACGCTGACTTTCCGTGGTGCAGATATTACCGACGCTCGCCGGAGGGCCTTCCGTGTGACCCAAGACATAGGAGTCAAGAGCCGGGCAACTCGCTGGCTTGCGAGGCTCCCTCCAAAGTATATGGCCAAACGTCCAAATGCTGCGAAAGGACGCAACATTACAAAAATATATTATCTTTTTGGTTAAATTGTCTATTATTTTAACATCTCGAACACTTTTTCTTGGAGAAGAAGAATATATTACGTAGAAATTAACGTGAGATTCCTGTGTTATCGGACAGCTTTATTTTAAAAAAATATTATGATATATTTTTGTTAGATTATATGATCATATTTAATTAAAAATATATATATTATAGATATGATTAGTTATTGATTAATTAAAAAATAATTATAATAGAATTTCTTATAAGATGATCTTAATGAGAGGGACTCTCCTAATTATCATCTTAGACTCTCTGTTCTCTCGCATATACAAGGAGATGACCTCTTAGGGACAAAACAATCGGTTATTAAGAGATTACAATCTATTATCTTCCCTTTTTCTTTAATCTATTGCTTATAGTAATCTTACGAAGGATATGAAAAAAATAAAAAGAAAAATCTAAGTTCTCTTTATATATCGATATCACGATAACTTTTAGATCCGATGACGATACACTTACAAATCGAATAAAGACTTTTTGAGTGACATCGATAGATACACATCATAAATTTTGATATATCATTATTTGATTTTAATTTTTGACATTTAAGTTTTTTCATATAACAATAGCATAATCACAATTTTCATGCTTATATTTGGGGTCAGAGCCATGTTTTGAAATCAAATACTTTAGATTGTAAAAATATTTCAGATCTATTTAGCATTTAGATTTATTCATTAATATCATTCGATTGGAGGAGCATGAAAGTGAAAGCCTCATTCAAAATATGAAATCAAAAAGATGTCATAAGATAGTATGAAATCAGAAAAGATAATACCAAGATTAATGAACGATCAAAATAAGTTCATGAAAACTAAAGAGATGATACGAAGTTGAAAATTTTCAAAAAAGAAACAACAACTTCATGTATTAAGTTCAACATATATGAAACTTAAAGTGTATCAAAATAACATTAAGAGTACAAAATGAGAGTTATGAGCTCCATTACAACTCATGAAGTCAACACAGAGTTTTTACAACTATTCCTCGGGTAAAATACCAAAATATCTATACAAATTATCCAACTTACGATTCATTTGACGCACTTCATTTAGGATCTCAGCTTGTTATGATTTGAGTTGATTTATTTCAGTCATGATTAGATCGTTAGAAGATGGAGAATGAGTTGGATCTATCGGTGTAGCACCAAAGGGACTATGAAGAGGAGATTCATTATCCATAAATACAGGTGTTTCAGGTTCTTCTGTTGGAGGGGGAGAATCGATCTTTCTAGACAGCCTAGTCTAGATTTCATTCCTAAATGTGTACCTTAATCACTAAATAGATTTTTGTTTATGGCATTGTATTTATCTATGTTTATTCTTTCTTTGTTGGGTGGTATCCTAATATTGTATGCATGTAATAATCTTATGTTCAAACCACCACATGGAAGCATTAGATCCTTCTTAGATACATCAATCATATTCTGTCAGATTAAGTAACCAAAATAATTTTCTTGTCCGACCATTATCCAATACATAGTTCCTAGTTTTATTTGATTGACTTCATCGTGGTGGAATTGTTTTGGAATTAGGATACTAATAATTATGTGATGGAGAACCTTAGAGCTAAAGGGTAGTAAGTGCTCATAGTTGTTAGGGACAATGGATAGGTTATGATTTCCAAAAATAGTCCATAAGGCCTCAGAATAGGTTACTCTGATTGCATCTAAATCTCATTGGCCTCTAAAGTAACTACCTATACACTTTTCTGCAATTCTTATTAGATCACAAATCGCACTATCCGAAATTAAGATTTGGTTTCCTAGAAGGTAAGATGTCACATTGTCGTCTTCATCTACACTTAGGTTGGCATAAAACGACCGAACTAGCCTAAGATATATTGGTTCGCTAATTTATAAAATGGGTAAGACATTTAAATTGGCAAACGAATGAATAAGTTCTAGGTCTCCTAATTTAGTTAGATCAATATACTTACTCTTATGTATATTTTTAGTTTTAAATCTAGGATACCTAAGGGCATTTTCATGAGAGCTAAATAGGGATGGGTCATATGAATCTCCTTTTTTCTCTTCCCTTTGTCCCTAGATGATCTCCTAGAAGCTATTTATCTACAATTGATAATAATGAATGAGAAATTTTAAAAGGGCAGCAATGAATTAAGAGTTCAAAGAGATAATGTCAAGAAAAACCTTAATAGAGATTTCTTGAAAATATAGTGGTTTTGATCCGAGATTTGAGAAGTTGGACGCCTCTCTTGGTTTTCTTGAGAAGAAAGATGGTGATTGAGAGGTAAAGGAGTGTTTTTGGAGGCTGTAGCAAAGATTGGGTTTAGTTCTACCGCCAACCCTAAAGCCCCTTTATATAAGGGGGCTCTCAGGCAGTGCCACCGCCAACTAGGCGATGCCACAGAATGCCCAGACGATGCTACCGCCAGTTCTAGCGGTGCCATCGCTGGCACCCTGACTTAGACAATTTTTGGGGGCAGCAACACCTTGATCTTTTGATTAATTGTTCTTCCTATTATAATGTTGAATTGGTTGAATTTGTTTGTTATGAATTTGATCCACATTTAAGTTAATTTTCACCCTCACCATTTATCGATTTGAATAAACTTATCAAATCAAAAAATAATCAAAAAAAGATGTAGTAATCATCAAAATTAATAAAGGTCAGTTCATAGCATCGTGAAAGACATCATTCATGGTTTATAAATATTTTTTTAACAAGATCAAAATCAAGAATCATGAATCACATCATTTCAAGTCATATGTCTAAGAAATAGAGATCAAGGAAAAGAAATTTCAAGTAAAAAAAATTATTAATTCATGCATTCAAACTATCATTAATCATCATATATAATTTTAAAAGATCATCAAACATGATTCAAAATATTTATCACAGTTGTCTAATCATCGAATCATCAATATCATAGTTTGTGAGATTCAAAAGAGTAGATTCATCACTAAGAATCACATTCGAAAGATATTTTAAAAAGGATATATTGTAATCATAAATATCGATAAGTGATTTATTTGAATGTATCATCAAATGAGAATATGATTCATGCATTAAGAACATCAAGTCATTAAGATCAAAATAAAATTCAAGTATCAAATGCATTCAAACCATTAATACACAATAAGTCATGATTTAAATAAACTAAAGTTGTGATTTGAAAATTAAAAAAAATAGAAGTTATGAGTCAATTTGAAGGATTTCATTCTAGTTCAATTCATCAACTCAAAACTTATCATTAAAATCACGTTGAAGAGGCTCAAGGGATTCACAAAATAGATGAATTTATAGATCTCGAATAGACAAAAAAATGTATTTTCTTTTAAGTCTTTCAATTTAAGTGATTTGACTTTTCATAGGAATGTTCAAAATTTTTATACAAAAGCCAAAGTATCATCATATAGATTTGAAACAAAGTTTCATCAAAACCATCAAAACTAAAAACACATCATTCCAAAGCATAGGATTTTAAATTGTAAAATGACACAAATATTCTCATTGAAATCATTTTTCAAAAGACTTAATGCAAGTATATTTTAACCTTAGTGATTATGGAGCATAAACAAACAATGTATAACACTCGAGGATTCTTCGTTACTCGAGCTAGTGAGCTTGATAATGATCATGTATTGTATCGTTACCCACTCCTAGCTTGCGATGGTTAGGATGCCTATAAAAGAATTTGTCATTTTATATTGAATTATTTTTGGCTCATTTAGGAACTCATATCAATTTATGTGGGCTTAGTTTCTTAAATGGATATTTATAAACAACAAGTCTGGGCTTACAACAAAAGTTGCACTTTATGTGTGATAATACATGCAATATATGTCCTTTAATGAAAGTGGTTAGATTTCGGTAAGATCCACTCACAAATCCTATTCCACTTCTTTTGTGAAGTTGACCTTTATTAGTAAGGATCATGTCCAAAGACGTGCTATCAATCTTGAATTTATCTAAGGTTTCTTTAAGTAGTAAGTTCTCCTTCTTAAGTTCCTCTAAGTGTTCACACTTAGAGCATGGAGGCAAAGAAGGAGTATTATATTTAAGAGTTTCAAATTTATCAAGTAAGATAGCATACTCCTTTTTTAACAAACTAAACTTTTTGCTAATATTTCTACATTCTTCAAACAATCCATGAAATACATTTGAAAGATCATCGAAAGATAAATTTTTATTAAATAAATCACTTCCCTCTTCTTTGATAGCCATCAAGGCGAAGTTGGAGACCTCCTTGTTGGTTGCTTTTTCATCTTCGAAGCTACTTGAGTCATCTCATGTTGCCTTTAGAGCATTCTTTTTCTTCGAATGCCTCTTCATTGCTTAAGGCATTCGCTTTTGAAATATCCCGACTTCTTGCACTCATAGCAAATTACTTGTTCCTTCCTAGGTTCAAGTTTATTTTTAGAGTTATTTTTAAATTTATTTATTCTTATAAATTTTTTGAATTTTAGTGTCAATAGTGCAAGTTCATCATCAAGGTCCTCATCACTTGAAGATTCTTTCAAGTGGTCTTCTTGTGTTCTCAAAGTCATATCCTTTCTGTTCTTTGGAAGAGAGTTCTCAAGCTTATCATGAGCATTGCAAGTCATCTCGTAGGTCATTAATGACCCAATTAGTTCTTTGAGAGAAGTTCTTTAAGTCCTTAGCCTCTTGAATGACCGTAACTTTAGGATCCCAACTTTTTGGAAGAGACCTTAAGATTTTAGTTACAAGTTTAAAATTAGAAAAACCTTTCCAAAATGCTTTTAGTCCATTAACAACATCCGTAAAACGGATGTACATGTCTCAAATGAACTTACTTAGTTTCATTCAAAATAATTCATAAGAATGCACCAAGAGATTGATTTTAAACTCTTTCACTTGGCTAGTGCCTTCATGAGTGATTTCAAAAGGATGCCAAATATTAAAAGCTGATTCACAAATTGAAATATAATTAAATTTATTTTTATCCAAAGCACAAAACAAGGCATTCGTAGCCTTGGCATTAAGAGTGAAAATCTTCTTCTTTAACTCATTCCATTCATTCATCGAAAGAGAAGATTTTTGAAAGTCGTTTTTAATAATGTTCCAAAGTTCAAAATCCATAGAAATAAGAAAAATTCCCATGCGAGTCTTCCAATAGGTGTAGTCTGACCCATTAAACATAGGCGGACGTGTGATTGAATGACCCTCTTGCATGTCAAAAAATGTCATCTCTCTTAGGTTTTAAACTAAAATGAGAGTGATCTTGCTATGATACCAACTGTTAGGATCTAAAACGACACTAAGAGGGGGGGTTGAATTAGTGCAGTAGATAAAAACTGATAATTTAAATCGATTTTGAAAAAAACGTTGTGTGTTAAAAAGTTTTGTACACGAAAGCGATTTCGGTAAAGAGGATTATTCGAGTGAATACAAAAGACAGTTGAGAGAAGGAGATTGAAAGATTACAACTAAGTAAAAATTAAAATACAGTAATTTAAAACTTACACATCAAGAGAAGTACGCAGCGATTTATAGTGATTCGGTCAAATGACCTATGTCCACTTCCGAAACCTCCTCCGATGATGTTCCTGACTGCTACTATCAATCTTTCTTGAAGGGGAAGGATCAAACACCCCTCTTACAAACTTTTACAAGTGGTTCACACTCTTTTATAGAACTTTTCTAAGTGAGACTTAGGGAGGTAAACACTCAAGTTTTCTAGGACTGTTTCACTAGAGTTTTGGCTTAACTTTTATTATTTCTCAATGTGCTTAGCTAGTTGAGAAGGGATATTTATAAGTTCAATTGGCTTCAGAATTAGAACCAAAAGATATCACATCCTAGATTTTTGAGTGCTAGCGGTACCACCGCTATTGTACTGGGTAGTGGTGCGGTACTACCACCTGACAGTCTCGAGCTCTGTGGAGGGATAGTACCATCACTTGTCAGGCGGTACCATCGTCTGGTAGGTAATAACTACCAACGGTACCACCATTGACCTGGGCGGTACCACCGTTGACCTCGACGGTACCACCGCCTAGAGCACCTGAGAATCTATTCCCGAGACAGTGCCACTACCCTAATCTCCACCGCTAGACAAGTCCAGCACTTCTAGATGGGCCTTAAATTTGGCTCAATCAAGTTAGTTTATGGGCCCAATTTACCCCTACCAGGGTTTGAAGGATTAACACTTAATCATAATCCTAATTACATACTAACTATGACCTTAAAGACATACACAAAGTAAAAACCTAAACCGGTACATCAAGTCTTCTTCCGGCAAGCTTCTGATGAACTTTTGACGAACTTCCGATGAACCCTCGGACAACTTCCGGTGGACTCCTAGTAGGCTCCCGGGCTTTACGACAACCCTGGTGAGTTCTGATAAGTCTTCTTTGGCATGCTCCGATCTTTCTCGGTAGACTCTGTGAACTTCTAGTGAACTTTCGATAACCCATCGGCAAGCCACCGATTCGTTCTCGGCTAGTTCCAATAGCACTTCTAACGAATCTTTAGACTTTTGACAAACTCTCGAACTTCTAAGGATTTGATCGCACTTGACTCCGGCACGTCGTTTTGCTTTACGTCTTCATCACTATCATAGATAATCCTACACACTTTTTTCAATAATATGGATTAGATCAAATAACCTATCAATTGACCTCATCATCAAAATATGAGTGCAACAAGTATCATGCTTAGTATCATGCTTAAACGATGAATGTTTGGTATCATGCTTAGTATCATGCTTAATGTTTGAAATAGTATCATGCTTAGTATCATGCTTAAATGATGAATGTTTGGTATCATACTTAGTATCATGCTTAATGTTTTAAATAGTATCATGCTTAAATAATGAATATTTGAAATGATAAATTTTGGTAACATGCATAATGTGATGATTGCTTTAGTATCACGTAAATCATGCCAAGTTGATTAGTTTCCAGTATCATACATGAAATTGTGCATGTTACATCTCGATAACTTGAAACTATAATGATGCACAATGTATGAAATTTTTTTGTCAAAATCGGTTAAAGCTTGAATTCAAAGATTGTGATTCCTTTTGAATTCAAGTTTATCTTTCCTCAAGTATAGTATATAGATATGGGGAGTTAAGGTTAACTCCGTTATCAATTGGTTATCATCATCAAAAGGGGGGAGATTGTTGAATCTCAGATTTTGATGATGAAATCAATTGATAAATCATTAATCTAATCCATATATTAATAAAAATATTATAGGATTAACTACAATTATGAATAAGGCATAAAGTAGATGATGGGCCAAAGTTAAAGATCGAATAATTCATCGGGAGTTCGTTGAGAGTTGGTTAGGAGTTCGTCGAGAAGTTCGTCGGGAGTTTGCCGAAGCTCACCGAGAAGTTCGTTAGGAGTTTACCGAGAAGATCGTTGAGAGTTCACCAAGAGCTTACTAAGAGTCTATCGGAAGATCGTCGAGAGTCCACTGGGAGTCTATCGGAAGATCGTCGAAAGCTTGTCAGGATTTCGTCGAAAGAACAATTAATATACCAAACATAAAATGCTCAGTTAATGCCTTAATTGTCATAGTTAAAACTTAGTTTGAGTTAGGGCTGGGAAGTAATCCCACTAAGTTAGTTAGGGGCCAATTAGGCCTGAATTAGGACTAGTTTGAGCCAAATTGGTGGCCCAAATAATGACCTAGAACCATGTTGGCGATGGAACAACCAAGATCGGGCGGTGGAATCGCCCAAGGCTCAATCTTCTAAGAGGTCTGGGCGATGGTACCATCGATAATTATTGTTACCTGGCGATAGTATCGCTAGGGTCTAGTGGTCGAAACTCTGTTTGGCGATAGTACCGCCAGACTAGATAGTGGTACCGCCAAGTGTCATAGAGTATTGATAGTGGTACCGCCCAATACAAGCGATGGTATCACCCAACACAGGTGGTGGCACCGCCAGTACCCTAGAAATCCAGGATAAGACCTTTCTTTGCTTCATTTTTTAAAACAATTGGGGCTTATAAATATCCTACACATTTATGCTTGTAGAGCATAGAAAAGTGAACAAAAAAAACTAAGATCTAAGTTGAAACGCTATTATAATCTTTTGATAGTTCACCTCTACTTATTCTAGCTTAGAATTCTATTTAAGAAGGAGTGAGCAAATTGTAAAAGGTTAACTCCTGAACCTGTCAAAAGGAGAAAAGATATGTAAAAGGAGTGATTGATCTTTGTCCATTGAAGAAAGATCAATAGTGAAAGTCGGTGACCTTGACGGAGGAGAAATCAGAAGTGGACGTAGGTCACAACGACTAAACCACTATAAATTTGGTATACACTCTCTTCCTTTCCTTTGCTATTTAGTTATGCTGTATATTGCCTTACTTGCTTTATGAATGTTTTCAAAGTTAAATGATTTTTCGATATGATTTTATCAACTTGAAAGGATTTCGAATTGCAATTATTTTTAACGTACACACTAATTCAATCCCACCCCTTAGTGCTGACTTGATCCTAATAACTTGATAAGAATCAGGCATGTGAATGATTGGCTTTAGGTTAAGTAGGAGATTGTTAGTTACAGGTGCCCTACAAACCATTCATGTGAGTGATGGGACATATGACACACTACACAATCATTATTATTGTTGTTGTTGTTATTATTATTATTATTATTATTATTATTATTATATTTTCTCACTTTATACTATTTGATATATATATATATATATTATGATGTTCTTGGATCTATATAGTGAGAATTAGATCATAATGAGATCCTAACAATGAGACCAATTCGCTTATAAACACATACCATAAATATTCTCGATTATACATTATTTAAGAGGGACATCGAGATAACTAGATAAACCAGTGTGCTATATACCTGTCCATATAATAGAGATAGTTAATCTCATAACTGCTTATGTGAGGACACTAGGGATATAATACAGGTGCTTATTAGAGAATGAGTTCCCTAATTGATCTGCTTACAGAATACTGGATTATTAATGATACTTGATCATCAAATATTAATTTCATAGTCTCAATTGTGTGTTTGGTCCTTAAACTTGAGATATCAAGGATGTTTTATTTGAGTACTCTATTTTTTATACTAGACTTATGGGTCTAAAAGTCCTAGATCCAATATAGTTAGATATCAGGAATAACAACTGACCTTACAAAAACAATTGAGTGTCAATAGAGGATCATCCACTCTTAGTGTTATGTGAGGAATATCTCGTGTATTCTCTCTCAAGCAAATCTCTAGCCAAGGTCATTCGGATTGAGAGATGAGTTCTCCGGGAGAATCTGATTAGAGCGAGACTAGAGTAGATTCTATATAGACCTGATAACACCATACTTGGTATACGGTCTCTGGGATATTAGATAGATGAGGGACTATAGATACATGGTAACTAAGGGTAGACAGGTCCAATAGATTAGATTCTCCTGTACCATCTAAGGACTATTGCATAGTACGTCCGTAGTCGATAAGTTAAGTGAATAATTATGGGGATAATAATTCACTAAGTCAAAAAGAGTTATGAGTAAAAATGAGTTCTAATAAGTATGACTCACGCTAGCTTGGTATTGGGCTTAGAGGATCATACACATATGATAGATGATGTAATAAATAGAAGATTGAATATATGATATCCAATAAGCCCTTGTTTTATTGGATATATTGGGTAAAACCCAATAAAAGCTTAGAGTGAATAATTGAATAGAAATCTAATTTTCATTAAGCAAGGGATAATTGGATGAAGATCCAATATCCGATATGCTAGGGTAATTGGATAAAGATCTAATACCCAATTGGGAATGATCCATTCATGTTAGCAGAGAGGGCTCTCTATAAAAGGGATATCGGACTAAAAGGGTTATAAGGTTGAACCCCTTTAGCCGCCACCTCCTTAACTGCCCCCCTTCTTCCTCCAGCAATCTACCCTCTCTTTGGCATTAGAGGATAGCAAGAGAGTTAGCCCTTTGTTGCTGCCCCTATTTGTATGATGGTGTACAAAAGTGAGGAAAGAAAGTCTTATACGAGGAGATGCATCATTACTTTATCCATCATGTGGATCACCGCTAAAAAGGAGCTTGCGAGAGCTCCTACATCTATGTACTTGGATTTGTAATTTTAGGAATATATGATTTCCTCTAGGTGAGAGTGTCTCACGAATCTTACACAGTTTTTGGTTTCTTGAGTTTTTCACTCTTAATCGTTCGTATGAAAATCCTATATCATTCTTTTGAAAAATCGATTTTGATTTTTTGTTTCTCATTGTGCATGTGATGCTCTTTCTAAGTTTACCAATAATATGGCCTTATTTTTTAGGTAAAATATATTATAGATATAATTAAATTCTAATTATGGTTATCGATTAATAGAAAGAAAGTAAGATTCCTTATGAGAAGACCTTGATAAGAGGAACTCTCCTAAGTATCATCTATCGCTTATAGAAAGATAGAATTGTTTAAAGATGAAATAATTAATTATTAAAAAATTATAAATCTTTTTTTTTATCCATGATCTATCATTTATAATGGTCTTGTGAAGGATAATAAGAGAAGACGAGAGACTAACTCTTCTTGCACAGATCGATATTGCTATAGCCTTCGAATTCGATGATGGTGAACTTATAAATAAGAGATAAAAACTTTTAAAATGACATCAAAACATACATATTATAAATTTAATTTTAATTTTTAATATTAAATTTTTTATATAATAATAATTTTAATTATGATATTTATGTGAAAGTGAGGTGTTTTTGTAGTGTAATGACTGCGAGTTGGAGAGGACACTTGTCGAGTGATGGAATGGAAAAGAAATGATGCTGCATGACAAAATCATTGGAAAATGGGAGCATATATAATGATAGATGACCTTGTCAGTCAGATTCACGTATTCATTAATAAGGATTAGGGTGGTGACAAGGAGACTCGCATGGCCCAATGACACAGCAATAATTGACCAACCATCGATTGCTTGTGGCATCTTCGAAGAATAGCAGCAGGGTATATTCCAGTGAGAGCAGCTCTCCGTAGCTTTCGGTGACGCCGAATGGGCCAAAGAGGACGAGAGCTGGTCCTGCGCTTGTGGCCTTGTCTTCATCACCTCCCCCGCACTCACTCGGCTCTTCTTGGCGCCCTTCCTACCTTTACCAGGAAAGCTTCGCCTCTGGCTCACGGCGTTGTCCTCTTCTGCCACAGTTCCTTACCTCCTGAGTTCAAGGATGAACACTGGGAAGATCAGGAAGGCACCTGTGTTCGTCAAGACGACCTTGCAGTGCATCGCCATGAGACCATTGCCTCAGTTTACAGGATTTGGACAACCCACTCCTTCAAAGTTCTCATCCATTCACAGCCATGAAAGACGACACCGGTCGTATGATGGATCAGACTGATGGATGATTGAGACCGTGGCAGGATAAGGGTTGCTGATATTTATTTTATTTTGCTGGTTGATACTTGTACATGTTTCCTTAATCATTCTAATCCACTATTTAATCAATGGACAGTTGCTAATGCAGAAGCTTTAATCATAAATATTACAAGGAAATTGTATTATGGTCATTTGGTATAATAATTTCCACGAGATAAACATCTCTACGTTTTCTTTCTCAAAGAATTACTAGAGACACTATATCTCACCCCTAAGTTATCGTTATCTGAATCTTACCCTCCAAATCTCCCAAACAGTCAAACCAAAAAGTCACGCACATTAATACAAATTCCGAGCTTAACAATTTTAAAATTTACAACTAAATACAAACCTTTTAAATTCTTAATGGTATTTTATTTTTCTTGGGTGACAGATTAGAAAGACAATAACAAACTTATTTTTCACTTATTCTCTTGTCAAATAATATTTTATGGAGATAATATGATTTTTTTTTTCACGTATACTCTTTTAAATGCTAGAATTATAAAATTTATCCTTAACGAATATGAAAAAAGAAGGATGATTTCTCTTGGAAAAACACTTCTCTTTTTGGGTTTTTCTAAAAGATGTCCCCAAGTTTTAGTTTTTTTCATTTGGTAATTTTTAATATCTTAAATATCTCTCGTTGTCATCGCCTCCTCCTCCTCTGGGTGGATATTGCCGGATAACATTTTCTCCTCGCCATGGCTGTCTTCACTCAGCCATTGCTATCTCGCTACTTTGATGCTGCCGCTTCAGTCTCGTCATGGTCATCTCTTTCCCCTTTATAAGGTCCTTTGCTTCTGTCCTATAACCACCTTTGCTCCGCCATGAGGTCCTATCGCTTTCACCCCACAACCTTCTTCCCCTTCATGAGGCTTTACTACTTCTACTCCTCTACTTTGACCTTACTACCTCCTTCCCCTCCATGAGGCCTTATCACTTTTGCTCGTCATGGCCACCTCAATATCGTCACTTTTGCCTCTCTGCTACAACCTCGTCGCCTCCTTCCCCTCCACAAGGCTTCATTGCTTTCGCCGACCATGGCCACCTTAGCTCTACAACTTTCACCCCTCTACTTTGACCTCACTACCTCCTTTCCTTCTACGAGGCCTCATCGCCTTCACCTCGCTGCTTATGTTTTACCACTTTGATTGAGCCACCATTGCAATGAAGGGAGAAAGAGGTATTAATGATGATAAAGGGCATATAGGGTATTAGAGGAAAAATGAGATATCAAATGGGAAAACTAAAAACTAGGGGCACCTTTCAGGAAATGCCCCAAAAGAGGGGGCTTGCTAGGAAAATCATAAAAAATTATATGTATAATTTCCCTGAAAACACGTTCCTCTTGATGTCCATCTTTTCAATTTTTCTCATTTAGTGTCCCATTTTTCTCTAATATCCTGCATACTCATTACCATCACCAATGCCTCTCTTCTGCTTTGTCGTTTCCATAAGATAGACATAGGTGTAGTTCAATGACTAGATAAGGGCATTACAAAGGGGAGATGAGGTCACGGACGATGGTAGAATCGAAATGATAAACATCAAAGGTGGAGGGGAATGAGGCATCCATAACGAGGTGAAAACGATAGGACCTCGAAGCGAGATGAAAGCGGGGTAGCTCTAAGGCTGCCATGGTAGAGCTTCACGATAGGATGGAGGTGGTCATGATAGGACAAAAGTGACGAAATGAAAGAGAGACATTGACAACAATAAGAGGCATTTATGATATTAGAGAAAATTAGAGGTACCAAATGAGAAAATTAAAATTTAAGATATCATTTGAGAAAGATCTAAAATGAGAGGTTTTATTTTTGGAAATTACCCTTCTTGTATTTGGTAATAATATTATAAAGAATAAATAAATAAAAAAATATCTTATTATTATTTTTATTTTTATCAGAGCTCGTCACCTGCACCCTGTTGTAAGGCCCTATCACCCTCCCCTCGCCTCCCCTCTTTCTCAATTGCTCTTGTTGTTTACCACCTTGACTCACATGCCTTCATCGTTATCCTCCACTTCACCTCGCATGTGCAAGCTTGCTCCCACCTCGGTCGTCTACTCCCATGGTGATCGTTGAGTTCCAATTGCCCCCCATGCCACTATACACTCATTGGTCCTTTTCTTTTCGAGGGTTGCCAATGAGGCATCTCACCGTCAGCTCCGCTAATGAGAGTACCGCTTTGCCACCTTCATCCAACATTCCCATTGAGAGTCAAAAGGTACCTTTGTCTCTCATCTCAAGTGCATAAGCAATGAGAGCAAAGATAATAATAGTAAGGATATACGAGCTAGAACGACGATGGCACATAGGCAAGGTGACAAACAGTGAAAAAGGATGGAGGCAATGATTGCAATTAATTCCCTCCCAATTTTTTTCTCCAAATGGGAAAAAAAGTGCAAACGGGAAAAAAAATTATAAATAAATTTTGTTTTTCGGGAACATGCCCTGTTATAAATTGGGAGGGAAAGAGAAGTGGGGAATTAAAATAAACAGACGTCTTCTTATAATGACATAATAACGTCAAATTAATTGCAATATTTGGTGCCATAAATGGAAGACAGCGACATTTTGGAGATTCCGTGTGTTTCTTCGCCTCCTATTTCATGCTCCAATCATATTCTCGCCAAACTGATTGGGAGGAGGAGGTGGAGAAGACGTGACGGCAGCGGCAGGCGATGGAGAAGAAATAGAGACAGTTCGGGAGCAAAACGAAGCCTCCTTTCGGTTGCCGGCTACATTTTCGACAACAGGGCTCGCTCGCACATCTTGATCTCCACCTGTAAGTTGGAAGCTCGTTGCCATCTTCGGTTGCCCCAATCTTTTGTTTTGCTGTGGCAGATGACGATGATGATAGATCTATTTAAACTTATGTCTTGTAAGATTCTCGAAATCGAACCATCTTTGAAAGTTCTTGAAATGTGGAGGTGGGACAAAAAAAAAGGTTTTTGTTAGTGGATTCATCTCTTTGGTACTAGGTAAGCAAGGTCGATTATTTGGGAGTTCTACTACAAATTGGCGAACTACGAGCCCTAGGATTTCTTTGATCTGTTGTATGTTCTCGTTTGTAAGGCATAAAGGATTTTGGGGTTTAGCAAGAGAAATGTTGGTTTAGGTGAAGAAGCAGTCAACAGAATAGGAAAATGATTATGTGAAGCAGTCACCAGAAAAACCAGTGAAAGATTTGCACCAAAAAAATGTTTAGCTATTGGCATGTGAGACAACAAAATTGGATTTTTGTGTGCTTAAGAAGTAAAAAAGATGAACTGGGATATTCATCTTGAAGGGGACTCATGAGAATGGATCACTAATTAAAATCAGAATGCTGAGGAGGATCAGTATTATCGGGAGTAGAGTTATGCTAGTCGGATTAGTAAAGAAAATTGGATTATATCTACTCGTATAATTTGTGGTTCCTTCTCTTAAGATCCACCTTAGGACCATCTCCTAAGTTGAAGCTAAAGCACCATTTTTGCTATTTCACTGATATCGTACAGGTTGCATGTTGGAAAAAAGACTAATTAGTAAGTGGTCAAGCTTCTGTCCTTGTATCATAACAATGGATTATAGTCCCATGTTGGAAAATGATAACATGGATTCTCTATTCCTGGGCATGACCAAGTGTTTTGGGTGAGATTCTAAGGCCTGTATCGTTCAAATTAATTGTCTGGTATGTATGGAGATTGTTATTAGTGGTTCCAAAGCAATGTTTTGGATGTCTCCATAATGGTTATCATGATGTAGAATATGGGATGTCTAAGATTTGGTTCCTTTGATCCATTGAGAAATATTGGATGTCTTAGATGTGGTTTTGCTTGATACAGTGAGGACTGAGGAATACATGACCACTAGGGATATCATTATTGTGGGAGAGATTTTGTCCCAAACAACCCCATAGGATGATTTTGGTTATATTTGGTTCTTCCCACACTGATGAAATCATCAAACATTTGCACAGGAAAGGTGATCATAGTCTAGTAGTCCCACCATGGAAATAAGAAGATAACTTTGTGCATATAACTTTAATCAAGTGATAAGAATCTCTTCACATTGTGATAGCATGATTAAGTGGGTTGTCAGAAACTAACATATGAAGTCTATACTAGGTGATCAAGTTTGATGTAGAGCAAAGGTAATTCTTCCAATTTATCTTCATCAGATATAGATTGTTAGTTACATGATATAAGCAGTGGACATTTCTTGGGAATCCTCCTTTCTCTGAAAAAGTGGGAAAAAAAAAATCATCAGGTAACAAACTTAAACGAAAATTGAGAAATATGGTCTAGTTTTGATCTTTGGTTTATTGGTATTTAAAATATTGATGAGCATATCCATCTCAATCGATAAAACAGATCTGACAAGTACTAATGTCTTAACCTAAGTCAAAGTTTATTGATCTATAGCATATGAAGTTCAAGTTTCTTAAACACTGTAATAAATAACATTAGACTGTACCATACAGATGAGGTCAAGTCTCACCAATGCTTGGCCTTGGAGAAGACCTGATGTACACATCCATTAATTTCAAAAGCAGGTACCTATTTCCATTATTTTTAGCAAAGATGCAAGTACTTCAGCTATTAGTCATTGTAATCTTGTTGTATGTGCAGACATCTCCTACTCCTAGAAAGACCAATACCTCTTGGTCTATGATTCTTATCCATGAGTCACTATTTTCTAACTAAAGCATTCATAGCAAAGCTTTTTTTCTTCTTGCTATGTTGGCTGATAAAGGTAATTCTTTTGTAGGCTCAGTAACTTAAAGGAGAATCTATTCTTCTGTTCAGCAATTGCAGGGTTACTAAGATATATTAGGCAGAAACCATGAGCAGCCATAGTTTAACTACAGCTAAACAAAACAATAATCCTGAAGGAACCAAGCATTTCCATCATTCTTCGCAGTTATCAGTTCAGTTTAACAACCAACACAACTGTAAAAACCTACTCGATGATAGGTTGCCCTCCACAAGCCCCTTCCATGCACAGACAGAACTGCTTAAATCATCCAGCTTCAAGCCAGGAAGTCCACGCTCTTATGTATCTCATTCTCAATGTTCAGATCATATGTTTTCTCGTTCTTCCACATTTTGTACCAGCCTTTACTCTTCATCTTCAGCCATCTCAGAGTCCTATCGAAAGTTAAGTAGCTCACCATTCCTTCCTCATCCTCCAAAGTGCGAGAAGCAGAATTCGGCTGTTCAATTGTCTACCTCTCCTCTGCTGTTCGACGGAGACACAAGTGCTAGAAGTTGTGAGGATGAACACACGGATGACTTGATGAAAGATTTTCTTAATCTGTCTGGAGATGCTTCAGATGGTAGCACCCATGGAGAGATTTATGGTAGTAATGGCATAGCACTTAGTGAGCAAATAGAATTGCAACTTCTTTCTGAACAACTCGGTATAGCTATCACTGACAATGGGGAAAGCCCACGTTTGGATGTGAGTATTTTATTATATCTTTGCAATATTTTTCTATTTCCTGAAGTGTTTTAAATTATATATATTAGTATCACTTCACGTAAATGCTTATTGCATCATCTAATTCAAAACTTGTTGAGTGTCT
Source organism: Musa troglodytarum (assembly GCA_023547065.1). Lineage (NCBI taxonomy): Eukaryota > Viridiplantae > Streptophyta > Magnoliopsida > Zingiberales > Musaceae > Musa > Musa troglodytarum. The sequence goes on from CP097509.1 coordinate 39,627,582, forward strand.
TGGTATTGCACCCAAAAAGCTAACTTGAAAGCAATGTTAATGACATAAAAAGGACACTTCAGCCAAATATATCTGAATAGTTTGGTCAGGAACTGCTTGTATATAAGTGGCGAGTACTCTAAAATTTGGCTGTACAAGGATGATTACTGTTGTTGTTGAACAAACATGAAAATATTTTTTAAGATAAATTATGGTCATAGTATGTCCAATTTGCTAACAATTTTGTTATACAACTAACTTGCTGTTTTTTATATAGGACATATATGAGATGCCGCAGGTCTCTTCTCTTCCTTTGTCTTCTAACCACAACCAGGCTGTTCAGCCTTCAGAGCCTCCTGCTAAAGCTCAGCTGCACTCATCCCCCTCCACAGCCAGTGTCTCAGCTTCAGTTGTAAATAAGACAAGATTAAGATGGACCTTGGAGCTCCATGAGCGATTTGTAGAAGCTGTGAACAAGCTTGATGGGGCTGAGAGTAAGCTCTCCATTTTGATTTAGCATTGCTGGATGAATTTGTTGTCTTCTTTGTCTATATGTGTTCTCTCATGCAGAGGCAACTCCAAAGGCTGTACTAAATCTTATGAATGTCAAAGGTTTGACTATTTACCACGTAAAGAGTCATTTGCAGGTAATTCTAGCAAAGTGATCTCTCACAAGGTGTTGCATTTCACTGTACTTATTCATTTGTAACTTGCAGAAATATCGATTTACTAAGTACATCCCAGAGATGAAAGAAGGTAATTCCAAGTGCCAGCTATTAAGAGAACACACGCTTATTTCTTATTTACTGTGAATGTGTAATGTTGTCTTAGCAAACTGTCAACGCTCAAACTTAATCAAACTTGGATGGGGGATTGTTGGTTAAGTCATATGAAATGACATCATTTTATTACGATAAACTATCAATCATCTGTTCCCTGATATTACGCAACTAATACTCAAGGTGGCAATATTAATCTGACAAAATTGAAGATGACCCAAATGGGTCAAGATTGACTACACATAAAATTTTCTTGTCTCCTGTCTTGAAGATGGGTATAGACTTTCAAACTGTATGATTCATAAAAAGAGCACATTTGAAGAAGCTAGTACTGGAGTTTGTACAACCCATATGAATTGAAGTGAGCAAATTATATTTGTATCAAACATAAATGCATTAATGCAGTTGCAGATTGTCAACTTTATTCCCCTGAACAACCGAAACATAAGAAAAAGAAAGGAAAAACAACAAATTTAGTAAACTAGTTATAAACTATATTATCTGGATGTTCATGGCTGTCTACTTGCTTTAAACTAATTTATAGTATTGTTGTAGTAAAAATGTTCTGATTATTAATATCTGATGTCTTAATGGTTCTGTGTTTAAGATGACAAAAAGGCTTCTTGTCCTGAAGATAAGAAGGCACCATCCGTCAGTGATGACAGTGATTTGGCCAAGAGGAGGTATCCCCCAAAAGAAAATATTTGTTGTTTCTCCCCTATTTCAATCATTGACTTGTAATCTTTTATTTAAATCCTTTATTTAACTATTCTATTCTCTTAATGATAGGAACATTGAAGTTACAAAGGCTCTACAGATGCAAATAGACGTTCAAAAGCAGCTGCATGAACAACTTGAGGTAAGCATTACATATTTAAGTGTTAGCGGTCAAGTTTCTGTAACAATCAATCGACCAGCTTTTTGTGGTTTTTTTTTTTGGGCTTAGAGACTGCCAAATTATGTGGTATAGAGGTTGATAGCATCAGATGATGATATGAAATTATGCAGTTTTTCAAACTCCCCAAGACTTATTCTGTTGCCTTGGTACAGACTCTGGATCATCAAAGAAGAGCTTACCTCTCCCAAACTGGTTGTAAATATGAGAGCAACCTAGTTTTGTGGACAGTTTTTTCACTTTTCGCTACATGTGAGATATGAGATTAGGCTTTTGGTGCTTCCCCCATTTTGGCAGATCAACTTCTGCGACTATTATATTAGACTGATTATGTAGGGCGATTTAGTCTGTAAGCACAAAGGAGCAGCATTAAGTTTTATTAGACTAGTAGTATGGGTTCACGAAATTGAAACATTGTGAGCTAATCTCATCTTTGGGTCATATCAAGCTACCCTGACCAGTCTTCTAAGGTTGGACTTGCCAAAATGCTATTGCATCTACTGCCTGATGATAGTGTTTATGTCTACAGATGTTGATATCTTGTTTTCATCCTGTTAGTTAAGATATTCGATGGATATGAATATTCAAGCTAGATGTTGAATTCTTAAGGTTCATACGAGTTTTCCTGAACTGAACAGCCTAATACCTAGCAAAGATACTATATTGAACTAAACCATAGGAACATAAACTCTTCTATAGATCTTCTTTTATCTCAATGCATTTGAACTTTAAACAAAATAGAAAATTCATGTCACTGTGATGAGCAAGTGAAGAAGATGGATGTGTGAGATCACTAGAAAAAGGTAAAATAACAAATTTATACATTTAGGACAATTAGATGCAGTTCTAATAGAAAATACAATGAGGGAATAATAGTTATGCTGGCGGTGAACATATCCAAAGAAGCCCTATAGATGTCCTGATTTGATGAGTTATGTCAATTAAGTTCAGTTGAAAAAAAGGTGGAGAAAGACCTAAGAAACCTTCAATAGAAACAAGAAAAAGATGTCTGCTCTTAGTTTTTGACTAGTAATATTGCTTTAAAGAGGTCAATGACAAGAAAAGATTCACGCAAATGATCTCTAATAATTTGCACACTATAGCTTGCTGTTGTTGTGGAAGGAACTGCCAGACAGATGATCCTGAACTTTGTTTGATGGCTACGTTACTAGAATTAGTAGATCTGAGTGGAAAAGCATAAGTACCTTTTGTCTTTCTGATAAAAATTTTAGGACATTGGGATCTCCTCAAAAATATGAAGAGCTAGCAGACTACATGTAAGAGACATTCTACTTACTTTATGCAGCTCTATATTTCTTCTCCAGGTGCAAAGAGCACTTCAGTTGTGCATAGAGGAAAATGCAAAGTACTTGCAAAAGATTCTGGACCAGCAGCAAAAAGCAAGGAATCCCGCTTCCTCCACACAAAGGTCAATCTCGGAGGTGCCTTTAGAACAGCATAGCCCCTCCCCACATCAATCCAAAGTGGGCGTTGACTCCTCCCCACCAAACTCTCTGAAGCATAAAGAAAATGATTCAGAAAGCGATTCTAAATCTGTCAAAGATTGTAAAAGGATTAGGCTTGAAGTTGAGCAGGAAATACCCTCCTAATGTTGAGACAGCTTTTGTTGTCCGCATTCTGCACTTGTCTACAAGAAGAATTTGCATGCATGTTCTTTTCATTCATTTCCTAGTTATTGTAGGGGGTGGGATTGGTTTGGACTGAGTTGATGTAAATTCCTGTGAAGAATGAATTAAAACTGAGGAATCTGTATTTGCTGAACTTTACTAAGCTGTACCCTCCTTGCATTCTTAAGTGGTGAAAACTTGTGCATATTTTTGCTCCACCTTATTTGCTATCATCTCCTGGAACATTTTCAGACAGAAAATAAACTTGCACGGAGTAGTCCTTGTTCCCTTTTGACATGACTCTGTTACATCAGAAGACTTGATATGACACCACCTTCAGTCATCGTTCTGAGCCACTCTGATTGTAAATTATGCTAACTTGGGTCTGGTTAGAGGAGTAGCCTTCATCCTCCAAAATGCCATTGTTATGCTGCTTCATGGATTCCATTAATCAATGATGCAGCGCAGGCAAACACAGCTGCTGATTCTGCACTGTGTTTGCAGTGATCGATCATAAGACTTGATATGACACCTCCGGTCATCTCTGTCGGTCACAACCAGCTCTGGCCCAGGCTCTTCCTCTTTGCCCTCTCCCTCATCATCCGGCGAGTCTGCTCGGCCCACTCCACGTTCCCTGCATCGTCGTAGATGCCCGCGAGGAGCACGTAGATCGCCGGATCCGATGGGTCGATCTCCAGCGCCTTCCTCGCCATGCACTCTCCAAGCACCATGTTGCCGTGCTGCTTGCAAGAAGCCAGCAACGTCTTGTACACCAGCGCGTCGGGCTGGAACGGCATCATTTGGATGGTGCAAGCCGCCTCCTCCAACCTTCCCGCCCGCCCCAGAATGTCGACCAAGCAGACATAGTGATCTTGCTGCGGTGCCACGCCATGCGATTCCTGCATGGAGTTGAAGTACTCGACGCCGGCGTCGGGTAGTCCGCCGTGGCTGCAGGCGTACAGCACCAGCAAGAAGGTGACGCCATCGGGCTGAGCTCTTGCCAGTCTCATGTCCTCGAAAGCGGACAGCGCTTCCACGAAACGGCTGTTCGACGCCAGGCCGGATATTAATCCGTTCCATGACACCACGTTTGGCTCTTCGATCGCCGCGAAGACCCTGCCAGCTTCCTCTACGCTCCCGCATTTGCCGTACATGTCGACGAGGCCATTCGAGACCGAGATCCAGCTCAGGAGGCCGGACTTCACCGAGAAGCCATGCAGCTGCTTACCGGATTGCATCGCCGCCAAGCCCGCAGTAGCGGATAGGAAGCAGGCGAGGCTGAAACCATCGATACTCAAGTCTTCCTCGTGCATGTACGCGATCATGTCCAGTGCCCTCCGGTGAAGGCCAACCTGATTCAACCCCTTCGCCAGGCTCGTGTACGTGAGCACGTCCCTGCGAGCCATCATCGTGCGCGCGACGGCCCACGCGTCGTCCACCCTCCCAAATCTAGCGTAGACGTCCACCAGCGAGTTCCCAGCAGCCAAATCCGACGCGTCAACCTTGGTCTTAATCATGTAAGAGTGGAGCTTTCGGGCATGAGCTAGAGCTTCCACAGAGTTGCAGCTGCTGAGAACAGTCGACAGGGAGAAAGAGTTCGGTTCCACTCCGGTAAGTCGCATTTCCACCAAAGCCAGGAGCACCTTCTGCTCGAGTCCGTGTCGAGCAAGCCCGGCCATGAAAGCTGTCCACGAGACGATGTTGGGAGATACAATGGCTGCGAAGGCGCGCACCGTGTCATCTAGATCCCGGGAGTGTTTGGCGTACAAGTTTACCAGTGCGTTGGCAACTGACACATCATCTTCCAATCCTGCCTTGATCACCCGACAGTGAATCTGCCTTCCCAGTTCTGGCTCAGGAGCAGATGAACAGGCACTGAGGACTCCGGAGTAGGTGAAGGAATTCGGCGTCACCCCTGCATCCTTCATGTCTCGGAACATAGTGATTGCCTCCTGGTAGCGTTCTGCTTGGGAGTGTCCAGAGATCATCGCCGTCCACAGCATTACATCTGAGTCTGCCGTCTGAAGAAACACTTTAAGTGCATCACTCATCCGGTGGCATTTCGAATACATGTCGACCAGCGCTGTCTTCAGCACCAGATTGAGCTCCATTCCCCACAGGATCAGGTGAGCGTGAAGCATCATACCAACGCGAAGGCCGAAGAAGCACCCACAAGCCGTGAGAAGCTTGGCGAAGGTGTACTCGGTAGGAGAAGTTCCGCCCTCGATCATGAGCAAATACAGCCGCAATGCTCCCACCCAGTTCTTCGCTTCGATGAGAGCCGAGATCATGGTGGTCCACGAGACGACGTCCCTGTCGCCCATCGAAGCAAAGATCTCAGATGCTTCTTGGAACCCGCCGCATTTTGAGTAGACGTCAAGCAGAGCGCTTCCGACGACAGCATTGGTCTCAAATCCACGCTTCTGAACGTGGGCATGAATTTGAGCTCCAAGGTCCAGTAACCTGAGCGAGGCGGCGCAGCAGATGGCGCTGGAGTAAATGAACTCATTAGGACCGGTAAGAGGAGAACGAGTCAACATGCACTTGAACAATCCAAGTGCTTCCTCATGGTTCTTGACCCGACTATACGCCGAGATGATGGTGCTCCATGTTACGACGTCTCTGTTAGTCAATTCATCGAACAGCTTCCGCGCAGTGCCGACACCACAAGATTTTGAGTAGAGAGAGAGGAGGTGGTTGTTCAGAGACAGGTGATCATGGAAACATAGCTTGATGATAGGGCTGTGAACGCAGATTCTCTGCCTTGCTGACTTTGGTTTGGAGCAGAAGGAGAGCAGACTCAGGCACAAATCCTCAGTAATATGTGAGGGATAGGAATTGAGATGGTGAAGCTGCGGAAGGTGAAACTCGAGCAAAGTCTGGAACCATCTTCTATGAGAGGAAGCCAAAGGAAGGGCCACCATAGGATTTCTCTTGTGAGGGTGAAGAGAGACGACGAAAGTTTCGATCCAACCACATCTCATGTTGATTTCCTTGACAATAACGTTGCATCAACCGCAGGTTTACCACAAAGAACTAAGTTATGCTGCTTTAAACTATAATCTGCGTATAAGAAATGCAATGTAAGATGATTTTAGCAAGAGTTTTCAATCAATGAGAGGCAAAATAGATCGTAATGTCCCAAAAAATCGATTCTATGCAAAATGATATTACATTTATATTTTTTATTTACAGATTCTAACAAAATCTTCACAGACCACTACAGAGCACATCTTAAATATTTTTTTCTCCATTTTTCCTCTATCAAAATTATATTATATTATCACGAATGAAAATATCTTTCTTTCTTATCAACCTCACAAGAATTGAAGGGATAATTAAATTTGATCCTCATCTCAATACAATCACAAGAATTGAAGGGATAATTAAATTTGATCCTTCTATCTGTGGCAAATGGACGTCTAGAACAGGAAAAAAAAAAAAAAAAAGCACAGACAACATGATGGAAGTACAAGCACAAAATAGAGTTGTCGTAAACTCATATATCATTTCGGAGCAAACCGACTAATAATTTTGAATCAATCACAGGTACTGATAAACAAGTTCATTAAAACTGCAGAAAGAAGTTATACAACATGAGATTTTGATGGGAAACAGGAATAGATACTAAAATATCATTGCTTTTTTCTCATCACGCAAGTTCACATTCGATCATCTCCTGGATGGCTTGAGTTTGGGTTCCTTGGAAGCGTTGGTGCCTCCACCTTTCTTCTTCAGGTACCCACTTAGAGTTGCTTTTGCCTTCAACCACTCCTTTTCGGACTCGGCATTGCGCATGAACGTGCAAACTTCCCCGATGTTAATTTTTGGGATACTTCTTCCCTGCAGATTGTTCAGATGCTCTCCATCAGTGGTATCTGTAGTTGCTTTCCTTCTGTCTATGTTCCCTGGCACCCTAGGAAGACTAGATGATATAATCTTCTCAAGTCTGGTATTTTGTTTCTCTTTAACATCTGTTGAACCCTCTCCATCAGGTTCCCTCTTCCTCTTCTTTGGTTCAGCAAAAGGCTTGGTGACCGAATCCTTAGCATTCGGTACCGTTGGTGCTATTGAATTGATGCAAGGCAATACATGTGATATACTGAATGTGCTGCTGCCTGACTCCCCAACAAGATCTCTCCATGAGGATTTCTGTATCCAGGTGTTGCTTGTTGCTGATATAACAGTAGCTGTGGCATATTCAGTCTGATTTTTGCCAGCTGAATCTTCCGCTAAAATCTTGTTTCCTTTATCATCCTTTAAATCTTCACTTCTGGTTAATATGGAAGCAAATTCATCTTCAGTCCCCACCACTGTTGGAGAGGTTGCCTGGCTTGATGTGACTTCAGAAGTAACAGTAGTTGTGATCTTCTGCCTCTTTAGAGAATGTGCTTTCTTTTGACAAAGCCCTTCTGTAAAAGGTTGGGGTATACCAGTTCTCGACTCCTGAACCTACAGAGCATAGAGAAAGGAAGTATTTTGTTATCAGCAGTATCCTCTTGAATAGATTATGCAAGACGACTGGAACCTGTATGTCAAACAAAACAGAATTTCTGATGGAATATATCATGACAAAGATTTGTTTCTAGTTCTACGAGGTCAACCATCTACATTACTCAGGTACCTGATCCACAGAATGTGCCTTCTTGCCTAATAACTGCATCAACATGTCATCACTTTCTCCCACCCCAATGTTGGTAACAAAGTCTGCATCTGTTTCCTGAGCTTCTTCAGTTTGTTTTGGCTTAATGTCATCATCAGAGGCATTTACAATTATGGCTTGTGTGGCAACGCTTTTCACCACAGATGCAGGGACTTCATTCTCTTCCTTCTCAAGAAGCTTGTTCATTACACTTGTCATAATACTTTGCTCTTTCTCATATGCTGCAGAATTCAGAGCAGAGATATATGTTTCATTGGCTGTTTCAGATGGCCCACAATGTTCCTCACAGTCACAAAAATGAATTGGTAGTGAAGGCACTACAACACGTTGAAAACTGTACTTGTGCTTCCCTGTTCCTTTATACGACAGTGTCTTTACCTATATAAAAATTCACTACTAAGATCAGTTCTACCTTTCAGATAAATAAGGAGAAAGAAGGCGACAAAGTGGCATTAACAACTTGAGGAAGAATATTTAAACACGAATTAACAACTTGAGGAAGAATATTTAAACACGACAAAATGAAGGATTTGTTTTAGCTCCAAATGACTTCAGAAGAAATACATGCGAGACAAATTCCAACACTGATCTAAGCAATTCATCATTCAATATTGCCAGGAATCGAAAGTGCCCATCCAACATTTAATATTAGTCTATGTCACCAAGCCTTGAAGATCCATCATTTAATTGTGCATGGCAAAGTCTAAAATACAAAGCCAATGGCATGATATCCATTGTAAGGTTAGGGTTAATTCGAGTGGTGATAGGAATAAAATTGAGTTATATCAATGTACGTTCCTATTTTCCTCCTTTCAGTGGTAGGTCGACATTTCTCATGAAATTTTGGGATTAAGGGA